>CATOAP020000079.1:0-402053 GCA_951394115.2 Drosophila phalerata | reverse complement strand
CTGAAACACCTAAACGGGGCAGGGAGGATAACAGCCCAGAGACCTCGCCAAATGCAGCGCCAAAGAAGTCGAAGACGCAAAAAAGTTTGTACGCAATAACGGAAGAACTGGGGGTGCTCCTTGATGAGGTATTGCATGAGTTTAGACCAAAAGCGGTCAGACACATCACGAAAGCAAACAGAGACACGTTTGCACGCATGAAGCAGCTGCAAATTATAATCCTCAACGGACTACAAGAAAAGGAAGCTGAGTCGTGTTGTCGATGTATTTCCACCCAGTGTGAGCTTGCAGATAATGCGTCCCCAGACGACTCCACCCCTGCAACCAAAAGAGAAGCTGATTTCTAAATCAACAGGCATCAGCAAACGAATGAACCAGCTCCCAAAAAATGCATCCAAGCGCATCCCAGATGCCCGAGGCCCGACGTATAGCCAGGTGGCGGCAAATGCTGTAGAAAATCGAGGCCATGCAGAGGAAGTCCCAGTCAGAGACAACAGCAAGTCGGAATGGCACAAGGTCAAGCCCATAACCAAGCCAGCACCTAAGCGCAGGAGTCGACCAGACGCTATACTGGTCAAATGCAAAGATGTGGCTGACTATGCTAAAGTCCTTGCCTCTGTGCAGACCAGCAACGAGCTTCAGCAGTATAAGGAGAGTGTTCGCGCTGTACGGCGTACTGCTGCAGGGGAAGTTCTTTTTCAAATGAGCAAGACTGCTGATGATGCCAAGTTTAAGATGCACGAAGCGGTAAAAAAAAGCTCTTTGGGAGACAGCGAAGGTTAAGGTGACTCGGAGAAAGTGCGCGTGGAGATTGAAGATCTTCCAGAATGGGCAACAGCTGACGATGTCACACTGGAGGTACTTAAGCATATTGAGGGCGATTTACCTGCAGAGTCGGCGCCAAGGCTACGTAAAGGCTACCGTGGCACACAGACAGCATCGATGTTTCTCCCGCAGCCGATTGCAAATACATTGCTAACATTGAGAGAAGTTCGCATAGGATGGGCAGTGTGCAGTATACGCAGTCTGATCGGTCCACGCAGATGCTACAAGTGCCATTTTGAGTGAGCCTCATAGACCGAAGCAGGATGGAAGCTGGCTACAAAATCACAGTGTTGGAGCAGCAATCTGGAGTTGTGCTAACCCGGCAGTACAAATTAGAGAGCAGAGAACGCATAGGGGCTTTGTGCGAGCTAAATGTGATGGCATCAGCATCTATAGTTGCTACATTGCACCCAGTATACCGATCGAAGAATACGCCGAAATCCTGGACGAAATTGTAGTTGACGCGAGAGCACGGTCGCAAGTAATCATTGCTGGAGACTTTAATGCTTGGGCCACCGAATGGGGTAGTATTCGTACCCACCCAAGGGGAAGGCTACTCATTGACGCATTTGCAGTACTCAATGTATCTCTGCTGAACTCCGGCAATGCTCACACCTACACCAAGGCAGGCAGGGGATCTGTAATAGACCTCACGTTTGCTAGCACATGTCTAGCTCGGAATGCCATGTGGACTGTGTCCAACTTGTATACGCATAGCGATCACCAAGCAGTCCTGTACACCATTGGATCTAGAATGCATAGGACGAGACAGCCGAGCTTTACTAGTTGGTCCCACGAGGCGTTGAACGAAGAAGCCCTATTCATCATGATGGAGAACACACATATTCAGCACAGCCAGGATGCCGATGAATATGCGAATAGCACCGCCTTGGCAATTAAACGCGCTTGTGACGCCTCGATGCTGCTGAAGAGGAAAAGTGGACACGGCCGAAAACCGGTTCACTGGTGGAGCACACACATCGCGGATGCTCGAAGACAGTGCTTGGCTGCAAGACGTCTTCAACAACGTTCAAGGGGACGGCCCAACTTTATGCGCCTGCTACATGACTATCGGGAGAAGCGCTCCGCACTTAACAAGGCGATCAAACGTAGCAAATCCATATGCTGGAAAAATCTATGTGACGAAGCAGACGGTCAGCCTTTTGGGACGGCCTATAAGGTGGTAATGGGGAAGCTGGCAAGACGACCAATGCCCATGGACCCGGAGCAGCTGGTAACCATCGTTACAACGCTATTTCCGGAGCACCCTTACGCCAACCTCACGGCGGGCACCATGCAAACAGCACCGAGGTATACAGAGACAGCAGAAATACTAGAGGCAGCAGCACGCATACAAGTTAACAAAGCGCCAGGCCCGGACGGAGTACCATCTAAAGTAGTCAAGGCTATTGCAGCAAGACAACCAGACATCTTTGCGAACCTCTTTAATGTTTGCATTAAACGTCGGACAGTGCCTAGGAGATGGAAGCTGCAACGGTTGGTGCTTCTTCCAAAGGGAGTTACTGTCGATGACCCGTCTGCCTACAGACCCTTGTGCATGCTAGATGTCGTCGGGAAGCTGTTTGAACGCATAATCTGCAATAGGCTGGAGGAAGAGTTAGATGCAAGGAGAGGCATCTCTGACTCTCAATATGGATTCAGGAAAAAGCGAAGCACAATAGACGCCATTAATGCTGTGGTGGACATAGCTAGTAAAGCCATAGAAACGCCTTTAATTCGGCAAGCTGGTCATCCATTGTAAGAGCCTTGCACCAACTTAGGATCTCCGAGTACCTAGTGAGCTTGATATGCAGCTACTTCAGGGACCGAATTTTGCTGTACGACACCTCCAAAGGGCGAATGCAGCACAGGATCACAGGCGGCGTCCCCCGAGGATCAGTACTGGGCCCAACGCTGTGGAACGTCATGTACGACGCTGTGCTTCGGTTGCCCATGCCACATGGGACTCGCATCATCGGCTTCGCGGATGACATAGCCATTGTCACAGTGGCAAAGGAGCTAAGAGACGCTGCAGCCAAAACAAACATGGCAATTGTTGAGGTCATAGAGTGGCTGGAAAGCAACTCTCTGTCTATTGCGGCCCACAAAACAGAAACGGTGCTCATAAGTAGCAGGAAGGCTATCGAAACTGCTACTATAGAAGTTGCTGGTTGCACAATAACTTCGAAACCGGCGATCAAGTATATGGGAGTGCAGCTTGACCATAGGCTGACATTTAAATACCACCTGGAGTACACGGCGAAGAAAGCGACGAAAGCGACGACTGCGTTAAGTGGAATAATGGCTAACATCGGAGGTCCACGACAGCGAAGTCGGTGGCTCATAGCCAACGTAGTGCGATCGATCATCTTATATGCAGCCCCAGTATGGGCACCGGCAATGACAGTCACGGCGTATAGCAGATCTTGCAAGGCAGCTTATCGCACTTGTGCTCTCAGAGTACTTAGCGCCTTTCGCACGGTTTCCGACGACGCAGCTCTGGTGCTAGCTGGGATGGTTCCACTGGATCTACTAGCCGAGGAGACAAGGTGCAACGGCGACCCAGCTTCCAAAAGAGATGCGACGTTGACGAGATGGCAGGAGAGATGGAGATCTACCTCCAACGGCAGATGGACGAAGCGCATCGTCCCGGACATACGGCCGTGGGTGAGTAGGAAACACGGACAAACCGACTTCTACTTGACTCGGTTACTGAGTGGACATGGGTGTTTTAAATCTTACTTATATAAGTTTAGGCACGAGACAGACCCGTTTTGCACACACTGTGGACGGGTCATTGAAGACGCAGAACACGTCCTTTTTGTCTGTCGTAGATTCTCTGCAGAACGGGAAGAGCTAAGCCTAAGTATTGGGAGGCACTTTATAGTCACTGACTTTATAGACATCCTACTTAGCTCGCAAAACAATTGGGTCGCTGTAACCCACATGGCAGCAGAGATCATGAAATCCTTGCGTCGCGCTGAAAGACAGCGCAATTCGAATTGGACACACACACACACACACACACACACAAGAATTTAAAATGACATTGATGGATAAGAAGTATACAGGTGGGAAAAGATGAGAGGTTTGGAGTATGGAAAAGAATGTTATGTTCAAATTTGGGTACTTCATGTGTCTTTTTCCTGAAAATATTTTCACTTCGAGTTCAATCGACAAAAGAAGCCAACAACCTATCTCCAAACTAAAAAGAACCAGTGGCAAATCGGGATTTTTCTTAAGCAATTCAAGAACATCAAGATCGACTTGAGGAGCTGTAAACTATAATAATTGCTGGTTACAATGTTGATGGAGCTGTCCCTTCCCGGTTTGGAGTCCACTACCAAACATGTCCATGGTCCAATGAGAGAGGGAGCTGCTCACCAGACAATTGTCGCTGCTTGTATTCCACCAAACAAGAGTCGGAAGCAATAGAAATTATGAAAACATACTATATATTAATTGAGAAGATGGGGGAAAAATAATGTCAAACCATATTATTCAAAATAAAAACAATTAAAAACAAAATCAACTTTTCTTTTATTATTCTTCAACTTTTCTTATATTTTATCTTACAGCATAAATTGTCATTCATTCATTTCCAGAATCAAATGTTGGATGGAGCAATGGGGGCAGGTCTACTGTCTATAGTGTTGCAAAATGTTTGTGAGTTCTACTGTCTATAGTGTTGGAAAAGGTGTGGGTTGAGCCTACCTGTTACAACAAGTTAAAAACCAATAAAACAGGTTTCATGTCAAGGGTCACAGAAACAAAATAACACGATCAACCAAAGAGTGTAAGTTTCATGTCAAGGGTCACAGAAACAAAATACCAAGATCAAAACCAACGAGAACAGGTTTCATGCCAAGGGTCAGAGAAACAACATATCAATGTAAGCTAATGGGAGTAGGTTTCATTTCATAAGTCGTCGAAACAAAATACCAAGATCATAAGCAACTAGAACTGGTTTCATGGGAACAGGTTTCATGTCATGGGTCACAGAACCAAAATTCCCATTCAATTATCATGCTGCAACATGCCCATACATTGCTTTGATTGACAGGGGACGTCCCGGCGCCGGCCCTGTGCCTGAACCTTGCCCAACACGTGCCCAACACGTGCCCACCACTTGCTTACTCATAGCAACGCATGCCACCAATGTAAACAAAAGACATTACAATGCATTACAATAGCATCTCCCTAATTTTGAGCATCAAGAGGTGACCGATCCATCAAACTCACCTGTCACATACTCGCACACGATCACATTTTACAATAACATCTCCCTGATTCGAACATCGCCAATGACAGATCAATCAAACTCACCTGACACATACTCGCACACGATCATTTGATTTGAACATTTTTTTCCCTTTTTCCCACGATTCGACCCTCGGTTCCCCCTTTTTTCCCACACTTTTGACCACGATCCCCTGTAGCATGCAACGTGTATTCGTTGTGGCACGAGCTGCTGGAAATTGTAGCGTCTGAGTGGAGCACGCGCTGGGGTCCCGGCTCAATGTCGTCGGCAATGGGGGGGGGTTATTAAAACTTAAACCACAGGCTACTTTGCTCGCTATGACAAATTATATTAATAAATATTCGTGTGCTGTCATTTAGAATAGAAGATAGAAGGGATAAAAAAAATAGAAGGTTGGCTAGATCTGTAACATGTTGCAGTTAATCGGAACACTGGTGATGATGCCTCGCTATGGCCCTTTTTATAGCTGTGCAGTTGTTGTTGCAACAGCGGATGCCCACCCAACCAATGATCACCTGTCGCCGCATAACCTAATAAGGCCGGTGATCCCTTTTAAGGACAAATAGAATTTATCTCACCATTGTCCTGAAACGATGCATGGCTCCAACAATAAAAATCTTAGCAATTCATTTCGTTATAAATATATTCTTAATAATAATTCAATAATGTATAAAAGTAAAAATAATAAATTAACATTATTAAGATATTATAGTAAAGAGAAAATGATTAAAGTAATAATAATAATATTGACCTTATTAACAAAATTAAAAAAAAAATATTGATATTAATAATAACTATGAAAATTTAAAAGGATTTGCGAAAATACATTCCATTAAATTGAACAAAAAAAAAATTTGAATCTTTAAGATAACATTCAAAAAGAAAAAGAAATTGCATCGCAATCCAAAGATTTGTGTCGTTTTGGCTGTGTGATTTTATCTGCGCATTTAATTGCAATTAATTCGTTTTGTTTTAGTTGTGGAACGTAAGAGAAGCTTAACCGAACGGCCGCAGCTGAGTGCAATTAGAGTCCACCGAACCAAAACGTTCGCTCTTGCAGTCAGCGTAGCTAAGCGCGCTCTCAACACATTCGCGATCGCTTGCAATAAAAATTTACGTTACGTTCTCTTATCTTTCTCTCTCTTAAGCTACCGAAGGTGTGTGGAATCTAAGAGCATTTTTGTGCATTCTTTCACTTACATGCATCCATATCCAACGTTGAAGCGCTTCGACGGGACGATATTGAACTGTAAGAACACTACACTACAAAAGAAAATAATGTCTCTTCGGGAACACAAAAAAAAAGAAAAGAAAAATATCTTGCTATTTTGACATTAGCTATGCTCTGTCTCTTTCTCAACCAACACTCTTTATTTATCTCTTTGAATATTTAAGCCAATATGGCTATCAATTTTTGGTGAGGGAGCCAGACTAGCTGCCAAGCAAGCATATAATTATTTATGGGGAACAAGGTTCATAAGAAAAACAAACGAAGAATATCACTGCCGCACTGATCACACTGCCATGCCACAAAAAAAATTATAAAATAAAAATATGCTATAACTCACGCTTATTGCGATTTTTAAAAAAATTGGAAATTAACACATTAAAATATTAAAATTTAACTACCACTAAATTTGACTCATCTTTACGTTAATTTAAATTAGACCGATTTTAAAAAGGCAGCAAGACGGCCGACTCAGCTGCTGGCAGACGTTAACTAATTAGGCTTTGCCAAAATTTTGTCTCAGGAGCAGCTCCGAATGGGAAAGGAAAGCAGCAAGAACAAAAGTCATCGACTTCATCAGCTGTTGTGTCTTTTGGTAGACGGGCGTGCATGTGTGTGTGAAAGTGTGTGCGTTAATTTTCGCAATTGCACTTTGCTGCTTTTTGCAATAGCTTATGTGTGTATGTAGGCAAGTGAGTTGGCATAGAACAAAATTCAAAGTATGTGAATACTTTGCGCAGGGTATAGAGTAAGCAAACCAAATAATATAGGAGTTACTCTATTCCATTAATTGGCATGAATTAGCCGAATTATGTCTCCATCTTCTCTTGCGCTGCGCTTTACCGACAAATTTATAAGCTGGAACTAATGCCACACCTGAAATTATATCAGGGGAAAAAAAAAATATATCTATCAGTTCACCATTTTCAAACTACCGCGAACAAAAAAAAATTCTAGCAACTTGGCCAACTTAACTAAAAAGGGTGGCACTAATAACACAAAGATTTGTGTGTGCTGCTTTAATCAGCCGAATAACTCTCACTTGTTTGTTTTTGGTTTTTTTTATTTTTTTAGTCGCACTTGAAAATAAACTTGCACCATTGACTGCCAAAAGTTGAAAGAAAGATCGCGACGCTGGGTCGCTTGGCTAAAGCAGTTAACAGAGCTCATTTCGAATGACGCCATTTTCGGAATACGGGCTTTTTGAGAATAAGGGCTCTCAGCTTTCCAATGAAAGTTCCCAATGAAAGTTATTGCGTTAACCAACCAAGCAAAAATACAGCAGCATACTTTCGCGCGACACTGGTAATTAAATAAGTTACCTACGGGGCGTATAAGTGTTGCATACTCTTAGCTGCAGATTTATTTCTATTTAATTTGGCTCAAGCGCCACTACAAATTCCCCCTACTAAAATCGAGCGTAAGGATAACCAGTGAGATTCCCGCTTGGAGCCAGTAATATTGTTTCATGTCCTTGGCATGATATTTGCCAATAAAGTGTCCCTGCAGATCTTCCAACTCGTAATAGCAACTTCCTAACTTTTTCCGAACTCTGGCTTTTAAGTAGGCAGGTGCTAATTTTGCACTGTAACCCTTTGCAAAATTGCTCTGTTGGAAATTCCTACGGTAAACTTCCTGACCAACATTAAAGGAGACCTGTCGACTACGCAAGTTATATGATTTTTCATTTTGGGAACGTTGAACTTGCATTCTGTCCTTCGCCTTGGTTCTCAAAATCTCGAATGAATCGTCTCGATTAAATTGAATCGTTCGATCTTCTAGCAAATTCAACTGCCGGAAAATCTTATAAGATACCGCATCTGTGTTCATATGTTGCCCAAAAGCAAGGCGGTATGGACTAGTATTTATGGCCGAGTGAATATTTCCTCTCAATGCACAACAGATACTGCTAAGATTTTCATCCCAATTGCTTTGGTCGGGTTTAACATAGGCTTTGATGGCAGCTATTACCGATCGGTTTACCCTTTCCGAAGCACTGGCCTGTGGTGAATAAATTGCAGTATAAACATGGTTTATTGAATATTTCCCTAACAAAGCATTAAACATGTTTGATTTAAACTGGACTCCATTATCTGAAACTATTGTTTCCGGCACGCCAAAGCAATGGAATATGTCTTCTTCAAGGAATGATCTTATAGCCTCGGTTGTAAATTTTTTAACCGCTTTAAAAAAGGGAAATTTAGATAAGTGATCTAACACCACAAAAATACCAATATTGCCATATCTACTACGTGGATATGGCCCCAGAAAATCTAAATAAAGCTTCTGAAAAATTCTATCAGATTGCGCAACGATTCCCATTGGTGGCTTTTGAATCTGGTTGCTATGCTTGGTACATTAACAAATTTCGCAACTATTTATAAAATTCTTAACGTCCACAACTAGATTTGGCCAAAAGTAAAGACGTCTAACTTTCTCTATAGTTTTGTTTATCCCACTGTGGGCCGATAAAGGGTCTTCGTGTGCTTCCTTTAGGACTATCGGTATTAAGCTTTTTGGAACCCATAACTTCCAACAAACATCGTCAGCAACTTGCTCTTGTGGGGAATGCTCTGCTCTACTATATATAATATTATTGCCTTGTAATCACTGCTCTCAAATTCAGGGGACTGCAAGTCAATAATGCTATCAACATTTAAAGCTGACAAATCACAAGAAAATACGCGAGACAAAGCATCTGGCACTATATTCTGGCTAACTTTTCTATGTACGATTTTAAAGTCAAAACCCTGCAACTTAAGCGCCCATCGAGCTAATCTCGAGCTCAAATCTGACTGAGACAAAAGCCACTTTAATGAAGCATGATCAGTCACTATTGAGAATTCCTGCCCTTCGATGTATGCTCTGAATTTCTTGACGGCTAACACGGCTGCAAGACATTCTTTTTCAGTCACTGTTTAATTTTTTTGACATTTGTTTAATTTTCGGGACATGAAGGCAATTGGCGTTTCATCTCCTGACTCATTTAACTGAACCAACACCGCCCCAACCCCAGTTTTGCTTGCATCACAGTGTAGTTCAAATGGTTTTTCATATATAGGACTATGAAGTACTGGAGCTGTGCATAATTTATCCTTGAGCTCCTCAAAAGCTTTTTGCGCTTCGTCACTCCAATTACAGCTTCGCTTTTGCTTTAGAGTGTCAGTTATTGGTGACGATATGGCAGCATAATTTTTAATAAATTTATGGTACCAGCCTGTAAGCCCTAGAAAACGACGCACTTGTTTAGTTGACTGAGGAGTTGGAAAAGATGAAATGGCTACAATTTTTTCCGGATCTGTACTGATAATACCGTTACCAATAACGTGACCAAGATACTTTACTTCTTTAACACAAATGTTACTTTTTCAGGGGTCTGCCCGATACACAAAATGCTGTTTTATCGCGAGAGTTTACTTCAAGGGGTATCTGCCAAAAAGCATCCTTCAAGTCTATACTAGTTATAAACTCTGCTTTTGGTAATCGACTAAGAATACCGTCTATTATTGGCATTGGATACGCATCTTTGACTGTAACCTCATTAACCCTTGTGAGGCGCTCACATTTTATTATTAATTTTAGTATATTTTTCATTTTGATTTTTATTACTTTCTATTACTTTTTATTTTTCGTTATTATTTCAATTTGATTTTGTTATTTTTTATTACTTTTTATTTTTCGTTATGATTTCAATAAGCAGCCACGAAAGAGCGCTTAAGAGAGGGCCGCTGGATCGATTTCCCTCCATAGTGTTAAGAGTAGTTAAGTAAGAGAAGGAAGAGAGAAACAAGGAAGAGAGCGCCCAGTTCGTTCGTCGCTTAACGTGGTGAATTCGGGAGCGAAGGGTTCCGACGTTAAGCGGCGAACGAATTGCGGATTAATTAGATAGAGGCAACCGACGAGAAAAGTCGAAACGTTTGTGAAAAAAGTGAAGTGAAGAAATTAAGTAAAGAAAACCCTTTTGATTTTTGAAGAGGCGAGTGGCGTATTTTCTTTTATTTGGACAAAGGTTTTTTGCGTAACAAGTGAGTATTGGCTGCAGTTTATATTGACAATTTGGTTAGTGACGGCAAACGGCGGTTGGTGTGCACATAACGGTAGTTGATCTTCGTTTTGCGTAAATCGTGAAGCGGCCAACGCGAGAGTTTTGCAAGCGCCGACGGCAAGATACCCTGTTGAGTGGAGAACTGATTTTTGGAAGAAGAAAAGGTGTAGCGCGTGTGATTTCGAAGTCCGCTTTTGGTGATATGCGCTGAGTCGGATACCCCTTTATTTTGTGGCTATTTTCGCTACTGAGCCGAATCAGGGGTATATTAGAGTGAAGCGTTTTTCTTGTTCCCCGAGTGTGGAGTGCCTTAATTTTGGTGGCGTAGCGAAAGCAATTTCGTTTTGCAAACGGCGGGTCTCCTAAAAAATAAAATTTTCTTGTGGAGAAACCTTGGCTGCGGCTGAGTATATTACCTCGGCCAGGAATATACTTCTTTACAAGTGGCGCCCGAGCAGGGACCCTGTCGTTTGCAAATGTCACGCGGACGGACTTAAGACCCCAAAAACGTGAAGCTAGAGGTTAGGGTGAATGCTCGTCGAAT
Source organism: Drosophila phalerata (assembly GCA_951394115.2). Classification (NCBI taxonomy): domain Eukaryota; kingdom Metazoa; phylum Arthropoda; class Insecta; order Diptera; family Drosophilidae; genus Drosophila; species Drosophila phalerata. Next base: position 391,150 of record CATOAP020000079.1, on the reverse strand, counting down.
ATACCCCGACACGCGGTAAAAGAAAAAAAAAAGAAGTGCAAAGCGGCAGCCGAAAAGGCTGATCGTCTTGGCAGCGAAAGGGAGAACGAGAGGGAAGACAAGTGCCGTTAGTTTTCGTTTTCGTGTTTCTTAGTTTCTTCCGTTTGTTCTTTTGCGGGCACGTGTTCGAATTGTTGAAATTGACACTTGCGAGGAGGGGAGTCAGAAAAGGGCTGGCAATGTGTGGAGGCGTGGTCAAGCGCGACACACTGAGAACAATCGGGTCGACTGACTGGAGTTATACCTCGCAATTTTATAATAAAATAAAATATAATAAAATAAAATAAAATATAATAAAAATAAAATATAATAAAATAAAATAAGATAATATAAAACAAAATAAAATATAATAAAATAAAATATGATGAAAATAAAATATAATAAAATAAAGTAATCTATATATATAAAATTGCTTGACCTCATTCATTCATTCACTGACTTAGCATTGCACAGGCCAAATGGCTAAAGATACAAGTCTGAAACTTGGCCAAAATAAACTTAAGATAATTTCATCGGCGTTTAAGACGCCATTTTGTAAAATTGTAAGTGGAAGTGCGTCAAAATCGAGGTCAAAGTTCGCGTTTATTTTGATTTATATATAGCAGCGTTTGGTCAGCCGGCAGGCGAAATGGTTAGGTAGTGCAGAGGATGGTGTGTTAGACCCAGGTGCGTGCAGGCACTGGTTCAAACCCCAGCAACGGCAAATTTTTTTTTTTTAACTTTTCATTTTTAATTTAATTTATTTTAATACTTTTTTTAATTTTTCGATATTTTACAACTTAATAAAAGTCGGGTTACTATATAGTGTAGCTACATCGGGTTCACATTAGTCTTTAGTATGAAAAACTTTTTTGTTTCTTCAGTTATCTCAGTGGCAGCGGGCAGCGTGAATATAATTATGTTTCTCATAAAAAAAAAATTTTACTTTGATTTATATATAACAGCGTTTGGTCAGCCGGCAGGCGAAATGGTTAGGTAGTGCAGAGGATAGTGTGTTAGACCCAGGTGCGTGCAGGCACTGGTTCAAATCCCAGCAAGGGCAAGAACTTTTTTTAAATTTTTTTTTATTCTTTTTTTAATTTAACGATATTTTACAATTTGATAAAAGTCGGGTTACTATATAGTATAGCTACATCGGGCTCACATTAATCTTCAGTATGAAAAACTTTTTTGTTTCTTCAGCTATCTCAGTGGCAGCGGGCAGCGTGAATATAATTATTCGTTTCTTTTTTTTTTTTAAATGTTACTTTGATTTATATATAGCAGCGTTTGGTGAGGCGGAGGACTAACATAAGTGAGTTGGTAGTGCAGAGGATGGTGTGTTAGACCGAGGCGTTCGCCGGCGCACGATCACACCCCAGCAAAGGCAAGAATTTACTTTTTCTTAAGTTCTTTTTTAAATTCAATAATATTTTACAATTTGGTGAAAATCGGGTTACAGTACAATATGGCTACACCCTGACCAAATTTGGTCATTATCGAGTAACTATATCATATAGCTGCCATTGGAACAATTGGATGGAAATTAACTTTTACTATGAAAATTATTTTCGTTTTGAGCTATCTCAACCAAACACTTTATTTACTAAATGTTAAACCCTGTTCAAATTTGGTCTAAGTCGGATGAGTTATAATATAGATGACATATGAACGTCGGTTTCAAAATAACCTTTAATATGAAAAATATTTTTAATTTTTGCAATTTCTTAACAAAACTCACAGATTTGCTTTTGCACGCCAAATTTCTAACTTTTCTGTCAAATCTAGCAGCGTGCATACAATTGTTCGATTCTTTTACTTAAATTGTTATATTATATAATTTTATTGCTACTTATAACATTCAGAAGGGAATTTCCAACAACAAAAAATTTTTAATTCTTCTCTAAAACCTGATTACTGATAATAATTGCTTTGTACGAACGGTGAAAAAACGTGGTAGTCTAATATGTATAAGAAGGTATCATGTCATTTAGCAAGTACTGATAACTGATCCATCAGAATTAAAGAGAGATTACTGATTAAAAAATCTGATTAAATAAACCCAATGTTAGAGAGACGACCCTTTCCTATAAAATGACAGAAACTTTAGTTTTAATGCCTTCTCTTGCACATATTTTTGCTACTTTTATTCTTTTTTCTACACGCAAACACGTTAATGTGATCGGATTTCAGACTCAACAGATTTGTATGGTGCCTGGGCAACAGATTATTTTTATAGATAAAAAATTAATTCAAGACAAATATAAGAAGTGCTTCGCTCTTTTACGCTTCAATTCCGCGAGCGAAGCGAGCCGGGGGTTGGTGAGCGAAGCGAGCAGGGGGCGGAGCCCCCTAGTATAATATAAAACAAAATAAAATAAAATATAATAAATAAAATATAATATTATAAAATAAAATAATATAATTTAATACAAAACAAAATTAAATATAGCAAGGGGGCTCCGCCCCCTGCTAGCTTTGCTCGCCTACCCCCCCCGGGATTCGAACTCTCGACTCATCGCCTCGAAATACACGGCTCTATCATCAGAGCCATCGGAGCATTATATTTACGTGTGGCAATATCAATGTATATCATTTTTTTTCGTTGTCCGTTTTGCACGTTTCTTTTGTTTCAATTATGTCTCGCTCGTTAGAAGAGAAGCCCTACATACACACATACATACATGTGCAAATAAAGCTATTTATAGAACTAAATTCGTTTTGCTGCTAATTCATGGTACTGATTGCAAAATGTGCATCACATAAAATTATTGATTAAGTATGTAAAGTATTCATTTAAAAAGTATGTAATTATTAATTAATATGTAATTAATTTAATGCAATGAAAAAAAAAATAAAAAAATAAAAATAATAATAATAATAAATAATTTGGTTCAAAATAAAGAGTTGTTTTGATCCCGAGTCCAATGTACCCACAAATCGCATGCATTGCTGCAAGTTTTGTACCAAAATCTGGCCACTGCACGTAGGCATGAGAAATGTAAAGTTTTGATTTAATATCTTCTGTATTTGTTATCCGATTGCAATGCAGTTTTCAGGATGCATTATCAAAATTGTGTTTAGTGTGTGTGCAGATTTTGACATCTGTACCTATTAAATTGGCCTTGTATTTGGATATTTTAGTTTTTTGTCGATTACAGGATAATTGAGGGGCGTGGAAAAATTCTAAAATAAACTTGATCTGCGTGCGCAACATAGCAGTATTGTCACCAAATTTGGAATCTCTATCTCTTATAGTCTCTGAGATCCAGGTGATTAAATTTTCTCCATATATCATATTTTCTCAAACTACTTCCCTGTTTATAAACCGATCTCAATGAAATTTTCAGCACACCTCAGGACTCGTCCCCCCATCCTGTGTGCCAAGTCTCAATGCTGTAGCTTTAATAGTGCTCTTGTTATTAGATTTTATATCATTTACGTGGGCGGACGTGGGCGGGGTCAAATTTAAATACAAACTTAGTATAGATCAACATCCTAGGAGTACTGTCACCAAATTTGGTTGCTCTTACTTTTATAGTTGCGGAGATATATGTGTTCAAAATTCTGTACCATAATCGACACGAATCTAATAGGCTCTATACCCATTTTTTGGGTATCGAGCTAATAAATAAAATATAATATTATAAAATAAAATAATATAATTTAATATAAAACAAAATAAAATATAATTAATAAAATATAATATTATAAAATAAAATAATATAATATATTATAAAACAAAATAAAATATAATAAAACAAGGGGGCTCCGCCCCCTGCTCGCTTCGCTCGCGATGAGGTCTGGTATGTCTACAGTCGAGCGCACTCGAACTTGCTCGGCACCCAAACGTTCGCAACCGACTAATTCAATTTCAATGAAATATTGTCGACATAAAATTCTACAGACTATAGCCCACAGTTAGGGGTGCTAGTCTGTGCAGAGCTGGTATTAATACTAACTATAATACAATACGTGAATAATAAAATACAGATTTTTTTTATTAAATAATTAATTAGAAGTATAAATAAAATAGCCAATAAAGTAAGTCACCGCTCGAATTAGCTACCGACTAAATTAATTGAAGTCGCGCTAAATACAAGTAACAATAAACTGATTACACTAGGCAACAGCCCAATTCTGAATTGGACCAAACCGACTTTTTTGGATAGATTTGGGGCCCCAAACACCGAAAAACATTTTTTTTTTTTTTTTCTATGGCAGAATTTTTTTTTTAGAATTTTTTGAAATCTGGCTGTTTTTTTAATGCTTTTTTTTTAGAGGTACGCCCACTTTTGTCATCATAACACCCGAATGCCATAACCGATATTCAAAAACTTTACTTTTCCTGAAAGCTAATGAATATACCTATAATTTATCTATACACAGTCTAAGATTAAAGTTAGTATTTTAAGAGCTATTAATTTTTGAATTAAGAAAATGTTGTTTTTTTTAATCATTTTTTTAGCTTTTTTTTGTCCTTAAATTCAAGGAAAACTCGAAAAAAAAATCTGAACGGGAATTCATAACGGTCCGATGACAGCTTTATGATATAGTAGACAGATTCGAACCAAAATTAATAAAGATGTAAAGGACAACATGGAGTACACAATTTGTGAGTTCGATTATAATATCTTAGAAAATAAAAAAGTTTTCCATACTAAAGGTGGATTTTCAAACGATTGTTCCTATGGCAGCTATATGATATAGTCGACCGATTTGAACCAACTTTGGTCACTATACGTAAAACCACATCAAATTGATTTCCTGTGAGTTTGGTTAGGATATCTCTAAAAACACAAAAAATTTTCATACAAAAGGTTATGCCACTCTACAAGGAAGTCAAAAAAGTCGACAAAAACGTGCCTAGACACAAAAAAATATTATATCGCCGTCTCTCCACAGGTTTTCATAAGACATATCTTAAACGACGCTCAAAAAATGCAGCTTTGCAAAAAAAAAATATGAATTCCCGTTCAGATTTTTTTTCGAGTTTTCCTTGAATTTAAGGACAAAAAAAAGCTAAAAAAAATGCTTAAAAAAAACAACATTTTCTTAATTCAAAAATTAATAGCTCTTAAACTACTAACTTAAATCTTAGACTGTGTATAGATAAATTATAGGTATATTCATTAGCTTTCAGGAAAAGTAAAGCTTTTGAATATCGGTTATGGCATTCGGGTGTTATGATGACAAAAGTGGGCGTACCTCTAAAAAAAAGCATTAAAAAAACAGCCAGATTTCAAAAAATTCTAAAAAAAAAATTCTGCCATAGAAAAAAAAAAAAATGTTTTTCGGTGTTTGGGGCCCCAAATCTATCCAAAAAAGTGGGTTTGGTCCAATTCAGAAAAAAAAAGTTGCTATTTGTTGCCTAGTGTTATTATTCAATGCACTTGTAAAATAACACAGTACTAACACGCCTACAGGAAATTAGGGTCCTTATTGACAGATATGAGCAATGAAAATTGCTTTTCGAAACACTTTTTATCACAAATCACAGAAAGATACAGTACGCACTCAAAGCAATCGATCGAATTAATGTAGAGTGCTAGTGTGAGTGAGCTTTGCATGCTTTGCACTATTTCCCTCTTTTCTTAGAACACACGATAATAAGGGAACATAAATGAAACAAAAGAAAAATGCAAAACAGACACAATAAAAATAGCATGGTTTGGTTTATTTTGGCGGTAGAAATATCGTGACGGTGGCTGAGATGGATGATCTTTGCCTTGTGACGAAATTGTAGCGGTCACAATTCCTTTTGTTCATTTAAATAAAATTTGGCCTTATGGCGTTTTTTTTTTGTTTCCATACATTTAGTTACTCTTTTCACAAAATTAAAGAAAAATTCAAGTTGTTAAAAAAGTACAAATTGTTAAAATAGTACAAATTGTAAAAAAGAAAATAGTTGCCAAAAAAAGAAAATAGTTGACAAAAAAAAAAAAAAAAATGTTGCGCACTGGCAAGATTTGAAACGGGAATCGAACCCGCGACTCATCGCCTCAAAATACACTGCTCTACCGTCAGAGCCATCGCAGCCTCATGTTTTCGGGTGGCAATATCAATGTATATCATTTTTTTTCGTTGTCCGTTTTGCACGTTTCTTTTGTTTCAATTATGTCTCGCTCGTTAGAAGAGAAGCGCTACATACACACATACATACATGTGCAAATAAAGCTATTTATAGAACCAAATTCGATGTGCTGCTAATTCATGGTACTGATTGCAAAATGTGCATCACATAAAACTATTGATTAAGTATGTAAAGTATTCATTTAAAAAGTATGTATTAGTATTATTAATGTATATGTATTATTAATAAGTATGTAAATAATTTAATGTAATGAACAAAAAAAATTATGATACAAATTTTGTTCAAAACAAAGAGCCGTTTTGAACCCGAGTCCAATGTACCCACAAATCGCATGCATTGCTGCAAGTTTTGTACCAAAATCTGGCCACTGCACGTACGCATGAGAAATGAAAAGATATTAATTAATATCATCTGTATTTGTTATCCGATTGCAATGCAGTTTTCAGGGTGCAATATTAAAATTGTGTTTAGTGTGTGTGCAGATTTTGACATCTGTACCTTTTAAATTGGGTAGTATTTGGATATTTTAGTTTTTTTGTCGATTACAGGATAATTGGGGGGCGTGGCATAATTCTAAAACAAACTTGATCTGCGTGACCAACATAGGAGTATTGTCACCAAATTTGGTATCTCTATCTCTTATAGTCTCTGAGATCCAGGTGATTATATTTTCGCCATATATCATATTTCCTCAAATATATTCTTTGTTTATTAACCGATCTCGATGAAAATTTCAGCACACCTCAGGACTGGACCCCCTATCCTGTGTGCCAAGTCTCAAGGCTGTGGCTTTAAAAGTGCTCTTGTTATACGATTTTATATCATTTACGTGGGCGGACGTGGGCGGGGCCAAATTTGAAAACAAACTTGATATAGATCAACATCATCATATAATATACAAATATAATAAAATAAGAAAATTAATTAAAATAAAATAATATAACATAAAACTAAATAAAATTAAAATTTAATATAAAATTAAATATAATGAAATAAAATAATAGTAAATAGAACAAAATAAAACGGAAAAAAAAAATTAGATAAAATAAAGTTTAATAAAACAAAGAAAAAATTTTTAATATAAAATTAAAATAAACTTAATAAAATAAAATAAATTGAAACGAAATTAAAGTTATTAATAATAAATATATAAAAATAAATAAAGATAAATAATAATAAATTAAAATAGCGAGCGGTATGGCATCGTCAGATAATGAATCCGACACTACGCCGTTGGAAATAGTGAACCCCGGGGTCGGAGTGAAATGGATTTACCACTTACAAAAGGAAGAGTTGGAAGTCGTTGCTCGGGAGTTGGGGTTGGGTACGGGGATCAAGGTTGAAGATCTCCGACCCCAAGTGTCAGCAGCAATAAAGGGAGGTCGCTATTCGTCCGGGACGTGGGCTCGTTTGGCAGATATGGAGTGATACTCCGCCAAATCAAAGGGAGTGACGGTCGCTAAGAATGCCTCAGAAAGTTTGGGGAGGAGGTGGCGGAAATCAGAATCGGATGTCCACAAAGCAGCGGAAATGCCGGGATCGGCCAAGGGGTTCGCGGAAACGGACAGAAAGGAGGACGTGATTCCGAACTTGGATCGGGCAGGTAGGACAGAAAAGTTGCCGAGCGGACATACATCTACACCCGAGCGCGCGGTGGCGACCCGACCCTATTACATGGAGGAAAGATGCCGAACGCCTATTCCGGAACGGGTCAGAAAGTGGGGTATACGTTTTGACGGGACAGGGGATCCTTTGTCGTTCCTCGAAAGCATTGAAGAACGAGCAATGTCACACGATACCGATAAGGATCGTTTGGCGCGAGTCATGGGTGAAGTGCTAACAGATAAGGCTTCACGCTGGCTAATGACTAGTCGGTTACGGGATGTGCCGTGGGCGACATTTCGGGCAGAGTTTTTAGAGTTTTTCTTGCCGCCACGATATTTCGAGAGGCTGGAGGATGAGATCAGAGTTCGACGTCAAAAGGTAGGGGAGGAATTTCAGGACTACCTGATCGAGCTGCGGAGCATGATGTACCATGCGAGCTATAGCCCTGCTCAAGAGTTTCATAGGATTTATGAAAACTGTGCTCCTGAGTATCGCCTATACATTCGCAGGACCGACTTTTCGACCCTCTCACAACTCACGCAAATGGCAGTCGAGTTTGAAAGTGTTTGCAAACAGAGTCGCGAATATTCTGCGACAAGTACGAGTTTTCCCGCGAATGTGAGGTCAAGCGTTGAAACGTCCAGACAGACGCAGAATCCCTTCAGGACAGCGACTACCACGGACAATGAAAGGCGGGAGCAAACGTTCGGACAGTGCGACAGCAGCGGGGGTACGACCCGAGTTCTACTACCCGACAGACCCCAGAGCTCGCGGAATGTTTGTTTCCGGTGCGCTCATGAAGGTCACTTCGCTCGCGAGTGCCCGAATCCAAAAGTTTTGTTTTGCAGGCGATGTGGGACTCGAGGGGTGAGAACCGAGCAGTGTTGTCAGTTGCCGGAGGCGGGAAACGAGCAGCAGCGGCACCTGGGACGGGATCAGGCAGCCGCGCAGGGGACCGAAGCCCGTCAGTAGAAAGATGTCCTCTGTTTCTCGTCGATGGACGCGTTGGCGCTCGTGTGACGGTGGGCACTCACGAGGTGATCGCCACCGTAGACACCAGTGCCACGCGAAGTTTTGTCAGGGAGGATTGTACGAAGAGGATTGCAAGAGGGCACAGGGTAAGAGTAGACACGACGGTCAGGCTGGCTGATGGGACAAAGCAGCTGATCAGTCAGAAGGTGCGAGTCGAGGTACAGTTGGCTGGGAAAAGGGTGACGACGGAGATGCTCGTCATGCCGATAATGCTCGACGAGATGATATTGGGGATGGATTTCCTAAAGGCGATCGGGACCACTATACAGTGTGGAGTTGCTAATTTGCAATTGCGGGACAACATGATTCCAGAAACGACGGTGCCTGAGGGCGATCCCATGCCATTCGCGGATGACACGCATGAGGAAATAAAGTTGGGAGGAGTGGTCGATACGGTGTTCAAGAATGAGGTCGTATCATCCCATTCGCAGGATGGAGGAGTCACAGGGAAAATTACGGCAGGCGAATCGGTGTGCCCAGAGGATTTGGCGGACGATTTACGAATCTTTCTGGGGGAAGAATTGGCCAAGTTTGACGTTCTCAAGGGCGTGACGCACATAGCGGAGCATAGTATCGTTACGAGGGACGATAAACCTCTCAAGCAACGATACTATCCAAAGAATCCGGCTATGCAAAAGATCATTAATGACCAAGTGGACGAGTTGCTCGATCAAGGGGCCATAGAGCCATCGAAGAGTCCACACAGTGCCCCGATCGTGTTGGTAAAAAAAAAGACGGGCGACTGAACGCGCATTCCGTACCCGACGCTTATCCGGTGCCAAGGATAAACCACATTTTGGAACGTCTCCGACAGGCTCGTTTCATATCAACACTGGATTTGAAACATGGGTATTGGCAGATACCCATGGCTGAAGCTAGTCGAGAATGCACAGCATTTACGGTTCCCGGACGTGGCTTATTCCAATGGCGTGTGATGCCGTTCGGCCTACATTCTGCTGGTGCGACTTTTCAGAGGGCACTCGATACGGTGATCCGCCCGGAAATGGAACCGCATGCATTTGCGTATCTAGACGACATCATTGTGATTGGCAGAACCAAGGAGGAACAACTGAGAAATTTGAAAGAAGTGTTCCGACGGTTGAGAGCCGCTAACTTGAGACTGAACAAGGATAAATGTTCGTTCTTCAAGAAGAGCCTCGGGTATCTGGGGCATCTGGTGAGCGAGAAGGGAATTCAACCAGACTCAGCGAAAGTGGAGGCCATCCAACTGCTGAGGCCGCCGACCAACCTGAGGGAGTTGCGACAATGCTTGGGAATGGCGTCCTGGTACAGGCGCTTCGTCCCCAACTTCGCAACGTTGGTGGCACCGATGACACTACTTCTTAAGAAGGCCCGTAAGTGGTGCTGGGGTGATGAACAGCAAGCAGCGTTTGAGGAAATCAAACGTCATTTGACGACGGCGCCTATATTGGCGTGCCCGGATTTCTCGTCGAAGTTTACAGTACAAACTGACGCAAGTGATTGCGGGCTTGGATCGGTGTTGACACAAAGTATTAATGACCAGGAGGTGGTGATCGCGTATGCGAGCCGGAAACTTTTGCAAGCGGAGGTGAATTATTCTGCCACGGAAAAGGAGTGCCTGGCAATCGTATGGGCGATACGCAAGTTCCGATGCTACCTCGAGGGATATTGTTTTGGAGTAATCACGGATCATTTGGCACTCAAATGGCTGAACTCTATCGAGAGCCCGTCCGGGAGGATCGCTCGATGGGCTTTAGAACTTCAACAATACCAATTCGACGTGCAATATCGGCGAGGCAAACTCAACGTGGTGGCGGACGCGCTTTCGAGACAACCAGCGGAAATATTGCGCCAGATGGTGGAAGAAATACCCGAGTGCAAATGGCTTGCTAGCATACGGAGGAAAATAATCCAGGAGCCTGAGAAATTCCCCGATTATACCGAGCAAAATAATCAGCTTTATCGTCATTTGGGGTACCGAGCCGATGACGAAGATTATATACCCTGGAAGTTATGCGTGGGAGCATCAATGCGAAGACGAGTGCTAGAAGAGTGCCACGATATGCCCACTGCAGGACACCAGGGGGTGAGGAAGACGATAGCCAGGCTGGCACAGCGGTATTACTGGCCCGGCATGTATAGAGATGCCGCAAGACATGTGAGATGCTGTGAAGTGTGCCAGAAGCTCAAAGTAGAACAAAGGAGGCCCGCAGGACAGATGTTGACCCGTCAGGTGGCAGAGCCGATGACGGTGTTATGTGCCGATTTCGTGGGACCCTTGCCACGGTCGAAACATGGCAACACAATGTTGTTGGTGTTCCACGACGCCTTCTCGAAGTGGGTGGAGCTGGTGCCTCTAAGAAAAGCGACGGCAGCACATTTACTTAAAGCATTTAGACAACTTATATTGTGCCGTTACGGGATCCCCAAGAAGTTTGTATGCGACAACGGGGCACAATTCACAAGTCGGAGCTTCAAGACGTTCATGAAGAATTTGGGCGTTGAGTTGGAACATACGGCCCCATACTGCCCCCAAGAGAACCCGACGGAGAGGACAAATCGGACTGTGAAGATGATGATAGCCCAGTTCGTTTCGGGCAAGCAGGATTCGTGGGACGAATTGTTGCCGGAAATAATGCTCGCCGTCAATTCCAGCGTTTCGGATTCGACAGGTTTCTCCCCAGCTTTCTTATTACAGGGCCGAGAGCCGCGTTTGCCGTCGGCGTTATACGATGAAGTTACCCCAGCAACAGCAACGGTAACGCAAAGTCCTCAGGAAAAGGCCAGCCGTTTAAAGGAGATATTCGATATCGTGCGAGGGAATCTACAAAAGGCGTCCAGCGATCAAGGGCGACACTACAATTTGCGGCGGAGAGAATGGCGACCTACAATGGACATGCTCGTATTGTTGCGACAGCACCAGTTGTCTAAGGCTGGAGACGGATTTGCGGCGAAGTTAGCACCGAAATTTGAGGGACCATACCGGGTGGTCAAGTTAGGTTGGCGAAGGAAGGCGAAAAGAAACGTCGGGTAGCTAACATAGCTCAGCTAAAACCTTTCCATCGGGATAGTTCGATCGACAGCCAAGTAGAAGTCGATCACGCCGAACCAACCGCCAAACATTAATGATTTTTGATACTCTAAGGATGTTTAATACTTAGAATTACGAAATTTTACTTTTATAATTATAGATACGAGATGAATTCAGAAATGGAGGGACATGTTTGCGAGGAGAAACCTGCCGCGTCTGACGCTGCAGCCCGAGTATGCGTGCGTTGTTCCGGAGCTCTGAGAGGAGCTTTCCGCGGCCGTCGTTTCATCGGGTATACATCCCGCCCTCTCGTGCAGGAAAAGATGCGGGTAGAGGAGGACGAGGACGACGTGTTGTATGGCTGGGAGGAAGGCCTCGACGAAGTGCTGGAGGAGGCTAACGCGTTGCCGCCCCCGAGCAAAGTCGAGGAGCCTTCCTCAAAACCGAGTGAAGCCGCGAATAGCGAGTCGTCGATGGACCCGGAGGACATCCGGCCGGATGAGATTTATGCGGCGCACCGTCCGAACTGGACAATAAGGCCCAAGGGGCAACGGTTCACCCCGACCGCGTTGGAGGCCATTGAGAGGGAGTTGCGCATCATGGGCCCGGTGCGACTCCGCTCGAGGGCACGCGTAAATGTGGGGGATCGCATTTATAATGTGACGGTCCACGAGGATGGATCCGTGGTCGTCACGCTCCCGAAGGAGAGGGGAGATGTGAGGCGCTCACATATGGGGCGTCATCAGCGCTGCTAGACCCGTTCATTTTATTATTAATTTTAGTATATTTTTCATTTTTATTTTCTATTTTCTATTACTTTTTATTACTATTACTTTTACTTTTTATTACTTTTTATTACTATTTCTATTACTTTTTATTTTTCGTTATTATTTCAATTTGATTTTGTTATTTATTATTACTTTTTATTTTTCGTTATGATTTCAATAAGCAGCCACGAAAGAGCGCTTAAGAGAGGGCCGCTGGATCGATTTCCCTCCATAGTGTTAAGAGTAGATAAGTAAGAGAAGGAAGAGAGAAACAAGGAAGAGAGCGCCCAGTTCGTTCGTCGCTTAACGTGGTGAATTCGGGAGCGAAGGGTTCCGACGTTAAGCGGCGAACGAATTGCGGATTAATTAGATAGAGGCAACCGACGAGAAAAGTCGAAACGTTTGTGAAAAAAGTGAAGTGAAGAAATTAAGTAAAGAAAACCCTTTTGATTTTTGAAAAGGCGAGTGGCGTATTTTCTTTTATTTGGACAAAGGTTTTTTGCGTAACAAGTGAGTATTGGCTGCAGTTTATATTGACAATTTGGTTAGTGACGGCAAACGGCGGTTGGTGTGCACATAACGGTAGTTGTTCATGCAAATCAGCACTTGAACTCTGTCGCGATGTTAGTCGCAACTTCGGAACTAGTGTGTAAGCACGATCGCCAATCCCTAACTAATAACACTCACGCGTTGGTTTAAGAACTGACTTCGTTTATTGAGTTGTATGGCGTTATATAGGTTATCTTATGTACTAATTAGACAGAGTTCGATATAGTGTTTACAATGTTTTGGCTTACTCTAATCATTGTGTATATGTGATCTTATATACTAATAGGATATAGTTCATATGGTGTTAAAGTTTGTTTGGCTTCTTCTTACTTATTGTTCTATGCCATCCACTAATTTATTTAGAGTGAGTTTACCATAGTGACAACGTGTACTTGGTTCCCTTTTACTTATTGTATAGATTAGCGTTGTAATATGTTTGACTCCTTTCTTCATATTCTTTTGTTACATGTAGTGTGTTCTTATCTATTTTGAGCATACAGGTTCACACATTAGTCTATTATTTCTGAGCGCCAGGATCGCTACCCATGTGGTAATTCTACTCTGTAGTGACCTTTTCAAGTGGTTTGTGTCCCAAATCTGTCAAGCAGCCCGAGGGCTGTTCAATCCGTATGTTCATTTATGAACATTTTGCGGGGGGCCATAATTACGTAGTTGTTGTTGAGAGATATGTAAGTTTTGTGCTTATCTGTTTACATATTGTAATTTGTATTGGACGTCATCATTTGTTGTTATCTTGTGAAGCGCGGTTAGTAGGTGTTTCTCTTGGTGGGTAGTACATCCTTCTTCTAGCCGCAAAGTATCTTGTCCCGCAATATGTTCCACTTGACTGTGCTGACTTCCGTAGGTCGATTCCAGTACTGGTTCATAGACGATTTTATATAGCCATGTGTTTCGAGTTTTAGGTGTGCCCACATGTCTTCGGACGTGACTTGTTGGAACTCCCAAACAGGGTTCATATTTAGACTTAGCGTTGATGTTTTGCACGAAATATCTGTTTTATTTTTCCCGGTCCAATTGCCTTCCCATCGTAGGTGCTTGTTGTATTGCCATGACGATAATTTGGTGTCTGATATTAAGTGGTCGCTTTCCCTTATTTTTCGGTGACTTCCTTTAATTCGTGTGCGCGGCCATTTGGTAGGCCTGGTTATCAGGTATCTGTTTTTCCATTTTGGCCAAAAGTTTGTGCTTATTATTGATATTAATTTCCAACGTCTTGTTAGCGAAGTTTTACTATTCTGTTTACTCTTGGTAGTTGCTGTCATCGCTCTCCTCATTGGATCCAATATGCGTAGTGTGCTGTCTTCAGTTATTCTTTTTAATTTGTGCTTAACTGATTTTAGTTCAGCTTCCCAATATTTTCTATAGTGGGAACTTGCCGGCGGAAAAAAACTTCGTTCATTTAGTAATATTGGTAGCTTTGCAAGAACTTTTTGTTTCGTTAATTTTCCGTCTACAAGTTTTTCTATGTCTTGTAACGATCCTTAAAGCTTCACCGGGCTAACTCGGTCGGCGTTGTGGGTTTCGTGCAACAAATTTATATTTTGCAGCACTTGCGAATAAATAAGAACTCAGATATATTTTCAATATTTCAATGCTGTGGTTTATTTGCGACTTCAATGCCGACTCTTAATTGTACAAGAAATGGTTATGTGAATTGATTATGCTGGTGTCTCCTGCTTGGTCTGGTCGTCGTCCTGCCGAATCGATCCTTGGTCGTCGGTTATAGTGTGGTCGTTCCGCCGGCTCTGGGGGGGGGGAAAATCCTAGTAGTACAACTCCGGAATGTCTTGACGGGGTCCTGACAGACGCGAGGACAATTGGCTGGTGATCCTGGCAACGCGAGGATATCTAAACTGAACTAGGTCCTGACAGACGCGAGGACAATTGGCTGGTGATCCTGGCAACGCGAGGATATCTAAACTGAACTAGGTCCTGACAGACGCGAGGACAATTGGCTGGTGATCCTGGCAACGCGAGGATATCTAAACTGAACTAGGTCCTGACAGACGCGAGGACAATTGGCTGGCAATACGAGGATAGCTAAACTAGGTCCTGACAGACGCGAGGACGATTGACTGATGATCCTGGCAACGCGAGGATATCTGAACTAGGTCCTGACAGACGCGAGGACAATTGGCTGGCAATACGAGGATATCTAAACTAGGTCCTGACAGACGCGAGGACGATTGACTGGTGATCCTGGCAACGCGAGGATATCTGAACTAGGTCCTGACAGGCGCGAGGACAATTGGCTGATAATACTAGGATATCTAAACTAGGTCCTGACAGACGCGAGGACGATTGACTGATGATCCTGGCAACGCGAGGATATCTGAACTAGGTCCTGACAGACGCGAGGACAATTGACTGGGGATCCTGACAGACGCGAGGATATTCTAGGCTAGGTCCTGACAGACGCGAGGACAATTGACTGGGGATCCTGACAGACGCGAGGATATTCTACCTTCGAAGTTCACTACTTCTCAAAAGACTAACTCGCACCCGTGACTGCATGCCCTTTTATAGTTTGTGAGCCGAAAACTAACGGCACATGCACTCACCAGTCAAGTGTTTGTGAGCCGAAAACTAACGGCATATGCACTCACCAGTCAATTGTTTGTGAGCCGAAAACTAACGGCACCTCTGTCGCGAGCGTCGCTATAACGGTGACGTGTTCCAGGGGCGTCGCTGAGGGGGTTCAAGCCGTCGCTGTAACGGTGACGTGTTCCATGGGCGCCGCTGAAGGGGTTTCAAACCGTGGGTCCACCCGTTGTTGTTGAAATAAGAACATGTATTTTGTGAGAAACAAATATGTTTCTCACACTCCCCTCTTTCTTCGGGAAGCGAATGAAAGTGAATGCCCGCGCAAGTATACACGTCATAAACGGTGGAAGGGGGTAAAAAGGGCAACTTCACTGCCGAAATGTATCAAAGAAAAATTGCATTTGTCCGACAGAGCGGGGAATCGAACCGCGGCCTACGGTTTGCAATTTCGGTTGACCGGCTGCTCTCTGCACAGCGCCACGACAGACGGTCTCTTGCTGTATTGGTAATGGCAAACATAATGCAGTTGCTCTGTCTGCTGACGTCATGACACATGTGTACAGTGGTCCGATTCCTATGTTCCGTTGCTGAATCCACTTGTTTGTCTTGTTTTTATAAATATTTATATATATGTCCATATAAATATATATATTCCCCTCCTTCTTCGGGAAAAAAATTTGTGTGGGCGTGGTAGAGTTGCCACACTTAAAAAAAATTTTTTTGATTTTATATAAAAAAAAAAATCCTTGTATTTCTTTTTTGTTGTACCTTCGAGTGTGTTCGCCGTGTGTGGTGAAGAAAAAAAATTTTGGTGTGGTAGGGTTGTCACCCAAACAAAAAAAAAATTTTTTTTTTTTTTTTTTTAGCAAATCCTTGTGCTTCGTGCATGTGTCCGCCGTGTAAAAAAAAAATTCGGAGTGGTAGGGTTGCCACCAAAAAAAAATTTTTTTTTTTTTTTAAAAATGAATCCTTGTGCTTCGTGCATGTTTCCGTCGTGTGAAAAAAAAAATTTGGGTGTTGTAGGGTTGTCACCCAAAAAAAAAAATTTTTTTTTTTTTTTAAACGAATCCTTGTGCTTCGTGCATGTTTCCGTCGTGTGAAAAAAAAATTTAGGTGTTGTAGGGTTGCCACCAAAAAAAAAATTTTTTTTTTTAAAAATGAATCCTTGTGCTTCGTGCATGTTTCCGTCGTGTGAAAAAAAAATTTGGGTGTTGTAGGGTTGTCACCCAAAAAAAAAATTTTTTTTTTTAAACGAATCCTTGTGCTTCGTGCATGTTTCCGTCGTGTGAAAAAAAAATTTTGATCGCAGGGTTGCCACACCAAAAAAAAATTAGTTGCTACTCTGACCTGCATTGTGTGGTTTCAGGTCTCCCACGTGTGCTCTTCGTACTTTCTTATCCACCTGGGATTGTAATTTACAAATTACCGGTGATATGAAGTCCACGATCAGATATGGTCCTCCAAACCTTGGTGCTAATTTTGCCGCGAATCCGTCCGCTGCGTTGGACAGATGGTGTTCCTTCAACCACACCTGCTCTCCCACGATGGGTTTCCATGGTCTCCTGCGTAGATTGTAGTATCTGGCCTGGTCCTGTGCAACTTTCTCCAGGTTTCTGCGTACTATCTCGAAAATTTCCTTGAGTTTTCCAGCGTTTGCTCGGGGGTCTTGGGATGTTTGACCAGTGCCGATGGCTACCTCATCGTACAATGCCTGTGGCAATCGAGGTTCTCGACCCTGTGTTATAAACGCAGGGGTGTAGCCTGTCGATGCCGATACACTGGTGTTGACTGCCAAGGTGATCTCCGGCAATGCTTCATCCCAACACCGTTGATTTGTCCCCGCATATTGAGCTATCATCGTTTTTACGGTGCGATTTGCTCGTTCTGTTGGATTTTCCTGTGGTGTGTATGGTGCCGTATATTGATGTTTCACACCCAAATCCTGCAGGAAGTCCTTGAAAGCCTTGCTCGTAAACTGTGCGCCGTTGTCGGTGATGAGGACTTTTGGTACACCAAATCTTGCCAGTATTCTCTCCCTGAACGCCTTCTGTAGTGCTGCCGCCGTTGCACTACGCAACGGTATCAGTTCGGTCCACTTCGAAAATCGGTCTATAAACACTAACAATGTCGTATTTCCGTGTTTTGACCGTGGTAACGGACCTACGAAATCTGCGCACACCGTTGCCCATGGTTCCGCTGGAATCTGGGTTAGCATCTGGCCGGCTGCCTGTAACTGGTTCGGTTTGTATCGTTGACAGACCTCGCACCGTTGTACATAGTTGCGGACATCCCGGTGTAACCCTGGCCAATAGTATCGTGCCGCCACTCGAGCTATTGTTTTCCTTGTCCCTGTGTGTCCTGCTGCCACTGCGTCATGGTTTTCGTGCAATACCCGTTGCCTCTTCATCGTTGGTACGCATAGTTTCCATGATGGCACATCCTCATGCCCGGCTCGGTGAGGGATGTGTCTATATAGATTACCAGACTCCTCCAAGTAGTCTGGGAATTTTCTTGGGTCTTTGCTAATCTTATGTAGCATCTTCTGTACCCATTTGCAGTCCGTGCCGCCGATATTTGCTGTTTCGTTATGAGTATCGACTCGTGCGCAGATCACCTGTTCCAGTGGCTGCCTGGATAGCGCGTCCGCCACTACATTCAGCTTTCCTTTCCGATAAGCCACTTCGTAATCGTACTGCTGTAACTCGAACGCCCATCTGGCGATACGACCGGTGGGACTGTCGATCGAGTTTAACCATTTTAACGCCATGTGGTCCGTCACGACCGCGAAATGGTAACCCTCTAGGTATGGTCTCATCTTTTGAATTGCCCAGACGATGGCCAAGCATTCCTTCTCTGTTGCTGAATAGTTAATCTCGGGGCCGTGGAGTGTTCTACTGGCATATGCGATCACCCGCTCTCCCTCGCTGGATTCCTGCGTGAGTATGGCTCCTAATCCATAGTTGCTAGCATCAGTTTGCAATGTGAATTGCCGGCTGAAATCGGGACACGCCAAGACTGGTGCCTTTGTCAGCTTCTCCTTCACCATCTCGAACGCCTGTTGATGCTGCTCGCTCCATACCCACTTAACGCCTTTCTTCAATAATCCGTTGAGGGGATGTACCGTGTTCGAAAAATCAGGAACAAATCGCCTATACCAAGATGCCACTCCAAGATATTGTCGCAGCTCCTTGACATTCGTGGGTGGTTTTAATTGTGAAATTGCAGCCACTTTATCCGGGTCGGTGGATATTCCATGGTCGGTTACCAAGTGACCCAGATATTTTAATTCTTTTTTGAAGAAGTCGCACTTGTCGACGTTGATCTTCAAGTTTGCTGCCCGCAGTCGTCGAAACACCTCTTTTAAATTGGCCATGTGGTCCTCCAACGTTTTCCCCATGACAATGATGTCGTCCAGATATGCGAAAGCATGGGGCAACATTTCCGGTCCCATCACCCGATCCAACGCACGCTGGAACGTCGCCGGCGCTGAATGAAGTCCGAATGGCATGACTTTCCAATGGAATAATCCTCTGCCTGGGACGGTGAATGCGGTCAATGGTCGACTTGATTTTTCCATTGGGATTTGCCAATAGCCGTCTTTCAAATCGAGGCTCGTTATGTAGTGAGCTTCCCTCAGTTGATCCAAAATGTGGTGTACTCTGGGTAAAGGATATGCGTCCTTGACCGATCGACTGTTTAATTGCCGGAAGTCGACACACAGTCTCCATTTGCCCGTCTTTTTCTTGACCATCACTATCGGTGCGCTGTGTGGACTGTTAGAAGCCTCGATACATCCTTTGGCGAGCAGTTCGTCGATCTGCTTGTTGATCTCCTCCTGCATTCTTGGATTCTTCGGGAAATACCGTTGCTTGATCGGTCGGTCATCGTTCATCACAATTCGATGTTCCGTAATTGGAGATGTGCCGTTCATTACCGAGAATGCGGCTAATTCATGCCGAAGAAATTCATCCACAGCTGCATCTGGATGTAAGGGTTCGCCACGTTCCCTGTTGATACTTGGTGTCTCCTTCATGATTGGTTCTTCTTCTTGTGTTACTTGTTCTTGTGTTACTTGCTCATGTGTTGCTTGCTCCTGTGTTACTTGTTCTTGTGTTACTTGTTCTTGTGTTACTTGCTCTTGTGTTACTTGTTCTTGTGTTACTTGTTCTTGTGTTACTTGCTCTTGTACGTGTGCCGTGGTGACCACAGAGAGTCTCTCCTCTCGTCCTTTGGTGTTTTGTCGACGAGTCGGGATTCTGACTTCGATGCCGGCGCATTCAAAGATTGTTCCTATATTAGACAGAAAATCCCATCCCAGCACCAATTCGTCGATGACTCCTGGTAGGACTAATAGCGGCATCTCCACCTTTTTGTTTCCTAGTTTGATCTGTACCTCCACTTGTTCCGTCACGACACCCGTTCGGCCATCTGCCATTCGCACCTGTTTCTGTGTTGCTCCCAATTCAAATCCTTCTTCGCACAACGTCACTGACAACTGCTCGCTTATGAAACTGCTCGTTGCCCCCGTGTCGATGGTAGCGTTGTAGAGGTTTTTGCCGATTTGAACTGTTGCGGACAGGCGTTGGCCCTCGTCCTTCAACATGCCGATTAATTGTGTGGAGCCGCTTCTATCGGCATCCGCTCGCTCCTGGGCGCTGGATGCCGTCTGTCGTTTCCCTGTCGGCAACACTGAACTGTGCGAACCCCTATTCGTCCACATATCCAACAGAATAGAAGACTCGGGTTTTGACATTCTCTTGCCCAATGTCCTTCATTTCCACATCTTCTACATGCCTGTGTTGGGTTTGGAATATGCGTTGGCTGTCCCGTAAATGCTCTTGGTGTTGGTTGTGGTTGTGTCCTTGCGTTGTCTGTACAACGAGGACATGGGCCTCTGGTTTCTGTTGGCCTGGTGTCTTCTATGGCCATTAGTCTGGGACGGTTTACACGAGTTTGTTGCCGTAATTTCTCCCTGTCTCGCTCCAGCTCTTCAAACTCTTCCGCTAGTTGCATTAGCTCGATCAAACTGCCGTTCTGATATGGTCTTGCGAATGCTCGGAAGTCGGGGAGGCTGCTGTTGTATATCTTTTCCCGTTCCCTTTCCTTTGAAAGCCTTAAAGGCCTCATCAAAGTCTGCATCTCTACCATGAACTTCTTGAATGGTTCATCCATGCCCTGCTTTCTCCGAGCGACCTCCTCCGCCAGCTTTGAAAAGTAGTCTCTCGGCAAGAAATATTCCTGGAAGCTTATAGCGAACGATGTCCAGGTCCTCCAGTGCTCGTTATTCGCTATGTACCATTTGAGAGCCGTGCCTTTCAGGAGTTCTGGCATTGCTCGTGGGATCTGGTCCAGTTCTAAACCATAGGTTTCCGCTGACCATTCCACTTGTTCCAGAAATTCTAAGGGCTTTGAGGTGCCATCAAATTTGAAGCTCCATTCCCTCACTTGTTTGGCTACTGCTGCATAATCCCGTGTTGGATTCCTTTCCGTGTATTGCCGGTAATCGTGGTGCATGGTCGATGTGCTCTGTCGTTGCGATTCTTGGTGTTCTCGTCTCTGTTGTTGTTCCCGTCGCTGTGCTTCCGCGCTTATTGAAGCGACATCCATGCTCTCCAAATCTGCCATCAATGTGTTTTTTTCTGTCTTTTCCCTTGTAGTGGTAGTCTCCTTAAATGGAGATGCGCGGGTGTGTTTCTTGGCCAATGTATCTAGCCGTACGGCGTGAGGCATCTGTCCTTCTTGCGTTTGGACCCATTCGCCGAAGTCCCTTCGCATCGCATCTACATTTCCGGTCAATAGGATCCCGAACTCGGTGCCATATTGCAGCAGTTCTTCCTTTTTCAGGTTGTAAACCCATGCTCGTACCATCTTGAAATCTATCTGTTCTATTATTCGCAAGACCCTGCAATTTGGGCGCCAGTTGTAACGATCCTTAAAGCTTCACCGGGCTAACTCGGTCGGCGTTGTGGGTTTCGTGCAACAAATTTATATTTTGCAGCACTTGCGAATAAATAAGAACTCAGATATATTTTCAATATTTCAATGCTGTGGTTTATTTGCGACTTCAATGCCGACTCTTAATTGTACAAGAAATGGTTATGTGAATTGATTATGCTGGTGTCTCCTGCTTGGTCTGGTCGTCGTCCTGCCGAATCGATCCTTGGTCGTCGGTTATAGTGTGGTCGTTCCGCCGGCTCTGGGGGGGGGGAAAATCCTAGTAGTACAACTCCGGAATGTCTTGACGGGGTCCTGACAGACGCGAGGACAATTGGCTGGTGATCCTGGCAACGCGAGGATATCTAAACTGAACTAGGTCCTGACAGACGCGAGGACAATTGGCTGGTGATCCTGGCAACGCGAGGATATCTAAACTGAACTAGGTCCTGACAGACGCGAGGACAATTGGCTGGTGATCCTGGCAACGCGAGGATATCTAAACTGAACTAGGTCCTGACAGACGCGAGGACAATTGGCTGGCAATACGAGGATAGCTAAACTAGGTCCTGACAGACGCGAGGACGATTGACTGATGATCCTGGCAACGCGAGGATATCTGAACTAGGTCCTGACAGACGCGAGGACAATTGGCTGGCAATACGAGGATATCTAAACTAGGTCCTGACAGACGCGAGGACGATTGACTGGTGATCCTGGCAACGCGAGGATATCTGAACTAGGTCCTGACAGGCGCGAGGACAATTGGCTGATAATACTAGGATATCTAAACTAGGTCCTGACAGACGCGAGGACGATTGACTGATGATCCTGGCAACGCGAGGATATCTGAACTAGGTCCTGACAGACGCGAGGACAATTGACTGGGGATCCTGACAGACGCGAGGATATTCTAGGCTAGGTCCTGACAGACGCGAGGACAATTGACTGGGGATCCTGACAGACGCGAGGATATTCTACCTTCGAAGTTCACTACTTCTCAAAAGACTAACTCGCACCCGTGACTGCATGCCCTTTTATAGTTTGTGAGCCGAAAACTAACGGCACATGCACTCACCAGTCAAGTGTTTGTGAGCCGAAAACTAACGGCATATGCACTCACCAGTCAATTGTTTGTGAGCCGAAAACTAACGGCACCTCTGTCGCGAGCGTCGCTATAACGGTGACGTGTTCCAGGGGCGTCGCTGAGGGGGTTCAAGCCGTCGCTGTAACGGTGACGTGTTCCATGGGCGCCGCTGAAGGGGTTTCAAACCGTGGGTCCACCCGTTGTTGTTGAAATAAGAACATGTATTTTGTGAGAAACAAATATGTTTCTCACAGTCTTTCGTGTAATTGTTGATGTTATCTTCTTTCATAAATGTTGTGTGTTCGTATTTTAGATTTTTGTATTGAAGCAATCTTTTCTCTATGCTTCTGAAACGTTGATGAATCGCTCGAGTCCTGGATTCTTCCAACTCATTATGTTCAGCTTCTGGCTCTTTAACTATGAGCCTACCAATTTTATCAGTTTGTGTTGTGTCTTTGAAGTATTCCATACAGCTCTCATCTTCAGTTGTCGTTTTTGTATGTGAAACTTTTTCACCTTGTGCTCGATTTGTTTCTGGTATCTTCACTGCTCCAGATAAAATCCATCCCAGTTTTGTGCATTGACCTATAACCGTGTCCTCTTGTTTTAAGCCTTTCGATAGAATTGATGCTAAAAGATCTCCGACAATCAGGATATCAATACGACTTCGCTTATTGAATGTAGGATCTGCCAGAATTTCCTTTGACCAAACTTCTTTATTGTATTCAAAAGATTGTGGAGGTTGAGGGCTTACGATCTTTGTTAATACTATTGCGTCGGCTTCAAATTTGTCGTTGCTTGGAAATCTTGGACGAATTCTCAATTTTACAATCGATTTAGATACTCCAACTGAATTTTCTCCGAGTCCATATAGCTCAGTTATCTTTTTTTGTCTTGGTAAGTTAAGCGTTTGTGCTGCTTCCTCAGAAATTACTGTAATTTGTGATCCTTGATCAATCAAAGCTCGAAAGATGAGCCAATCTCCTGTTATTGACTGTACTTCAACATGAGCGGTCGCCAGCAATGTAGTTTTTGCTGTTCTAGTCGTCATTGTCGTTTTAGTCTCCCTGTCAGCATGCAGTAATTCATGATGTTCTCCGTCGCATTTCTTACACGTCTCTTGACACGGTTGGCTAATCGAGAATTTGTGGTTTAGGCATCTGAAACATATGTGCTCAGCTCGGACGAAGTTCCACCTTTTTTCAATATCTATTTGCTTGAATTTAATACAGGCTTCTATGTTGTGAACTGGTGATTTACAATACTTGCATGCCTTTTCTAATGTTGTATTAATTTTTGTTGGGTTTTCCTTATAGCTCCTTGGTTTTGCCGCCTGAATCGTTTGTAAATGTCTTTCCAGGAATCGTATGACATCTTCCAGCGTCTGAATTTCCTTTGTCTTATTAGAAGCAATTTCATACTGTTGTAGACCTTGCCGATCAAATTTTCTAATTAGAATGTTAGCAATGAATGGCTCGGCATCCTTGACTGGGACTCCCATTCCTTTTATTGCGTGCAGACTGTTGTTTGTCGTATCTAACATGTTCTGAACACTTTTGTCAGATTCACTGTTCATGTTTGGCAGATCTAAAATGCTGTTCCAGTGGTTTGAAAATAATTTTCTCAAATTTTCGTATCTATTCTTTAGGATACTTAAAGCTGTTTCGTAGTTCTCCGTGCTGATGTGTAAGTGCCTTATCAATTGAGCCGCTTCTCCTTTTACAAGTTCCTTTAGTCGTATAAATTTTGACTTTGTATCCAACTCGACATTCGTGTCTACCATTTGAGTGAAGGTATCCAAAAAGCTCGACCATGATGTAATATCTCCAAAGAACGCCGGTATTTCCACGGGTTTCAGCTTAATTCTATGTTCCGAAGGCTTGTTCTCTGTGAGCCATCGAATTTTTTCTCTTTTTACTTCGTTTAGATCTTCATAGTGATCCCGTATTGAAGTAGTTGCTTGACCATGTTTCCTTAATTCCTTAAACAGCTCTGTCAGTCTATCGAAATCTTCTTTGATTTCGTCATAATCATTTTGGAACTGTTTATGATTTTGTCCAGCACGATTCATCGTTTTTTGTAACGTACGAGCTGCCCGGTTAAACTCTTCTGTTCTCATTTCATTTTCTTCTATTTGGTGAATCATTGTCTCATTCAATGATTCCTTAATAATTTTCTTGTTCAATTCAGCCATTATTCTATTTTTAATAGCTTGAGTTTTTTCGAATGCTCCCTTCGAGAAGTATTCGCCTTGCAGTAATGATTCATGTTCTTGCAAAATTTTGTGCTGTGCTTTGAACAATTCCCATTGTTCCTGAACTTTTGTCGCCCAATTCAGATTGGGCCGTTCGTCTTGGACTATCTCTTCGTCCCAATGTTTTAGCTGCGCATAAATTGCAGACTGACTCGCCCCTATTGCGTTCAGTTGATCTCGTGTGTATACCATTTTGATATTTAATTTATTAAAAAATCAATCAAAGTAAATATATATATATTTTATTTTAAATATTTTTGATTTTCAAAATTTTTGTTTTTGTTTTAAGCGCTTAGTTTTTGTTCCGGCGCTGCTGCTGTTTTCTACGTTGCTTAGTTTTGTCCCGCAACGTTCTTCCTTCTGCGACGCTTAGTTGTAGTTCCCGCGCCGCTCAATCTTCTGTGTTGCTTAGTTTTGTCCCGCAACTTTCTTCCTTCAGCGATGGTTAGTTAATTCCCCCACCGCTCTTTCTCCTGCGACGCTTATTTTTTGTTCCCACGCCGCTGCTCTTTTCTACGTTGCTTAGTTTTGTCCCGCAACGTTCTTCCTTCTGCGATGGTTAGTTTATTCCCCCACCGCTCTTTCTTCTGCGACGCTTAGTTTTAGTTCCCGCGCCGTTTTTTTATTCCGCCGTAGTGGTTCGCTTTTTACCACTTTTTATTACAAGTTGCTCGTTTTCTCTGTGGTTACGCCGAACTGTACTCAGAGTTGAGCCATAGATTTTTGTTGCAGGATTCCCGCGTCGTCTTCTTTGGTCGATCGTCGTCAGGTTCCCGCACCGCCTTCTTCTTTCGTTCAGCTCTGATTCCCACGTCGCTCTTTTCTGCGTCGCTCAGTGCTGATTCCCTCGCAGATCTGTTTTCTGCGTCGCTTGGTTGTTGCTCTGCTCTGCTTTCGTCCACTCCCGCGCTGCAGTCGCTCGTAGTTTTGCCGGAGAATTGTATTTTTATATTTCCCTAGCTGAGCCACGATGCACCATAAGTGCGATCTATGGACTTGTTTCCGTGATACCGATTAAAGTATCTACTAGAAGTGGCAGTCACTAAGCAAAATTGCTCGAAGGACCATGTTCATGCAAATCAGCACTTGAACTCTGTCGCGATGTTAGTCGCAACTTCGGAAATAGTGTGTAAGCACGATCGCCAATCCCTAACTAATAACACTCACGCGTTGGTTTAAGAACTGACTTCGTTTATTGAGTTGTATGGCGTTATATAGGTTATCTTATGTACTAATTAGACAGAGTTCGATATAGTGTTTACAATGTTTTGGCTTACTCTAATCATTGTGTATATGTGATCTTATATACTAATAGGATATAGTTCATATGGTGTTAAAGTATGTTTGGCTTCTTCTTACTTATTGTTCTATGCCATCCACTAATTTATTTAGAGTGAGTTTACCATAGTGACAACGTGTACTTGGTTCCCTTTTACTTATTGTATAGATTAGCGTTGTAATATGTTTGACTCCTTTCTTCATATTCTTTTGTTACATGTAGTGTGTTCTTATCTATTTTGAGCATACAGGTTCACACATTAGTCTATTATTTCTGAGCGCCAGGATCGCTACCCATGTGGTAATTCTACTCTGTAGTGACCTTTTCAAGTGGTTTGTGTCCCAAATCTGTCAAGCAGCCCGAGGGCTGTTCAATCCGTATGTTCATTTATGAACAGTAGTTGATCTTCGTTTTGCGTAAATCGTGAAGCGGCCAACGCGAGAGTTTTGCAAGCGCCGACGGCAAGATACCCTGTTGAGTGGAGAACTGATTTTTGGAAGAAGAAAAGGTGTAGCGCGTGTGATTTCGAAGTCCGCTTTTGGTGATATGCGCTGAGTCGGATACCCCTTTATTTTGTGGCTATTTTCGCCACTGAGCCGAATCAGGGGTATATTAGAGTG
The DNA here is from genome assembly GCA_951394115.2 of Drosophila phalerata. Lineage (NCBI taxonomy): Eukaryota > Metazoa > Arthropoda > Insecta > Diptera > Drosophilidae > Drosophila > Drosophila phalerata. Next base: position 364,333 of record CATOAP020000079.1, on the reverse strand, counting down.
AAGCGTTTTTCTTGTTCCCCGAGTGTGGAGTGCCTTAATTTTGGTGGCGTAGCGAAAGCAATTTCGTTTTGCAAACGGCGGGTCTCCTAAAAAATAAAATTTTCTTGTGGAGTATATTACCTCGGCCAGGAATATACTTCTTTACACCCTTCTGCTGTCAATACATAGCCTCACCTTGCCAGGTTTTTTTACCAGCACTATCGGCGATGACCATGCACTACTTGATTCTTCTATCACTCCCAGCTTTAGCATCCTATCCAGCTCGTCATAAATCAACTTCTCCGTAGCTGGTGAGACCGGATAATGCCGTTGCTTGATCGGCTTGGCGTTCGCCACATCTATCGTATGAGAGATTAAGGAAGTTCGCCCTAATCCCTTATTAGCGAAAGAAGGAAACACTGAGATAGTTTCGTGCAATAATTGTTGCTGATCAGGTGTAAGAATCCTTTGAGTACTCTCTATGGCAGCAATCTCTGCTAACTGGGGAGTAAGATCAGCGGGTAATAACTGATACGCATTCCAGAAATCGATTCCTAAATAAACGTCCTGTGCTAAGGTAGGGACTATGTAAAAAGTTAATAACTTGCTTTCTTCTTTATATATAATTTCTGGTTTTATTTTCCCTATGATATGCTGCGATTGACCATCGGCTGTTCGCACAAAAGCATCAAACTTCTTAAACTTGTTTTTATTATTACATAATTCTGCTGCTAACTTGCCTCCTATGCAACTAACAGATGCGCCTGTATCCATAAGACCATCAAGGCATTTATCCAAACGATACACACGGGCGTATGGTCTATGATCGTGAAAATTCCCCATCACTGCTGCTAACAGCAATTTGCGTTCTGCTTTGCAACTTTTCTTAAATGCTAGATGGCGTACTCTAGATCGGGAAATAGGTAATTCTGATGATACTATAGGGTCACATTTGGGTGTATCTGAGTAAGTCTGGTATTGTTTTGTATCTTGACAATAGAATGGCTGGAATGGATACTCTACTCCGTGTTCGTGCCCTTGACTATCAACTGCTTGCGTGCACTTTTCAGAGGTGCACGCTGTGCTCCGTTTTTTGAGGAACAGTTCTTGCAACTGGGTCTTTATGTATCTGCTTGGCCGCAACCATAGCAAAATACCCGACGTTCAGCTATACAATCTTGGTAGCGATGACCAGTAACTCTACAATTCCAGCAGACTAAATTGATTGCAGCTAACTCCAAATCATTTTCTTTACAACTTTCTACATCAGTTTCCTCTGGTTGCATATCAACTGCATGTAACATTGGACGCGTTGGCATTCTACGCTTGAGAGGACCTAATTTGGCCACAGTTTTCAAAAATAATTCTCGCTTACGCACAAGTTGACGTAATTGAGCCACATCGTTCGCCTGCTCATAAAGAATCTCTAGCTGTGTCTCTGGTAAAAGGTTGGCTCTGAGAGTTTCAACAAGAGCTGCTTCTGGCAGTGGTACAGATAGCTGATCTGCTAATGCCGCAATAACCCCGTAAAAATCATCAAAAGTTTCGTTGCTTTTCTGCTTGCGGAGTTCGATTTCAGTTCTTATGACTCTGTCTGTTCTAGCATCTTTAAATTGGCCTCTTAATGCAATAAATCTAAAGTTTGTCGATGGACCCGGAGGACATCCGGCCGGATGAGATTTATGCGGCGCACCGTCCGAACTGGACAATAAGGCCCAAGGGGCAACGGTTCACCCCGACCGCGTTGGAGGCCATTGAGAGGGAGTTGCGCATCATGGGCCCGGTGCGACTCCGCTCGAGGGCACGCGTAAATGTGGGGGATCGCATTTATAATGTGACGGTCCACGAGGATGGATCCGTGGTCGTCACGCTCCCGAAGGAGAGGGGAGATGTGAGGCGCTCACATATGGGGCGACATCGGCGCTGCTAGACCCGTTCATTTTATTATTAATTTTAGTATATTTTTCATTTTGATTTTTATTACTTTCTATTACTTTTTATTTTTCGTTATTATTTCAATTTGATTTTGTTATTTATTATTACTTTTTATTTTTCGTTATGATTTCAATAAGCAGCCACGAAAGAGCGCTTAAGAGAGGGCCGCTGGATCGATTTCCCTCCATAGTGTTAAGAGTAGATAAGTAAGAGAAGGAAGAGAGAAACAAGGAAGAGAGCGCCCAGTTCGTTCGTCGCTTAACGTGGTGAATTCGGGAGCGAAGGGTTCCGACGTTAAGCGGCGAACGAATTGCGGATTAATTAGATAGAGGCAACCGACGAGAAAAGTCGAAACGTTTGTGAAAAAAGTGAAGTGAAGAAATGAAGTAAAGAAAACCCTTTTGATTTTTGAAGAGGCGAGTGGCGTATTTTCTTTTATTTGGACAACGGTTTTTTGCGTAACAAGTGAGTATTGGCTGCAGTTTATATTGACAATTTGGTTAGTGACGGCAAACGGCGGTTGGTGTGCACATAACGGTAGTTGATCTTCGTTTTGCGTAAATCGTGCAGCGGCCAACGCGAGAGTTTTGCAAGCGCCGACGGCAAGATACCCTGTTGAGTGGAGAACTGATTTTTGGAAGAAGAAAAGGTGTAGCGCGTGTGATTTCGAAGTCCGCTTTTGGTGATATGCGCTGAGTCGGATAGCCCTTTATTTTGTGGCTATTTTCGCCACTGAGCCGAATCAGGGGTATATTAGAGTGAAGCGTTTTTCTTGTTCCCCGAGTGTGGAGTGCCTTAATTTTGGTGGCGTAGCGAAAGCAATTTCGTTTTGCAAACGGCGGGTCTCCTAAAAAATAAAATTTTCTTGTGGAGAAACCTTGGCTGCGGCTGAGTATATTACCTCGGCCAGGAATATACTTCTTTACACCCTTCTGCTGTCAATACATAGCCTCACCTTGCCAGGTTTTTTTACCAGCACTATCGGCGATGACCATGCACTACTTGATTCTTCTATCACTCCCAGCTTTAGCATCCTATCCAGCTCGTCATAAATCAACTTCTCCGTAGCTGGTGAGACCGGATAATGCCGTTGCTTGATCGGCTTGGCGTTCGCCACATCTATCGTATGAGAGATTAAGGAAGTTCGCCCTAATCCCTTATTAGCGAAAGAAGGAAACACTGAGATAGTTTCGTGCAATAATTGTTGCTGATCAGGTGTAAGAATCCTTTGAGTACTCTCTATGGCAGCAATCTCTGCTAACTGGGGAGTAAGATCAGCGGGTAATAACTGATACGCATTCCAGAAATCGATTCCTAAATAAACGTCCTGTGCTAAGGTAGGGACTATGTAAAAAGTTAATAACTTGCTTTCTTCTTTATATATAATTTCTGGTTTTATTTTCCCTATGATATGCTGCGATTGACCATCGGCTGTTCGCACAAAAGCATCAAACTTCTTAAACTTGTTTTTATTATTACATAATTCTGCTGCTAACTTGCCTCCTATGCAACTAACAGATGCGCCTGTATCCATAAGACCATCAAGGCATTTATCCAAACGATACACGCGGGCGTATGGTCTATGATCGTGAAAATTCCCCATCACTGCTGCTAACAGCAATTTGCGTTCTGCTTTGCAACTTTTCTTAAATGCTAGATGGCGTACTCTAGATCGGGAAATAGGTAATTCTGATGATACTATAGGGTCACATTTGGGTGTATCTGAGTAAGTCTGGTATTGTTTTGTATCTTGACAATAGAATGGCTGGAATGGATACTCTACTCCGTGTTCGTGCCCTTGACTATCAACTGCTTGCGTGCACTTTTCAGAGGTGCACGCTGTGCTCCGTTTTTTGAGGAACAGTTCTTGCAACTGGGTCTTTATGTATCTGCTTGGCCGCAACCATAGCAAAATACCCGACGTTCAGCTATACAATCTTGGTAGCGATGACCAGTAACTCTACAATTCCAGCAGACTAAATTGATTGCAGCTAACTCCAAATCATTTTCTTTACAACTTTCTACATCAGTTTCCTCTGGTTGCATATCAACTGCATGTAACATTGGACGCGTTGGCATTCTACGCTTGAGAGGACCTAATTTGGCCACAGTTTTCAAAAATAATTCTCGCTTACGCACTAGTTGACGTAATTGAGCCACATCGTTCGCCTGCTCATAAAGAATCTCTAGCTGTGTCTCTGGTAAAAGGTTGGCTCTGAGAGTTTCAACAAGAGCTGCTTCTGGCAGTGGTACAGATAGCTGATCTGCTAATGCCGCAATAACCCCGTAAAAATCATCAAAAGTTTCGTTGCTTTTCTGCTTGCGGAGTTCGATTTCAGTTCTTATGACTCTGTCTGTTCTAGCATCTTTAAATTGGCCTCTTAATGCAATAAATCTAAAGTTTGTCGATGGACCCGGAGGACATCCGGCCGGATGAGATTTATGCGGCGCACCGTCCGAACTGGACAATAAGGCCCAAGGGGCAACGGTTCACCCCGACCGCGTTGGAGGCCATTGAGAGGGAGTTGCGCATCATGGGCCCGGTGCGACTCCGCTCGAGGGCACGCGTAAATGTGGGGGATCGCATTTATAATGTGACGGTCCACGAGGATGGATCCGTGGTCGTCACGCTCCCGAAGGAGAGGGGAGATGTGAGGCGCTCACATATGGGGCGACATCGGCGCTGCTAGACCCGTTCATTTTATTATTAATTTTAGTATATTTTTCATTTTGATTTTTATTACTTTCTATTACTTTTTATTTTTCGTTATTATTTCAATTTGATTTTGTTATTTATTATTACTTTTTATTTTTCGTTATGATTTCAATAAGCAGCCACGAAAGAGCGCTTAAGAGAGGGCCGCTGGATCGATTTCCCTCCATAGTGTTAAGAGTAGATAAGTAAGAGAAGGAAGAGAGAAACAAGGAAGAGAGCGCCCAGTTCGTTCGTCGCTTAACGTGGTGAATTCGGGAGCGAAGGGTTCCGACGTTAAGCGGCGAACGAATTGCGGATTAATTAGATAGAGGCAACCGACGAGAAAAGTCGAAACGTTTGTGAAAAAAGTGAAGTGAAGAAATGAAGTAAAGAAAACCCTTTTGATTTTTGAAGAGGCGAGTGGCGTATTTTCTTTTATTTGGACAACGGTTTTTTGCGTAACAAGTGAGTATTGGCTGCAGTTTATATTGACAATTTGGTTAGTGACGGCAAACGGCGGTTGGTGTGCACATAACGGTAGTTGATCTTCGTTTTGCGTAAATCGTGCAGCGGCCAACGCGAGAGTTTTGCAAGCGCCGACGGCAAGATACCCTGTTGAGTGGAGAACTGATTTTTGGAAGAAGAAAAGGTGTAGCGCGTGTGATTTCGAAGTCCGCTTTTGGTGATATGCGCTGAGTCGGATAGCCCTTTATTTTGTGGCTATTTTCGCCACTGAGCCGAATCAGGGGTATATTAGAGTGAAGCGTTTTTCTTGTTCCCCGAGTGTGGAGTGCCTTAATTTTGGTGGCGTAGCGAAAGCAATTTCGTTTTGCAAACGGCGGGTCTCCTAAAAAATAAAATTTTCTTGTGGAGAAACCTTGGCTGCGGCTGAGTATATTACCTCGGCCAGGAATATACTTCTTTACACCCTTCTGCTGTCAATACATAGCCTCACCTTGCCAGGTTTTTTTACCAGCACTATCGGCGATGACCATGCACTACTTGATTCTTCTATCACTCCCAGCTTTAGCATCCTATCCAGCTCGTCATAAATCAACTTCTCCGTAGCTGGTGAGACCGGATAATGCCGTTGCTTGATCGGCTTGGCGTTCGCCACATCTATCGTATGAGAGATTAAGGAAGTTCGCCCTAATCCCTTATTAGCGAAAGAAGGAAACACTGAGATAGTTTCGTGCAATAATTGTTGCTGATCAGGTGTAAGAATCCTTTGAGTACTCTCTATGGCAGCAATCTCTGCTAACTGGGGAGTAAGATCAGCGGGTAATAACTGATACGCATTCCAGAAATCGATTCCTAAATAAACGTCCTGTGCTAAGGTAGGGACTATGTAAAAAGTTAATAACTTGCTTTCTTCTTTATATATAATTTCTGGTTTTATTTTCCCTATGATATGCTGCGATTGACCATCGGCTGTTCGCACAAAAGCATCAAACTTCTTAAACTTGTTTTTATTATTACATAATTCTGCTGCTAACTTGCCTCCTATGCAACTAACAGATGCGCCTGTATCCATAAGACCATCAAGGCATTTATCCAAACGATACACGCGGGCGTATGGTCTATGATCGTGAAAATTCCCCATCACTGCTGCTAACAGCAATTTGCGTTCTGCTTTGCAACTTTTCTTAAATGCTAGATGGCGTACTCTAGATCGGGAAATAGGTAATTCTGATGATACTATAGGGTCACATTTGGGTGTATCTGAGTAAGTCTGGTATTGTTTTGTATCTTGACAATAGAATGGCTGGAATGGATACTCTACTCCGTGTTCGTGCCCTTGACTATCAACTGCTTGCGTGCACTTTTCAGAGGTGCACGCTGTGCTCCGTTTTTTGAGGAACAGTTCTTGCAACTGGGTCTTTATGTATCTGCTTGGCCGCAACCATAGCAAAATACCCGACGTTCAGCTATACAATCTTGGTAGCGATGACCAGTAACTCTACAATTCCAGCAGACTAAATTGATTGCAGCTAACTCCAAATCATTTTCTTTACAACTTTCTACATCAGTTTCCTCTGGTTGCATATCAACTGCATGTAACATTGGACGCGTTGGCATTCTACGCTTGAGAGGACCTAATTTGGCCACAGTTTTCAAAAATAATTCTCGCTTACGCACAAGTTGACGTAATTGAGCCACATCGTTCGCCTGCTCATAAAGAATCTCTAGCTGTGTCTCTGGTAAAAGGTTGGCTCTGAGAGTTTCAACAAGAGCTGCTTCTGGCAGTGGTACAGATAGCTGATCTGCTAATGCCGCAATAACCCCGTAAAAATCATCAAAAGTTTCGTTGCTTTTCTGCTTGCGGAGTTCGATTTCAGTTCTTATGACTCTGTCTGTTCTAGCATCTTTAAATTGGCCTCTTAATGCAATAAATCTAAAGTTTGTCGATGGACCCGGAGGACATCCGGCCGGATGAGATTTATGCGGCGCACCGTCCGAACTGGACAATAAGGCCCAAGGGGCAACGGTTCACCCCGACCGCGTTGGAGGCCATTGAGAGGGAGTTGCGCATCATGGGCCCGGTGCGACTCCGCTCGAGGGCACGCGTAAATGTGGGGGATCGCATTTATAATGTGACGGTCCACGAGGATGGATCCGTGGTCGTCACGCTCCCGAAGGAGAGGGGAGATGTGAGGCGCTCACATATGGGGCGACATCGGCGCTGCTAGACCCGTTCATTTTATTATTAATTTTAGTATATTTTTCATTTTGATTTTTATTACTTTCTATTACTTTTTATTTTTCGTTATTATTTCAATTTGATTTTGTTATTTATTATTACTTTTTATTTTTCGTTATGATTTCAATAAGCAGCCACGAAAGAGCGCTTAAGAGAGGGCCGCTGGATCGATTTCCCTCCATAGTGTTAAGAGTAGATAAGTAAGAGAAGGAAGAGAGAAACAAGGAAGAGAGCGCCCAGTTCGTTCGTCGCTTAACGTGGTGAATTCGGGAGCGAAGGGTTCCGACGTTAAGCGGCGAACGAATTGCGGATTAATTAGATAGAGGCAACCGACGAGAAAAGTCGAAACGTTTGTGAAAAAAGTGAAGTGAAGAAATGAAGTAAAGAAAACCCTTTTGATTTTTGAAGAGGCGAGTGGCGTATTTTCTTTTATTTGGACAACGGTTTTTTGCGTAACAAGTGAGTATTGGCTGCAGTTTATATTGACAATTTGGTTAGTGACGGCAAACGGCGGTTGGTGTGCACATAACGGTAGTTGATCTTCGTTTTGCGTAAATCGTGCAGCGGCCAACGCGAGAGTTTTGCAAGCGCCGACGGCAAGATACCCTGTTGAGTGGAGAACTGATTTTTGGAAGAAGAAAAGGTGTAGCGCGTGTGATTTCGAAGTCCGCTTTTGGTGATATGCGCTGAGTCGGATAGCCCTTTATTTTGTGGCTATTTTCGCCACTGAGCCGAATCAGGGGTATATTAGAGTGAAGCGTTTTTCTTGTTCCCCGAGTGTGGAGTGCCTTAATTTTGGTGGCGTAGCGAAAGCAATTTCGTTTTGCAAACGGCGGGTCTCCTAAAAAATAAAATTTTCTTGTGGAGAAACCTTGGCTGCGGCTGAGTATATTACCTCGGCCAGGAATATACTTCTTTACACCCTTCTGCTGTCAATACATAGCCTCACCTTGCCAGGTTTTTTTACCAGCACTATCGGCGATGACCATGCACTACTTGATTCTTCTATCACTCCCAGCTTTAGCATCCTATCCAGCTCGTCATAAATCAACTTCTCCGTAGCTGGTGAGACCGGATAATGCCGTTGCTTGATCGGCTTGGCGTTCGCCACATCTATCGTATGAGAGATTAAGGAAGTTCGCCCTAATCCCTTATTAGCGAAAGAAGGAAACACTGAGATAGTTTCGTGCAATAATTGTTGCTGATCAGGTGTAAGAATCCTTTGAGTACTCTCTATGGCAGCAATCTCTGCTAACTGGGGAGTAAGATCAGCGGGTAATAACTGATACGCATTCCAGAAATCGATTCCTAAATAAACGTCCTGTGCTAAGGTAGGGACTATGTAAAAAGTTAATAACTTGCTTTCTTCTTTATATATAATTTCTGGTTTTATTTTCCCTATGATATGCTGCGATTGACCATCGGCTGTTCGCACAAAAGCATCAAACTTCTTAAACTTGTTTTTATTATTACATAATTCTGCTGCTAACTTGCCTCCTATGCAACTAACAGATGCGCCTGTATCCATAAGACCATCAAGGCATTTATCCAAACGATACACGCGGGCGTATGGTCTATGATCGTGAAAATTCCCCATCACTGCTGCTAACAGCAATTTGCGTTCTGCTTTGCAACTTTTCTTAAATGCTAGATGGCGTACTCTAGATCGGGAAATAGGTAATTCTGATGATACTATAGGGTCACATTTGGGTGTATCTGAGTAAGTCTGGTATTGTTTTGTATCTTGACAATAGAATGGCTGGAATGGATACTCTACTCCGTGTTCGTGCCCTTGACTATCAACTGCTTGCGTGCACTTTTCAGAGGTGCACGCTGTGCTCCGTTTTTTGAGGAACAGTTCTTGCAACTGGGTCTTTATGTATCTGCTTGGCCGCAACCATAGCAAAATACCCGACGTTCAGCTATACAATCTTGGTAGCGATGACCAGTAACTCTACAATTCCAGCAGACTAAATTGATTGCAGCTAACTCCAAATCATTTTCTTTACAACTTTCTACATCAGTTTCCTCTGGTTGCATATCAACTGCATGTAACATTGGACGCGTTGGCATTCTACGCTTGAGAGGACCTAATTTGGCCACAGTTTTCAAAAATAATTCTCGCTTACGCACAAGTTGACGTAATTGAGCCACATCGTTCGCCTGCTCATAAAGAATCTCTAGCTGTGTCTCTGGTAAAAGGTTGGCTCTGAGAGTTTCAACAAGAGCTGCTTCTGGCAGTGGTACAGATAGCTGATCTGCTAATGCCGCAATAACCCCGTAAAAATCATCAAAAGTTTCGTTGCTTTTCTGCTTGCGGAGTTCGATTTCAGTTCTTATGTCCCTGTCTGTTCTAGCATCTTTAAATTGGCCTCTTAATGCAATACATAAAGAAGGCCAAGAAACTTCAGGTACACTTTTATGGTAGCGCCAGTACCAATCACTGGCCATGCCTTCGAATAAATGACTAGCATATTGAGCAGTAAGTACAAAATTTCCTTCTAAAGTTTGTCTAGTCAAAGCTTCTATTCTTTAAATGAAGTCGTTGACCGACAACTGACCCTTACCAGAAAAACGAATTTTCCAATTGATAATTGTTTGGATTATTCGATCAGGACGATTATTGACTACAAAAGATGTTGCACTATTTGGTCTCTCAGACTGTGTGTGCTGTGTTGATGGCCGTTCTAACGAATCGCCTGAACCCAATAATTGTTGCAGCGTTTGCCGCTCTACATCTGGCAACGTTTGCATTGGACCTGTCGCAGTCTGTTGTGAAAGTGGGGAGACATTTAGAGTTCGAAATCCTGAAGCGATTGTCTGAGTTAGTGCTTCTGTTTGCTGACTCAAGGTAAACGCTAAGGAGTTGGCTTGTTGAGCCATGGCGGTTGCCTTTGCCTCCGCTATAACTCTATGTAAATTATCTAGATTGGGCTTATGTTGTTCCCCCCTCTCCTGAGGATCTCCTGAGGTTGTTTGTTGCGAACTAGCTTCGTTTGGGTTGACCATTGTAGAGCTATTAACTGGAGTATTTTCTCTTTGCTTGCTTCGAGATCTTGTGGTTAAGGACTCTGCAATAGAAGAGCCTCTTCCTTTGGCAGCTGTACTTGTCGAAGGCAAGTTTTTCAAATCTTCAATTGATCTTGAAGCTATTGCGCTAAGATGCTTCTTGCAGATTGGACAAGTTGTAGAATATTTAACTCTGGCACGATAGCAAACTACGTGGAAGGTGTGACTACAATCAGCTGTTAATAATTGAAGTTGATCAATGGACTTGTGCACAAATTACACAAAACTCTTCAGAAGTTCTTTCGCTAACTGATTTCTCGGGACTCCGATAAACAAACATTTCCCAAAATCAAACAAATGAAAGATTTAGATAATAGCAATTAAAATAAAAAAAAATGTTTATGATAATAATAAAAAAAGTATAAAGAAAAAATTCATAAAAATATGTTGGAGGCCATGCAATCGTTCAAGAATCTAGGAGTTTAGCATCAAATTTTTTTATTTAACCAAACCATAAAAGGGTTTATTGTTGGTAACAAATTTACCGGTTTGATTGCGCGGCAGAACGGGGTACTAAACCACACATATCTGATCCAGCAACAATCAGAACCAAACAGTATATTTTACCATTTAGGCAGTTGCCTGTTGAATATCAGCGGAACTGAACAAACCAAGAACAAAAGGGCAGCTGTCTACAATACAGTTCTTGTAATTCTAAGTTCGCAGCTGTACTTCAGGGGTAGAAAAGCAACTGAGAATAAGTGGAAAAAAATGTGGAAATTAACACATTAAAATATTAAAATTTAACTACCACTAAATTTGACTCATCTTTACGTTAATTTAAATTAGACCGATTTTAAAAAGGCAGCAAGACGGCCGACTCAGCTGCTGGCAGACGTTAACTAATTAGGCTTTGCCAAAATTTTGTCTCAGGAGCAGCTCAGAATGGGAAAGGAAAGCAGCAAGACCAAAAGTCATCGACTTCATCAGCTGTTGTGTCTTTTGGTAGACGGGCGTGCATGTGTGTGTGAATGTGTGTGCGTTAATTTTCGCAATTGCACTTTGCTGCTTTTTGCAATAGCTTATGTGTGTATGTAGGCAAGTGAGTTGGCATAGAACAAAATTCAAAGTATGTGAATACTTTGCGCAGGGTATAGAGTAAGCAAACCAAATAATATAGGAGTTATTCTATTCCATTAATTGGCATGAATTAGCCGAATTATGTCTCCATCTTCTCTTCCGCTGCGCTTTACCGACACATTTATAAGCTGGAACTAATGCCATACCTGAAATTATATCAGGGGAAAAAAAAAATATATCTATCAGTTCGCCATTTTCAAACTACCGCGAACAAAAAAAAATTCTAACAACTTGGCCAACTTAACTAAAAAGGGTGGCACTAATAACACAAAGATTTGTGTGTGCTGCTTTAATCAGCCGAATAACTCTCACTTGTTTGTTTTTGGATTTTTTAATTTTTTTATTCTTCAACTTTAATACGGTATACTTTCAGTCGCACTTGAAAATAAACTTGCACCATTGACTGCCAAAAGTTGAAAGAAAGATCGCGACGCTGGGTCGCTTGGCTAAAGCAGTTAACAGAGCTCATTTCGAATGACGCCATTTTCGGTATACGGGCTTTTTGAGAATAAGGGCTCTCTGCTTTCCAATGAAAGTTCCCAATGAATGTTATTGCGTAAACCAACCAAGCAAAAATACTGCTGCATACTTTCGCGCGACACTGGTAATTAAATAAGTTACCTACGGGGCGTATAAGTGTTGCATACTCTTAGCTGCAGATTTATTTCTATTTAATTTGGCTCAAGCGCCACTACACCCCCCTCTTTACAACACTTTTCATCGATCAATCAATCACTAATTATTTTAGCTGTCAAAATTTTTGACAGGTCTTTGACAGTTATTGATCGCCCCCACCCCCAATTTGTCCCAGATCCCTCATTTTTATACTACTTATAAGGATCATCAAATTTAATTGACCATCGCTTAATAAACCCAAGAACTCCCATTGCCTTATTGACTGCAACAGCAATATGTTATCGTACTTCAGTTTATGATCTAGAATTACACCCAAATCATTTACTGAGCCTTCTTTATCATTTAAACATTCCAAGATAATACCATTTAATGAATACTGACAAATATGCCGAAAGGATCTGTAGAAAGTCATTACTTTACATTTTGAGCTATTTAAATTAAGCAAGTTGGCTTGACACCAAAAAAACAGTGCATTTAAGTCTGCTTACAAAAACCTATCAGAGAAAGGTTAGGTATAGGTAAAACAAAGCTTGACTTCATCCGCATAAATGAGTTTTTAATTTTATCGCGAAATAGCGTTTTATCGCGAAATAGCGTTTTCCCGCTATACTAGCGGGAAATTCAAAAAATCGTAGAACAAACATTTCTAGATTTTCAAAAAGAAATGAAACCCCATTATTACATTTTCGCTTTTTTAGCGCGTTGATACAAACAGACAAACAAACTGACTTTTCATTACATTTTGAGAAGACCACTAAAAATTTAAAATTAAATTAGCTCTTTGGGCCATCAAGGTATTAGTCGACGCGTATTTTTGATAACAATTTTTTAATAATAAACAAATTTATCAAAAGGCCCCAACGGCCCCACTAGCTGCAACCTTTTAAATTTTTTTCCTCCCACTTACACCCCCCTATCTCACGATCCAGGTTGGTTAGCAAAATTTTTTAAGTAAGGACTAAAGCTTTCGATCGATATATATCTCGATCTGATCGGACAGTCGTAGCTAATTTTCCAAATAAGCTGTATATATTGCCAGTCGCCATTCGCACTTTTCGTGATGCTTTCGTCACTAGGGCGGACTGCCGTCCGCAGTGAATCTTGTAAACAAATTAATTAATGGTGTATCGACTCCTTGTTTTATGATAGGGGACTATACGTATCCATTAGAAATCAGCATTAATGAAATCAAAACGGCGAATGAAACATTCACGCTGAAACTACATGAACGTTTTTTGGTGCACTGCATAGTGAATGCCAATTTGTATGCATTCACTAAAGTAGGAATAGCAATGTTCCTATTCCAACGTTCACAAAATCGTATGCAGACCCTGTACACTACTATTTGGGTGTTTTCAAAGTAACGGCCGTTACCTATTTTCGGAGATTTTTTAAATAAAATTCCAGCCTAAGCAAATAGGCCACGAGGATTGCCTAATTTTACACCTACGAAAGATCAAGCATCAGTAGCAACCGAAAGGATTCATAAAAAGTCTAATTTCAATACTTTTTTTGACCATTTAAAAAGTAACGGTCGTTACCTTATGAATGAGCTCTTTTTGATTTTCGGGAACAAACATAATTTTAATAATGTAATGTAATGTATTTAGATAATAATAACATATCACTGCGAACGGCAGTTCGCTCTAGTGACGAAAGCAGCACGAAGGGTGCGAAAGGCGACTAGCAATATATACAGCTAACTAGGGGGCTCCGCCCCCTGCTCGCTTCGCTCACCAACCCCCGGCTCGCTTCGCTCGCGGAATTGAAGCGTAAAAGAGCGAAGCACTTCTTATATTTGTCTTGAATTAATTTTTTATCTATAAAAATAATCTGTTGCCCAGGCACCATACAAATCTGTTGAGTCTGAAATCCGATCACATTAACGTGTTTGCGTGTAGAAAAAAGAATAAAAGTAGCAAAAATATGTGCAAGAGAAGGCATTAAAACTAAAGTTTCTGTCATTTTATAGGAAAGGGTCGTCTCTCTAACATTGGGTTTATTTAATCAGATTTTTTAATCAGTAATCTCTCTTTAATTCTGATGGATCAGTTATCAGTACTTGCTAAATGACATGATACCTTCTTATACATATTAGACTACCACGTTTTTTCACCGTTCGTACAAAGCAATTATTATCAGTAATCAGGTTTTAGAGAAGAATTAAAAATTTGTTGTTGTTGGAAATTCCCTTCTGAATGTTATAAGTAGCAATAAAATTATATAATATAACAATTTAAGTAAAAGAATCGAACAATTGTATGCACGCTGCTAGATTTGACAGAAAAGTTAGAAATTTGGCGTGCAAAAGCAAATCTGTGAGTTTTGTTAAGAAATTGCAAAAATTAAAAATATTTTTCATATTAAAGGTTATTTTGAAACCGACGTTCATATGTCATTTATATTATAACTCATCCGACTTAGACCAAATTTGAACAGGGTTTAACATTTAGTAAATAAAGTGTTTGGTTGAGATAGCTCAAAACGAAAATAATTTTCATAGTAAAAGTTAATTTCCATCCAATTGTTCCAATGGCAGCTATATGATATAGTTACTCGATAATGACCAAATTTGGTCAGGGTGTAGCCATATTGTACTGTAACCCGATTTTCACCAAATTGTAAAATATTATTGAATTTAAAAAAGAACTTAAGAAAAAGTAAATTCTTGCCTTTGCTGGGGTGTGATCGTGCGCCGGCGAACGCCTCGGTCTAACACACCATCCTCTGCACTACCAACTCACTTATGTTAGTCCTCCGCCTCACCAAACGCTGCTATATATAAATCAAAGTAACATTTAAAAAAAAAAAAGAAACGAATAATTATATTCATGCTGCCCGCTGCCACTGAGATAGCTGAAGAAACAAAAAAGTTTTTCATACTGAAGATTAATGTGAGCCCGATGTAGCTATACTATATAGTAACCCGACTTTTATCAAATTGTAAAATATCGTTAAATTAAAAAAAAGGTTAAAAAAAAATTTAAAAAAAGTTCTTGCCCTTGCTGGGATTTGAACCAGTGCCTGCACGCACCTGGGTCTAACACACTATCCTCTGCACTACCTCACCATTTCGCCTGCCGGCTGACCAAACGCTGTTATATATAAATCAAAGTAAAATTTTTTTTTTATGAGAAACATAATTATATTCACGCTGCCCGCTGCCACTGAGATAGCTGAAGAAACAAAAAAGTTTTTCATACTGAAGATTAATGTGAGCGCGATGTAGCTACACTATATAGTAACCCGACTTTTATTAAATTGTAAAATATCGTAAAACTAAAAAAAGTATTAAAAAAATTAAATTCAAAAAGAAAAATTAAAAAAAAATTCTTGCCCTTGCTGGGGTTTGAACCAGTGCCTGCACGCTCCTGGGTCTAACACACCATCCTCTGCACTACCTAACCATTTCGCCTGCCGGCTGACCAAACGCTGCTATATATAAATCAAAATACACGCGAACTTTGACCTCGATTTTGACGCACTTCCACTTACTATATTACAAAATGGCGTCTTAAACGCCGATTAAATTATCTTAAGTTTATTTTGGCCAAGTTTCAGACTTGTATCTTTAGCCATTTGGCCTGTGCAATGCTAAGTCAGTGAATGAGGTCAAGCAATTTTATATATATAGATAACAATTTAAGTAAAAGAATCGAACAATTGTATGCACGCTGCTAGATTTGACAGAAAAGTTAGAAATTTGGCGTGCAAAAGCAAATCTGTGAGTTTTGTTAAGAAATTGCAAAAATTAAAAATATTTTTCATATTAAAGGTTATTTTGAAACCGACGTTCATATGTCATTTATATTATAACTCATCCGACTTAGACCAAATTTGAACAGGGTTTAACATTTAGTAAATAAAGTGTTTGGTTGAGATAGCTCAAAACGAAAATAATTTTCATAGTAAAAGTTAATTTCCATCCAATTGTTCCAATGGCAGCTATATGATATAGTTACTCGATAATGACCAAATTTGGTCAGGGTGTAGCCATATTGTACTGTAACCCGATTTTCACCAAATTGTAAAATATTATTGAATTTAAAAAAGAACTTAAGAAAAAGTAAATTCTTGCCTTTGCTGGGGTGTGATCGTGCGCCGGCGAACGCCTCGGTCTAACACACCATCCTCTGCACTACCAACTCACTTATGTTAGTCCTCCGCCTCACCAAACGCTGCAATATATAAATCAAAGTAACATTTAAAAAAAAAAAGAAACGAATAATTATATTCACGCTGCCCGCTGCCACTGAGATAGCTGAAGAAACAAAAAAGTTTTTCATACTGAAGATTAATGTGAGCCCGATGTAGCTATACTATATAGTAACCCGACTTTTATCAAATTGTAAAATATCGTTAAATTAAAAAAAGGATAAAAAAAAATTTAAAAAAAGTTCTTGCCCTTGCTGGGATTTGAACCAGTGCCTGCACGCACCTGGGTCTAACACACTATCCTCTGCACTACGCTCTGCACTACACTACCAAACGCTGTTATATATAAATCAAAGTAAAATTTTTTTTTTATGAGAAACATAATTATATTCACGCTGCCCGCTGCCACTGAGATAGCTGAAGAAACAAAAAAGTTTTTCATACTGAAGATTAATGTGAGCGCGATGTAGCTACACTATATAGTAACCCGACTTTTATTAAATTGTAAAATATCGTAAAACTAAAAAAAGTATTAAAAAAATTAAATTCAAAAAGAAAAATTAAAAAAAAATTCTTGCCCTTGCTGGGGTTTGAACCAGTGCCTGCACGCTCCTGGGTCTAACACACCATCCTCTGCACTACCTAACCATTTCGCCTGCCGGCTGACCAAACGCTGCTATATATAAATCAAAATACACGTGAACTTTGACCTCGATTTTGACGCACTTCCACTTACAATATTACAAAATGGCGTCTTAAACGCCGATGAAATTATCTTAAGTTTATTTTGGCCAAGTTTCAGACTTGTATCTTTAGCCATTTGGCCTGTGCAATGCTAAGTCAGTGAATGAGGTCAAGCAATTTTATATATATAGATTTGGAAAATTTGCTACGACTGTCCGATCAGATCGAGTTATATACCGATCGAAAGGTTGAGTCCTAACTTACAAAATGGCATACTAAAACTTTTTTTAACTCACCTGGTTCATGAGATACGGGGGTGTAAGTGGGAGGGGAAAAATTTAAACGATCGCAGCTAATGGGGCCGTTGGGGCCTTTTTGTAAATTTTTTTATTTTTAAAAAATTCTAATCAAAAATACGCGTCGATTGATACCCAAATCACCCAAATCCGATAACTGGTTCGAAAGATAATAAAATTTGAAATTTTTAGTGGACTTCTCAAAATGAGATGAAAAGTCAGTTTGTTTGTCGGTTCGTTTGCGCGTATCAAAGCGCTAAAAAAGCTTAGATGTAATGATGAGGATTTGTTTCTTTTCAAAAATATAGAAATGTTTGTTCTACGACTTTTTGAATTTCCCGCTAGTTTAGCGGGAAAACGCTATTTCCCGCTAAAATTGAAACCCCAATAAATCAAAACGGCGAATGAAACATTCACGCTGAAACTACATGAACGTTTTTTGGTGCACTGCATAGTGAATGCCAATTTGTATGCATTCACTAAAGTAGGAATAGCAATGTTCCTATTCCAACGTTCACAAAATCGTATGCAGACCCTGTACACTACTATTTGGGTGTTTTCAAAGTAACGGCCGTTACCTATTTTCGGAGATTTTTTAAATAAAATTCCAACCTAAGCAAATAGGCCAGGAGGATTGCCTAATTTTACACCTACGAAAGATCAAGCATCAGTAGCAACCGAAAGGATTCATAAAAAGTCTAATTTCAATACTTTTTTTGACCATTTAAAAAGTAACGGTCGTTACCTTATAAATGAGCTCTTTTTGATTTTCGGGAACAAACATAATTTTAATAATGTAATGTAATGTATTTAGATAATAATAACATATCACAGCGAACGGCAGTTCGCTCTAGTGACGAAAGCAGCACGAAGGGTGCGAAAGGCGACTAGCAATATAAACAGCTAACTAGGGGGCTCCGCCTCCTGCTCGCTTCGCTCACCAACCCCCGGCTCGCTTCGCTCGCGGAATTGAAGCGTAAAAGAGCGAAGCACTTCTTATATTTGTCTTGAATTAATTTTTTATCTATAAAAATAATCTGTTGCCCAGGCACCATACAAATCTGTTGAGTCTGAAATCCGATCACATTAACGTGTTTGCGTGTAGAAAAAAGAATAAAAGTAGCAAAAATATGTGCAAGAGAAGGCATTAAAACTAAAGTTTCTGTCATTTTATAGGAAAGGGTCGTCTCTCTAACATTGGGTTTATTTAATCAGATTTTTTAATCAGTAATCTCTCTTTAATTCTGATGGATCAGTTATCAGTACTTGCTAAATGACATGATACCTTCTTATACATATTAGACTACCACGTTTTTTCACCGTTCGTACAAAGCAATTATTATCAGTAATCAGGTTTTAGAGAAGAATTAAAAATTTGTTGTTGTTGGAAATTCCCTTCTGAATGTTATAAGTAGCAATAAAATTATATAATACTAGGGGGCTCCGCCCCCTGCTCGCTTCGCTCACCAACCCCCGGCTCGCTTCGCTCGCGGAATTGAAGCGTAAAAGAGCGAAGCACTTCTTATATTTGTCTTGAATTAATTTTTTATCTATAAAAATAATCTGTTGCCCAGGCACCATACAAATCTGTTGAGTCTGAAATCCGATCACATTAACGTGTTTGCGTGTAGAAAAAAGAATAAAAGTAGCAAAAATATGTGCAAGAGAAGGCATTAAAACTAAAGTTTCTGTCATTTTATAGGAAAGGGTCGTCTCTCTAACATTGGGTTTATTTAATCAGATTTTTTAATCAGTAATCTCTCTTTAATTCTGATGGATCAGTTATCAGTACTTGCTAAATGACATGATACCTTCTTATACATATTAGACTACCACGTTTTTTCACCGTTCGTACAAAGCAATTATTATCAGTAATCAGGTTTTAGAGAAGAATTAAAAATTTGTTGTTGTTGGAAATTCCCTTCTGAATGTTATAAGTAGCAATAAAATTATATAATATAACAATTTAAGTAAAAGAATCGAACAATTGTATGCACGCTGCTAGATTTGACAGAAAAGTTAGAAATTTGGCGTGCAAAAGCAAATCTGTGAGTTTTGTTAAGAAATTGCAAAAATTAAAAATATTTTTCATATTAAAGGTTATTTTGAAACCGACGTTCATATGTCATTTATATTATAACTCATCCGACTTAGACCAAATTTGAACAGGGTTTAACATTTAGTAAATAAAGTGTTTGGTTGAGATAGCTCAAAACGAAAATAATTTTCATAGTAAAAGTTAATTTCCATCCAATTGTTCCAATGGCAGCTATATGATATAGTTACTCGATAATGACCAAATTTGGTCAGGGTGTAGCCATATTGTACTGTAACCCGATTTTCACCAAATTGTAAAATATTATTGAATTTAAAAAAGAACTTAAGAAAAAGTAAATTCTTGCCTTTGCTGGGGTGTGATCGTGCGCCGGCGAACGCCTCGGTCTAACACACCATCCTCTGCACTACCAACTCACTTATGTTAGTCCTCCGCCTCACCAAACGCTGCTATATATAAATCAAAGTAACATTTAAAAAAAAAAAAGAAACGAATAATTATATTCACGCTGCCCGCTGCCACTGAGATAGCTGAAGAAACAAAAAAGTTTTTCATACTGAAGATTAATGTGAGCCCGATGTAGCTATACTATATAGTAACCCGACTTTTATCAAATTGTAAAATATCGTTAAATTAAAAAAAGGATAAAAAAAAATTTAAAAAAAGTTCTTGCCCTTGCTGGGATTTGAACCAGTGCCTGCACGCACCTGGGTCTAACACACTATCCTCTGCACTACCTAACCATTTCGCCTGCCGGCTGACCAAACGCTGTTATATAAATCAAAGTAAAATTTTTTTTTTATGAGAAACATAATTATATTCACGCTGCCCGCTGCCACTGAGATAGCTGAAGAAACAAAAAAGTTTTTCATACTGAAGATTAATGTGAGCGCGATGTAGCTACACTATATAGTAACCCGACTTTTATTAAATTGTAAAATATCGTAAAACTAAAAAAAGTATTAAAAAAATTAAATTCAAAAAGAAAAATTAAAAAAAAATTCTTGCCCTTGCTGGGGTTTGAACCAGTGCCTGCACGCTCCTGGGTCTAACACACCATCCTCTGCACTACCTAACCATTTCGCCTGCCGGCTGACCAAACGCTGCTATATATAAATCAAAATACACGCGAACTTTGACCTCGATTTTGACGCACTTCCACTTACAATATTACAAAATGGCGTCTTAAACGCCGATGAAATTATCTTAAGTTTATTTTGGCCAAGTTTCAGACTTGTATCTTTAGCCATTTGGCCTGTGCAATGCTAAGTCAGTGAATGAGGTCAAGCAATTTTATATATATAGATTTGGAAAATTTGCTACGACTGTTCGATCAGATCGAGTTGTATACCGATCGAAAGGTTGAGTCCTAACTTACAAAATGGCATACTAAAACTTTTTGTAACTCACCTGGTTCATGAGATACGGGGGTGTAAGTGGGAGGGGAAAAATTTAAACGATCGCAGCTAATGGGGCCGTTGGGGCCTTTTTGTAAATTTTTTTATTTTTAAAAAATTCTAATCAAAAATACGCGTCGATTGATACCCAAATCACCCAAATCCGATAACTGGTTCGAAAGATAATAAAATTTGAAATTTTTAGTGGACTTCTCAAAATGAGATGAAAAGTCAGTTTGTTTGTCGGTTCGTTTGCGCGTATCAAAGCGCTAAAAAAGCTTAGATGTAATGATGAGGATTTGTTTCTTTTCAAAAATATAGAAATGTTTGTTCTACGACTTTTTGAATTTCCCGCTAGTTTAGCGGGAAAACGCTATTTCCCGCTAAAATTGAAACCCCAATAGTTTGCAAATTATAGAAGCTACAGATATGTCCTATATATCATTGGAAAGGTGAGTTTTTTGACGTACCTTCAAACTTTTTTTCTAAAGTACTCAGGTAACATGTTACAGGTGAAATAAGGTTTTTTAGCTTATATTTTGGCGATTTCTGTCAAAACGGCTCTAACGATTTTTATTATATTTAAGTATATTGTAGTACATACAATTCTGCGTTTTTTGGTATATAACACATAAATTTTGGTTGAGGGGTTTGGAAGATATTGCCTGTTAACTGAATATATATATTTTTCCATCGGTCGAAAATCACGTTTTAGTTCGAAAATCACATTTTAGTACTTAAAACTTTTTGGTTTTATGAGATATCTCAACCAAACTGATAAAATACGCATTTTACATTGTTTTATATATCCTGACCAAAGTTGGTTCAAATCGGACCACTATATCATATAGCTGTCATAGGACCGATCGGATCAAAATTAGGTTTTAGTATGAACAACTTTTTTGTTTTACGAGATATTTTAACGAAATTGATAGAATATGCATTTAAGTTAGTTTTATACATCCTGACCGAAATTGGTTCATATCGGACCGCTATATCATATAGCTGTCATAAGACCGATCTGGTCAAAATTAGGTTTTAGTATGAAATACTTTTTTGATTTATGAGATATTTTAACCAAATTGATAGAATATGCATTTAAGTTAGTTTTATACATCCTGACCGAAATTGGTTCATATCGGACCGCTATATCATATAGCTGTCATAGGACCGATCTGGTCAAAATTAGGTTTTAGTATGAAAAACTTTTTTGATTTATGAGATATTTTAACCAAATTGATAGAATATGTATTTAAGTTAGTTTTATACATCCTGACCGATATTGGTAACCGGTAATCAAACCACTATATCATATAGCTAACATTGGACCGATCGGGCGAAAAGTCTTAGTATGAAAAGTAGACAGTAGTAACGCGAGCGAAGCAAACAGGGGCGGAGTCTCTTAGCTATATTTTTTACTATCTCCCTGCATTTATGATAAAGTTAAAATGTCAAAAGCAAAAGCAATTGCAAAAATTTCTGATATCCCACAAAAAAAACCTCTACACGAGGTAAAAGTCTAGTGACGAAAGCAATTTTTAGCTCCAAAATTTCTGATATCCAATTGTGTGACGAGCAAAATTCAGTTTATTATAAAAACTTTAAATAAAAACAAAAATAATTAAAAAAAAAAAAAAAACACGAAAATTTGTATTCGGCACTGTGCAAAAAGTAATTTTTATTTACAAAGAAGCTCGCCCTTTTTGAGCACAGTGCACTATGCCAATTTTTGTGTTTTTTTTTTTTTTTAATTATTTTTATTTTTATTTAAAGTTTTTATAATAAACTGAATTTTGCTCGTCACACAATTGGATATCAGAAATTTTGGAGCTAAAAATTGCTTTCGTCACTAGACTTTTACCTCGTGTAGAGGTTTTTTTTGTGGGATATTGGTTATTACCAAAAAATACGTATTATATAAAAATTGTGGGTGAGGTAGTTTTTCGCGATTTGCGGGGGCGGAGGGGGACGTGGCTTAAATTTGAAACAAACTTGATCTGCGTGAGGTATATGGAAATCTGTGTCACAAATTTGGTTATTCTATCTCTTATAGTCTCTGAGATCCGTGTGTTTATACAGACCTATGACCGGTTTTTCGCCCCCCAGTTCCCCCAGTTGTGTTAGTGATTAAAAAAAAATAAATACAATTAAAAATATGTCTATTAAGTTTGTTTTAAATAAAAAAGACTTATTGTTTAAGTATTCATATTCATGTATTTATTTCATTTAACCCGAATCTTCCCAGCGTTACCATATCGTAACAAGCAATAGGCACTTACTACAACTTCATTTTTAGACAACATATTAACATTAGATTAACTTTTATTTGATATTCTTAGGGCCGTTTTCTCATCTTAATTTTAAAGCCTACTTTACTCATAGGGAACTTTACTTTAAATGTAGGCTTTAACTCTTTTCGTTTTCTCATCTTGATTTTAACGTGACTAAGTTGGCAGCTCGGTTCCACAAAAAGGGTCAAAGGTCAGAAGGTTTGGCACAAAATTTAAAATCCTGAAATTTTTGTGTAAATTGTGCCTATATCTCAACCGCTTTGAGAGCTAGTACAACCAAATTTGGTAAACGGACTACCATGAATGTGGAGTAATTCAATAGCCTTTCAAATTTATTTCACGCCACGGTTGTCCAATGCAAATCGCAAAAACAACATATTGCACCCACATTATTGAGTATAATACTCTTTTGTTTTTAAATAACGTTTCGTGTTATTTTTAGCTATTATTCTGCTTATTCTCATTAATATCAGATAAAAATCGCGGTTTAAATTAGGATGAATGATGATAAGCAATTCAGGACCCTAAAAGTATGCAATAATTGATATACTTTATGGCTTTGCCCTTAGCAACAGAGAGTTGTTCCTAATTAACTAATTTTTTAATGAAATCGTCATTTCACTAGCATTAAAAAAATTAGTGCTAATGAAATTTCATTTCACTAGCATTGAAAAAAAGTAATGCTAATGAAATTTCATTTCACTAGCATTGATAAAAGTAGTGCTAACGAAAAATTATGTAATTGGCATTGTAAAAAAGTAATGCTAGTGAAATGATAAAAAAATTTTAATAAAGTTGCTCATTATATTCTGCAGTGACACAAAACGGCATAGCTAATTTAAGTACTGAACTATAGTCATTGCACACATCATTAGAAAGGCATAAGAGTGCTGTTTTTATTTGTAAAAAAAATTTTGAAAAAGCAACACTTTCGAAAAAAATGTATGGGAAAAACCTGTACCCTGTACTTCCCAGCGATACCATATGGTAACAGCCGAAAAATTGGTCCTGTCATTTATCCTGACAAGGACGTATACAGTGAATGTTTTTTTCGAATTCAGCGTCCTCAAATCTATATATCCTGAAAGTTTCGTGAAGAAACCGGAAAATCAGTTGCTCAGGACGATTCGTGTAAAAGAAAACGATTGGTCCAACATTTATTGCTAGGATTGGCGAAAACCCAGAAAAACCCAATCAGACCAAGATAAAATTAGAGATTAGTTAGTTAGTTAGAAGTTAGAAACAATAATATAGAGGCTTTAATAGTAGGCGAAGAACACTCGTAACTAATCGGACGGTACAGATTGTTATAGTCAGCACACAGAATACGAAAAGGTTCATGCAAAGCCCAGTTAGTGGTGCAATGCTGAAGATAAAGAGGATTAAAGTTACGAGTTAATCTAAAAGGTATGTTGAAAGTTATTTCGTCCATCAAACTAACTGAGTCTACTTGACCCTGTAGTAATTTATGAACGAACATTACTCCAAGCATAATTCTACGATTAGTAAGAGAGGGAAGATGGATTAAGCAAAGTCTACTAGAGTACGAAGGCAACTGTATTTCTGAGTTCCAGTTCAAGCCGCGAAGAGCAAAATTGTTTTTGAACCGATTCTATTCTGGCACGATGTGATTCGTATTGAGGAGACCAAATGCATGACCCATACTCAAGAATCGGACGAACAAGAGATGTATATAAAAGCCTAGTAATATAAGGATCATCAAATTCCTTTGACCATCGCTTAATAAACCCAAGAACTCCCATTGCCTTATTGACTGCAACAGCAATATGTTTATCGAACTTCAGTTTATGATCTAGAATTATACCCAAATCATTTACTGAGCCTTCGTTATCATTTAAGCATTCCAAGATAATGCCATTTAGTGAATACTGACAAATATGCCGAAAGGATCTGTAGAAAGTCATTACTTTACATTTTGAGCTATTTAAATTAAGCAAGTTGGCTTGACACCAAAAAAACAGTGCATTTAAGTCCGCTTGCAAAAACCTATCAGAGAAAGGTTCACTATAGGTTAAATAAAGCTTGACGTCATCCGCATACATGAGTGCACGTGGGTGGGATAAATCAGTTGGAAGATCGTTTATAAATAACGTAAAAAGAAGTGGGACAAGATGACTACCTTGCGGTACTCCAGACGTAGCTTTGATGGATTTTAAAAAAGGAAGTTTTGAAACTAACTCTTTGCGTTCTGTTACTGAAATAGTTGGAAATCCAAATAAGAAGATTATTCGGAAAGCCGAGATGATCGAGCTTAGGAATTATAGTGAGTGATTTACAGAATCAAAAGCCTAACTAAAATCCGTATAAATAACGTCAGTTTGCATCATTTTCTTGAACCCTTTAATCACAAGAGAAGTAAACTCAAGAAGGTTAGTGGTTGTCGATCTACACCCCATAAACCCATGCTGAGTAGGAGAGATAATAGAACCACATAAATGTTGAAGATGAGAAGTTATTATTTTTTCAAGCAACTTCGGAATTGCAGAAAGCTTAGCAATACCCCTATAATTCTGAACGTCGCATTTAATACCCTTTTTGTGAAGAGGGATAATATAAGAGTCTTTCCATAGATTTGGAAAAGACGAAGAGTCAATTGATAAAGTGAATAACTTTTGTAGCGGTCTACACAAAGATTCCGCACAGTACTTTAATACGGAACCAGGCACACCATCGGGACCTGGTGTATGTACTGACTTAATTAATTTAAGTTCACAAAGAAGATAGCTTTCTGTGATTGCGGGGCTATACATGCAGTTTATACTGCTCAGCATTTAAGGGTAAGAGTGACCATCATGGGGTCTACTCGTAGAGTATGTAGTTTGGAAAAAGTCAGCAAACAAATCGGCTATTGATTGGTCAGAATTAGTTTGAACGTTATTAAAGGTGAGAGATGATGGAAATGATATAGTTTTGCGTTTAGAGTTTACAAATTTATAGAACTGCTTAGGATCTCTAGAGAATTCAACCGTACAACGTTGTAAGTAATTGTTGTAGCCCTGAGAGTTAAGTACCTCATAATTGGAGTTGGTAATTACATATCTGGAGAAATCGAAAAGATTTCCAGACTTTTTTTATTTTTTGAATGGCTTGGATCTCACATTTTTTAAATGTGATAACTCTCTAGAGAACCAGGGTGTCTAGTAGAACTGATAGGA
This sequence comes from Drosophila phalerata, assembly GCA_951394115.2. Classification (NCBI taxonomy): domain Eukaryota; kingdom Metazoa; phylum Arthropoda; class Insecta; order Diptera; family Drosophilidae; genus Drosophila; species Drosophila phalerata. Next base: position 338,183 of record CATOAP020000079.1, on the reverse strand, counting down.
GATACAAGCGGAACGCAGATATCAAATAAAGAATTTAGAGTAATATAAAAAAGCTTATTGGCATTATCCAAATCAGAACATGCGTATAGTTGAGACCAATCCATACACGAAATCAGATTGTTTAGTCTATTGTAATCTGTTTTGCTAAAACACCGAACGCGCACAGCGGTATTATAGTAAATGATAATACATCTGAACGCAAAGGTAAATTAATGCATGTATTAAGAGCTGGATGGTATGGGTCTTCTGGCATAACCAATGGGTTAATCCTAGATACAATGGTATTGGTGGTATCTGAGAGACCATCAATAAAACTATTGGAGTTATCAGGAATAAGTAAATTCGAGTCATTGGAGGCGATCCATCCAACATTGGGCAGATTAAAATCACCCAAGACAAAGAGCAAGTCAGTGTCAGAAGCTAAAGATGATATATATTTAATGGCGTTAAGATGAGTATCGTATACTGTATCATCAGCCGGGGTGGAATGTAAGAACAAGTTAAATAAATAGAAAACTTATTGAAAGAAACTTTCACACAATTGATCTCAATGTCCGAATTAAAAGTGGTAGGAATAAACGATCTATGGCAGGCGGATTTGGATGAAATGGGAGCGTATGCTAAGTCCAATAATGGCTATCGATATTTGTTGACAGTAATAGATTCATTTTCAAAATTCGCTTGGGGTGAAGCACTAAAATCAAAATCCGCTAAAGATGTGACTCATGCAATGGAGAAAATATTTAAATCTGGGCGTGGTGCTCCCAAGAACCTGCAAACAGACGACTGAACCGAGTTTTTCAATAAACAATTCAAGGAGTTGACAACCCAGTTCAACATCAATCACTATTCAACATACAGTACGCTGAAAGCATCAATTGTTGAACGTTTCAACAGAACCTTAAAAGAACTAATGTGGCGAGAATTCAGTTTCAATGGCACATATAAATGTATTAATATATAATAACAACAATGTGCATAGAACCATAAAAATGAAACCAATTGACATGAATTCATCCAATGAAAAACATATTCTAAGGACGGCATACAACTACATAAAGATATTCACCGGCAGCAAATTGCGTAATGGAGACAATGTGCGTATCAGTAAATACAAGCATGTATTTGAAAAGGGCTACACACCAAATTGGTCAACTGAAATTTTTAAAATTAGAAATGTGAAATATACATATCCAACAACATATTTACTAGAAGACTTGAAGGGGAATCCGATTGAAGGTTGTTTCTATAGAGAGGAACTCAAAAAGACTCGATACCCCGACGCTTATCTAGTTGAAAAAGTGTTGAAACGAGATGGAAAAAGGGCATTGGTGCGCTGGTTGGTCGAAGAGTGAAGATAGTTGGATCGACGTCAACAAAATTTCATAAATAAATTTATAATAAACCTAAAACATGAAGAATAATTTTCCAATAATAATTTAAATACAAACACAAAAATACATGTTGTAGGCTTTAATTAAATGTATAAAAAACTTTATTATAATTTTGTATAAAAAACTTATATATAATTTCATTTACATTTTTATATAAAATTTATGTTATAAATTTAACATTTTATATTAAACTTAAGTGTAAAAATTTTTTATAAACATTTCCATATTAAAAATAAATACATTGTTCAATAAAAATAATTTTAAAGTCTTAAAATTTCTTTGGTTGGTGGGATTGATATTCATCTTGGTGTAATTTAAGTTCAAGGTCTGCATACTTTAACTCAAAATCAGCATTATCTCTATTTATTTTACATAAATTTAGCTCAGCTCTCTGTTCTACGGAAAGGAAATCATACTTATTTTCTAAGTCACGTGCTTGAACAGCCAAGTATGATGATACTCTAAATAAAAATTCTACATTTAATTGAAGTTCTTTTTCTTTTTTAAAATATTCCAAATGTCTTCTTTCTACTAATTTATAGTGGTTATAGGCTAATGTGGAATATTTATCGTTTTGAATTGAACGCTTATTGTCTTTATTATCAAGGATTACCTTGTTAGACTGATAAGTGCATATAGTATGGTCTATGGATCTAATCATTGTCATTTTCCCACATTTTGCTTCACCTGATTCTAAACATTCTTTATAATGTTCAATGTTTAACTTGTCTAAAGCCGTTCTTTTTTCACCCTTCTTAAACGATTTCTCAATATTGTCAATTTTATAACAATACATTTTGGGACGAAGACCTACAAATTCCAACATGGGTTTACCATTAAGCTCATCCTTGAAATAGCCCAATTGCTTTTTATTAACTTTTTCGAAATTATACAAATTAGCCTTTTCATCAGAATAATCAGATGTGTCAAATTTTAGTTTAAGGTCATTTCGAGTATCATTGTAAAAATCATTAGTTTTATTTGTATAAATAAAAGAGTCTGTATCCATGTAATTCAATTTTAAATTTTCACCAAACTTTGGTTTCATGTAATTATAATGGAAATCATACATTTTCCATTTGACAAGTCTAGAACAGTGGAACCTAAATACATTGGTTTATTTAAAGTAACTCTTAATCTATTCATTTGTATGGCATAAAAGTTCTAATTTATTCTTGCTGAACTATGAAAGTTGGGCCTACTAATTAAGGCTCTAGCACAAAGTCTTTTGCGACCTGCTGTAAACGTTTGTGCTGGCTCCCACTCACTCACTAGTCGCACATCAACCCTCTTCTCTACATTTTCCATGGTTTTGCCATAAACTGCATTATTAAGTAATTTGAAAAAATCTTTTTCAAACGAATTTTTCGCCTTGGCTCGCAGTTCAGTATTGAGTTCAATATATTTGCTAAGCCAAGCGCTTTGTCTAAAGCATATACCTCTATGAATTTTTTTCAATTGTAATCCATTACTTAAACATTGTTGAAGTTCACGGTAGTGGATAACATAATTTCTTTTTTTTCCAAGATCGGCAACTAACTTTTCTACTTTGGCTGTCTTTGTTGGTAATTTAATGCTCGGACAAAACGGGAGATCATTATGCTCATCATGGATAGTTTGCGGATAATCTATTCGACTTCTAAAACGTAACCAAAATCAGCATCAATTGGTATATTTTCAATTGCTAGATTTTTGATATCTTCATCGGATAACCATTTAAAGCCATTGTATGGTAGAGGTTGTGACATTGCCCAACCATACAAATTGTTTGCATCTAAATACATTAAAAATGTTGAATCTTTTGATGGATCATAAGTTGATAGGTATTTATTATTTGCTTTGCTATACCTATGACAACATTGAACTAACCCACCACGAATACCAGATTGGATAAAACTATACATATCTATATCATTAATTAGTTCTAATTCAATCTTCGTGGTCTTTATCATGGTCTTTATCCCAAGATAAGCCTGGAGTTGTATAGTAATGAGCTGGGTCAAGGGAATAAATATTCATACAAATTAAGCGGAAATTTTCAAAAACATCAGTTAACAATAAAACATCAGTTTTTAAATACAATTCTAAATAATCTTTAATTGTTGAACATGAAAATTCAGACCAAACTTTAAGTGCATGCATATAATCTTTATCAGAACAATCACTTTCCGTTAGACTACTATAGAACTTTTCTCTTGGTGGTAGAGAAGTTTCTTGCAGCCTACTTTCAGAATCTAAGTATTCATAAGGGAAAACACCCTTTTTACGCATAAGTCTAAACTTATTTTCAAAACTGAAATGTGATTTAATTGTTGTGAGTTGTTCATCAACTAAATTAGATGCAAGAGTATCTAGACTTGCTGACATAAATCTAAAAGTGTCAAGAAAACGAATTTCAAAACTACTCCCATTATCATACTCTATTGTTTTCGATACAGAAATGTAGTGTTCTTTATTAATGGGAATAGCTTTAATTTATCCAGGTACGTTTGCAAGTTCTTTTAAGAACAAATGAGAATCGTACTTGGTGAAATTATGAAAGAAAACGGGTATAAAATAACTCGTCTTATATGATAAATTACATTTTGAATGAGCAGCACCTCTAAATTTCCCAGTAAAATGACAATGATCCCTTACCGTATCTGCTAATAAAACACTACCACAAATATGACAATTAATAGTCTCTTGAAAATTGCTCTCATTTATTTATTTATTTATTAATGCACGACTAAAAGCAGTCGGCAAGAAAAAATTATTACATATAAAAATTAAGATTACAATTTAAAATAAAATTAATATTAAATATGAATTTAAGCAATACACTGTAAAGAAAAAATTAAAATAAGAATTATATCTGGGGTAAGCAAAAATTAATAATTAGAAATGATCCAACATTTGTTGCAAGGATTGGGGAAAACCCAGAAAAACCCAATCAGATCAATAAATATTAGTGTTGTTGTTAGTAACAGTATGACTGACTGGCTATTAAAAATAATATAACATGTTATTAGTATTAGTAAGGTTAGGAATTTAACGATTTAAAATATTGGAAAAGTGCGGATTTTAGGGAAGGGAGACAGAGAGAGAGTTCTGAGTAGAAAACGTGAAAAAGGCTATTATAATTAGTGCATAAAACACGGAACGAACCGTGTGAAGCGTAATCAGTTGTGCATGTAGGTAAAAATAAAGGCATGTAATTCCTAGTAGACCTGCGGGGGACCGAAAATCTGAGGCGGCCCAAAAGGGGACTAGAATAAATGTCGCCATTAATTAATTTGTGAAGAAAAACCACACTAAGAGTTTTCCTACGATTAATTAAAGACGGAAGGTCAATAAGACGAAGCCTATGGGAGTACGGTGGTAAACGCCGGTTGGGATCCCAGTTAAAACCACGTAAGGCGAAAAGCAAGAATTGCTTTTGAACTGATTCAATTCGATTCTGATTTATTTGATACTGCGGGCACCAAATGCACGAACAGTATTCAAGGATGGGACGGACTAAAGAGACGTAAAGGAGTTTAGTGGTGAAAGGATCATTGAATTCTTTCGACCAACGTTTAATGAAACCAAGTACTCCTTTGGCATCATTAACTATAGTGGAGATGTGTAAATTGAAGCATAATTTGCAGTCAAATAAAACTCCAAGAACCTTTACAGTTTTTATACGTTGCAAAGGGATATTGTCAATCGTATAAGAACCTAAGTAGGGCCTAGAACGACAAAATGTCATAAACATACACTTCGAACAGTTGAGATGCAACTTATTGGCCGAGCACCATAGTTGCATAGTGTTCAAATCGTCTTGCAGACGATTGTGAAACAGGGGATCAGTGTATGAAAAAATAAGCTTAACATCATCTGCATACATTAAAATATAAGAATGAGATAGAATAGTGTAAAAAATATAGGTCCTAAGCAGGGATTAAAACCGAAACGAATATCGGTTTCAGTTACGGTTTCGGTTACGCTTGTATTAAGGTTTTCGGTTAAGGTTACGAAAAAAATTTTAGTATCGGTTTCGTAACGGTTAACGGTTTTTTGTAAGTTTCGGTTTTAAAATACAAAAATTTTTTACAAAAATTTCAAATTTTTCTCCAAGTTAAATTGACTGTATATACATATGTATTTTAGTTGTACATATGTACATGCACAAACACGCACTTACGCACTTTTTAAAGCCAGCACCGATTTAAGTGGAATAACAAAAGCAAAGTTGCGCGTTGTTCAATCGCGAGCAACAAGGCAAAACGTGACGCGGCTACGAAATACCGTGTCCAACTAAGTATATTTGTATATGTACTTATATGAATATAACTGCATAGTAACAATTGTATGTATGTAAATATGGTTAAACGTAATTTTACGTAAATACTCCCATTGTTAATATGTTTATTTTATGCACATATGTATATATGTATGTTAATATAAATAAATATGATGGGTATTTCAATAGTCGCACTTTCATATGTACACAGTCCACCCTACGAAACAAACTGTCTCGCTCGCACTTGCTCAATCTTCAATTTTGCTAAGTCGCGTGGCGACGCCAAGACATCGCACAAAAGTAACCGCCGATACGTCACCACAAAATTCTTAAGAAACTCACACAAAGACAAAAATTGAAGCTGCACAAAATTTGCAATGAGCACTACAACAACACTGAAGTCATAAATTAAAGCAAAATGAACACTTTTATTGCTCTATCGTCGCGTTGAAAATCTGTGTTGTTGTTGATGATGTCCAGAGTCTCGCGACGCACATTGGCTGTGTTGTTGCTGTATCGTCGAAGATCGCGAGCAAGCCAAAGTAACGGTCTGCTACCTGTTTAGAAGACTGGTAGAAATTTAGTTTTGATCAGTTTCAGCGACGCGCCGCGACGTCCAGAACCGAAATGAACGCTTATAAATGAATCGGTTATTAAACGGTTATTTCGGTTTAAAAAGTTTTGGTTTTAAGGTTTAGTTATAGTGAAAAAATTTTTTTTCGGTTACGGTTTCGGTTACGGTTCCAAATTTCAAAAGGTTTTTACCGGTTAAAGGTTACGGTTTCGGTTAAGGTTTTAATCCCTGGTCCTAAGTGACTACCTTGAGGTACACCAGAAGTTACACGAACCGAACTCGAAATGGTTGACCTAAGAAGCACTTTCTGGGTCCTACCTTTTAAATAAGTTGAAACCCAACGTATAAAGGCGGAAGGGAAACCTATGCAGTTAAGTTTGTAAAGTAAGAGGTCATGGCTCACAGAGTCAAAGGCTTTACTGAAGTCAGTGTAAATGACATCAGTTTGCTTTTTTTAATTCAAGCAAGTTGGTCGTAGTAGACCGGCCCTTAATAAAGCCGTGTTGTGCAGGGGAAATTATCGATTTACAGAGATGCTGCAAAGAAGAAACAAGGATTTTTAGCTCGATACCCAAAAAATGGGTATAGAGCCTATTAGATTCGTGTCGATTATGGTACAGAATTTTGAACACATATATCTCCGCAACTATAAAAGTAAGAGCAACCAAATTTGGTGACAGTACTCCTAGGATGTTGATCTATACTAAGTTTGTATTTAAATTTGACCCCTCCCACGTCCGCCCACGTAAATGATATAAAATCTAATAACAAGAGCACTATTAAAGCTACAGCATTGAGACTTGGCACACAGGATGGGGGGACGAGTCCTGAGGTGTGAGAGATTGAGATCGGTTTATAAACAGTGAAGTAGTTTGAGAAAATATGATATATGGAGAAAATATAATCAACTGGATCTCAGAGACTATAAGAGATAGAGATCCAATAGTTTGCAAATTATAGAAGCTACAGATGTCCTATATATCATTGGAAAGGTGAGTTTAAGGGCTTTTTGACGTACCTTCAAACTTTTTTTCTAAAGTACTCAGGTAACATGTTACAGGTGAAATAAGGTTTTTTAGCTTATATTTTGGCGATTTCTGACAAAACGGCTCTAACGATTTTTATTATATTTAAGTATATTGTAGTACATACAATTCTGCGTTTTTTGGTATATAACACATAAATTTTGGTTGAGGGGTTTGGAAGATATTGCCTGTTAACTGAATATATATATTTTTCCATCGGTCGAAAATCACGTTTTAGTTCGAAAATCACATTTTAGTACTTAAAACTTTTTGGTTTTATGAGATATCTCAACCAAACTGATAAAATACGCATTTTACATTGTTTTATACAACCTGACCGAAATTGGTTCATATCGGACCGCTATATCATATAGCTGTCATAGGACCGATCTGGTCAAAATTAGGTTTTAGTATGAAAAACTTTTTTGATTTATGAGATATTTTAACCAAATTGATAGAATATGTATTTAAGTTAGTTTTATACATCCTGACCGATATTGGTAACCGGTAATCAAACCACTATATCATATAGCTAACATTGGACCGATCGGGCGAAAAGTCTTAGTATGAAAAGTTGACAGTAGTAACGCGAGCGAAGCAAACAGGGGCGGAGTCTCTTAGCTATATTTTTTACTATCTCCCTGCATTTATGATAAAGTTAAAATGTCAAAAGCAAAAGCAATTGCAAAAATTTCTGATATCCCACAAAAAAAACCTCTACACGAGGTAAAAGTCTAGTGACGAAAGCAATTTTTAGCTCCAAAATTTCTGATATCCAATTGTGTGACGAGCAAAATTCAGTTTATTATAAAAACTTTAAATAAAAATAAAAATAATTAAAAAAAAAAAAAAACACGAAAATTTGTATTCGGCACTGTGCAAAAAGTAATTTTTATTTACAAAGAAGCTCGCCCTTTTTGAGCACAGTGCACTATGCCAATTTTTGTGTTTTTTTTTTTTTTTAATTATTTTTATTTTTATTTAAAGTTTTTATAATAAACTGAATTTTGCTCGTCACACAATTGGATATCAGAAATTTTGGAGCTAAAAATTGCTTTCGTCACTAGACTTTTACCTCGTGTAGAGGTTTTTTTTGTGGGATATTGGTTATTACCAAAAAATACGTATTATATAAAAATTGTGGGTGAGGTAGTTTTTCGCGATTTGCGGGGGTGGAGGGGGACGTGGCTTAAATTTGAAACAAACTTGATCTGCGTGAGGTATATGGAAATCTGTGTCACAAATTTGGTTATTCTATCTCTTATAGTCTCTGAGATCCGTGTGTTTATACAGACCTATGACCGGTTTTTCGCCCCCCAGTTCCCCCAGTTGTGTTAGTGATTAAAAAAAAATAAATACAATTAAAAATATGTCTATTAAGTTTGTTTTAAATAAAAAAGACTTATTGTTTAAGTATTCATATTCATGTATTTATTTCATTTAACCCGAATCTTCCCAGCGTTACCATATCGTAACAAGCAATAGGCACTTACTACAACTTCATTTTTAGACAACATATTAACATTAGATTAACTTTTATTTGATATTCTTAGGGCCGTTTTCTCATCTTAATTTTAAAGCCTACTTTACTCATAGGGAACTTTACTTTAAATGTAGGCTTTAACTCTTTTCGTTTTCTCATCTTGATTTTAACGTGACTAAGTTGGCAGCTCGGTTCCACAAAAAGGGTCAAAGGTCAGAAGGTTTGGCACAAAATTTAAAATCCTGAAATTTTTGTGTGAATTGTGCCTATATCTCAACCGCTTTGAGAGCTAGTACAACCAAATTTGGTAAACGGACTACCATGAATGTGGAGTAATTCAATAGCCTTTCAAATTTATTTCACGCCACGGTTGTCCAATGCAAATCGCAAAAACAACATATTGCACCCACATTATTGAGTATAATACTCTTTTGTTTTTAAATAACGTTTCGTGTTATTTTTAGCTATTATTCTGCTTATTCTCATTAATATCAGATAAAAATCGCGGTTTAAATTAGGATGAATGATGATAAGCAATTCAGGACCCTAAAAGTATGCAATAATTGATATACTTTATGGCGTTGCCCTTAGCAACAGAGAGTTGTTCCTAATTAACTAATTTTTTAATGAAATCGTCATTTCACTAGCATTAAAAAAATTAGTGCTAATGAAATTTCATTTCACTAGCATTGAAAAAAAGTAATGCTAATGAAATTTCATTTCACTAGCATTGATAAAAGTAGTGCTAACGAAAAATTATGTAATTGGCATTGTAAAAAAGTAATGCTAGTGAAATGATAAAAAAATTTTAATAAAGTTGCTCATTATATTCTGCAGTGACACAAAACGGCATAGCTAATTTAAGTACTGAACTATAGTCATTGCACACATCATTAGAAAGGCATAAGAGTGCTGTTTTTATTTGTAAAAAAAATTTTGAAAAAGCAACACTTTCTTTCGGAAGCTGGGAAGTACAGGGTACAGGTTTTTCCCATACATTTTTTTCGAGTTTCGGTACTGTTTTGTTTATAAAATATGATTGCTCCTATGGCAGCTATATCATATAGTGGTCCGATTTAAACCAAATTTGGTCAGGATGTATAAGAGCATATTAAATACATAATTTGACACCGATTGTTCCTATGACAGTTATGTTATATATACGAAATACTGCACCGATTTGACCCAAATTTGGTTGGATTAAACTGTGTTTATTAAACTTTTTCTCAAATATTTGTATTTTGTAGTATTAAGAAAACCTGTACCCTGTACTTCCCAGCGATACCATATGGTAACAGCCGAAAAATTGGTCCTGTCATTTATCCTGACAAGGACGTATACAGTGAATGTTTTTTTCGAATTCAGCGTCCTCAAATCTATATATCCTGAAAGTTTCGTGAAGAAACCGGAAAATCAGTTGCTCAGGACGATTCGTGTAAAAGAAAACGATTGGTCCAACATTTATTGCTAGGATTGGCGAAAACCCAGAAAAACCCAATCAGACCAAGATAAAATTAGAGATTAGTTAGTTAGTTAGAAGTTAGAAACAATAATATAGAGGCTTTAATAGTAGGCGAAGAACACTCGTAACTAATCGTACGGTACAGATTGTTATAGTCAGCACACAGAATACGAAAAGGTTCATGCAAAGCCCAGTTAGTGGTGCAATGCTGAAGATAAAGAGGATTAAAGTTACGAGTTAATCTAAAAGGTATGTTGAAAGTTATTTCGTCCATCAAACTAACTGAGTCTACTTGACCCTGTAGTAATTTATGAACGAACATTACTCCAAGCATAATTCTACGATTAGTAAGAGAGGGAAGATGGATTAAGCAAAGTCTACTAGAGTACGAAGGCAACTGTATTTCTGAGTTCCAGTTCAAGCCGCGAAGAGCAAATATTAAAAATTGTTTTTGAACCGATTCTATTCTGGCACGATGTGATTCGTATTGAGGAGACCAAATGCATGACCCATACTCAAGAATCGGACGAACAAGAGATGTATATAAAAGCCTAGTAATATAAGGATCATCAAATTCCTTTGACCATCGCTTAATAAAGCCAAGAACTCCCATTGCCTTATTGACTGCAACAGCAATATGTTTATCGAACTTCAGTTTATGATCTAGAATTATACCCAAATCATTTACTGAGCCTTCGTTATCATTTAAGCATTCCAAGATAATGCCATTTAGTGAATACTGACAAATATGCCGAAAGGATCTGTAGAAAGTCATTACTTTACATTTTGAGCTATTTAAATTAAGCAAGTTGGCTTGACACCAAAAAAACAGTGCATTTAAGTCCGCTTGCAAAAACCTATCAGAGAAAGGTTCACTATAGGTTAAATAAAGCTTGACGTCATCCGCATACATGAGTGCACGTGGGTGGGATAAATCAGTTGGAAGATCGTTTATAAATAACGTAAAAAGAAGTGGGACAAGATGACTACCTTGCGGTACTCCAGACGTAGCTTTGATGGATTTTAAAAAAGGAAGTTTTGAAACTAACTCTTTGCGTTCTGTTACTGAAATAGTTGGAAATCCAAATAAGAAGATTATTCGGAAAGCCGAGAAGATCGAGCTTATGAATTATAGTGAGTGATTTACAGAATCGAAAGCCTAACTAAAATCCGTATAAATAACGTCAGTTTGCATCATTTTCTTGAACCCTTTAATCACAAGAGAAGTAAACTCAAGAAGGTTAGTGGTTGTCGATCTACACCCCATAAACCCATGCTGAGTAGGAGAGATAATAGAACCACATAAATGTTGAAGATGAGAAGTTATTATTTTTTCAAGCAACTTCGGAATTGCAGAAAGCTTAGCAATACCCCTATAATTCTGAACGTCGCATTTAATACCCTTTTTGTGAAGAGGGATAATATAAGAGTCTTTCCATAGATTTGGAAAAGACGAAGAGTCAATTGATAAAGTGAATAACTTTTGTAGCGGTCTACACAAAGATTCCGCACAGTACTTTAATACGGAACCAGGCACACCATCGGGACCTGGTGTATGTACTGACTTAATTAATTTAAGTTCACAAAGAAGAGAGCTTTCTGTGATTGCGGGGCTATACATGCAGTTTATACTGCTCAGCATTTAAGGGTAAGAGTGACCATCATGGGGTCTACTCGTAGAGTATGTAGTTTGGAAAAAGTCAGCAAACAAATCGGCTATTGATTGGTCAGAATTAGTTTGAACGTTATTAAAGGTGAGAGATGATGGAAATGATATAGTTTTGCGTTTAGAGTTTACAAATTTATAGAACTGCTTAGGATCTCTAGAGAATTCAACCGTACAACGTTGTAAGTAATTGTTGTAGCCCTGAGAGTTAAGTACCTCATAATTGGAGTTGGTAATTACATATCTGGAGAAATCGAAAAGATTTCCAGACTTTTTTTATTTTTTGAATGGCTTGGATCTCACATTTTTTAAATGTGATAACTCTCTAGAGAACCAGGGGGTCTAGTAGAACTGATAGGAGATACAAGCGGAACGCAGATATCAAATAAAGAATTTAGAGTAATATAAAAAAGCTTATTGGCATTATCCAAATCAGAACATGCGTATAGTTGAGACCAATCCATACACGAAATCAGATTGTTTAGTCTATTGTAATCTGTTTTGCTAAAACACCGAACGCGCACAGCGGTATTATAGTAAATGATAATACATCTGAACGCAAAGGTAAATTAATGCATGTATTAAGAGCTGGATGGTATGGGTCTTCTGGCATAACCAATGGGTTAATCCTAGATACAATGGTATTGGTGGTATCTGAGAGACCATCAATAAAACTATTGGAGTTATCAGGAATAAGTAAATTCGAGTCATTGGAGGCGATCCATCCAACATTGGGCAGATTAAAATCACCCAAGACAAAGAGCAAGTCAGTGTCAGAAGCTAAAGATGATATATATTTAATGGCGTTAAGATGAGTATCGTATACTGTATCATCAGCCGGGGTGGAATGTAAGAACAAGTTAAATAAATAGAAAACTTATTGAAAGAAACTTTCACACAATTGATCTCAATGTCCGAATTAAAAGTGGTAGGAATAAACGATCTATGGCAGGCGGATTTGGATGAAATGGGAGCGTATGCTAAGTCCAATAATGGCTATCGATATTTGTTGACAGTAATAGATTCATTTTCATTTGGGGTGAAGCACTAAAATCAAAATCCGCTAAAGATGTGACTCATGCAATGGAGAAAATATTTAAATCTGGGCGTGGTGCTCCCAAGAACCTGCAAACAGACGACTGAACCGAGTTTTTCAATAAACAATTCAAGGAGTTGACAACCCAGTTCAACATTTTGGACTTAACTAAATGAAACTTTGTTTTACAACTTTTTCCAATGAGGCGCATGCATAAAAATCTTTGCCTTTATTTTAGTTAATTTCGTATTAAAATTGTTATTTTAATTGTTAATTTTTTTTGCCTAATTATTGCTAAACAGAAAACAGCATTAAGTTATTTAAATTGCGCGCGTTTGTGAATTGCGATCATTAGAGACAACTATCGACTTGCTGTGTAAGTTGAATCATTTGTGCATTGGTGTAAAAATAAATAGCATTTTATTTTTGCTAAACTTAGTTTTGCATTTTTCCCTTAAATCTTTACATTCTTGCGCGTGTGTTTGTTTGTGTATTTCGGCTTTTGCTTTACACCTCGCTCACACAAGTTTGTTGTTATTGTAAACACAGCGATTGTTTTTGTTTGTGTTTACATCTCCTTATCTCAGTTTTAGCGCTTTGCACGTCTTAATACATTTGTTTGTGTGTGTGTTCGCTGCTGCATTTCGTTTTGTTTAGCAGCGCGCTCTCACAGCAAATTGTTTTTGTATTTTGCTCTCTTGCTTAGAGCTTAATTTGAGTGCCTCCCGCTCTATTTACGTGCGCAATTCTGCCTATTCGACCTAATTTATTTATCTTTAACCCCTGTTGGAAATATGTCGTGCTGTAAGAAAAACTGCACTATTAAGTGTGCCGATGGTCTTGATCAACCGAGATTTATTAATTGTTGGTTGTGTGACAATCTAATGCATGCCAAGTGTGCTGGACTTTCAGGTCCACAATGTGATAAGATCATTGCCGTTTCTAAAAAGGAATGTGGTGCAGTGAAATGGTCTTGTCCAATATGTATCGAGTTGCAAATTGATTTCTCAAGAATGTATACTTCTGTGAGAAATCAATTCTTAAAACTTAACAAAATGGCTAAGCTTCTTTCGAGTGATTTTGACTCTAGTCTTGATCTGCTTAGCCAATATAAATTCAACTCACCACCTGATTCTCAATTTTTAGCAGTTCCCCCTAATATACCAATTAATCAGCCTCCCGTGACTCCATTGGCATCTCGTCACTATCAAGATGTCTCCCCAACGTTGTCAGTATCGGCCAGTCCGAGTATTGTTAACCTATTCAATTCTCCTACACCTTCTGCAGGTGATTCTATCACACAGACAGTTGAACCAGCCCAAGTCATCGCGTCTTCGGTGCGGACTGGTTCGGGTCGAAAGGGTAGACCTCCTCGCAATGCAACGTCTAACAATACTACTGATAACGTAGCTGCCCCTACATCTGAGGTCCCGATATTAAATGTTGTTGCTCCTCGTAAGCAAGTATTTGTGTCCAGGTTATCCTCGGACACTACTTGTGAATCTGTAGCGGCATACATTTCAAGCAAAATTTCTGCTAGTGTCTCAATCACTAAATTTAATTTTGCCACTGCTCGCGAAATAGCATCTTTTAAAATAAGTGTCCCTCATGACTCATTTTCTGTCATTTGTGATCCAAAATTTTGGCCACAACATATGATTGTTCATGAGTTTAAGCCCAAAAGGCGTAGTGAACCCTTGCCTGTTTCTCTTACTGCCGGCAGCTCCAACGTACAGGACCCCGCCAGTACGACTTCAAAAAACTAGACCTGCGGCCCGATTTCGCCTGTATTCATTACCAAAATGTTAGAGGCCTCCTTACTAAGCTCAAAAATCTATATTTGAGTAGTATGTCCTTTGATTCTGATATAATTGCATTGTCAGAAACTTGGTTAACTCCTACAGTGTCTGATTCTGAAGTTATGTCAAGTAACTACCTTTTATATAGATATGATCGACCGACTCGAAGTGGTGGCGTTCTTATTGCTACTAATTCGGCTCTTCAGTCAGAACGCATTTCTTTTAATGTGACTACTGATATTGAAATTGTTGCTGTCAAAGTAACTTTTTCAACTCGATCAATATTTATCACCTGCTCTTATATCCCTCCAAGAGCTACTCCTTCAGTTTACTTGCAACATTTTGCATGTATTGAAGAAATTAACCATAAGGTTAAAGATAACGACTTATTTATTGTGCTAGGTGATTTTAATTTGCCTAAAATTTCTTGGTCACTTTTTAGTAGCACAAATTACCTTATTCCCTTAAATCAAGATATTTTCTTAGATAACATGCTTGATCTCTCGTTGTTTCAAATGAACTCAATAAGAAATCATAATGATCGAATTCTCGATCTAGTTTTTATTAATGACTTCGCAAATACTGCCGTCTCTAGGTCATCCCCATTAAGTATCCCTGAAGACTTACATCATCCTACTATAGAAATTTCTATCTCAATCTCTAAACCTTTTAGTCAACCTTTATTATGTCAGCAATCACCTCGTCGTTGTTTTCGCAAGGGAAATTATTCATTGCTTAATGAACTAATCCTTGCTACCGACTGGTGCTTTTTAGAAAAAGCGACTGACATCGATAATGCTCTTAGTTCTTTCTATGAGACCCTAAATGCACTCTTAGATGTGTGCATTCCAAATTATATTCCATCGTCTGGTTCTATAAAGCCTCCTTGGTTTACACCTAGACTTTCTTATTTAAAAAATATTAAATCTAAATATTTTAAAAAATATAAGAAGTCAGGTTCAAGTCTCGACTGGTCTAAGTATACAGTGGCCAAGTCGGACTTTGCCAATTTAAACTCGATATGCTATGAGAACTATCTAACTCGTTGCAAAAGACAGTTTTCCCGTGACCCTAAACAATTTTATAAATTTGTTAACTTGAAGCGTAAATCCTCCAGTTTACCTTCCTCTTTTTTTCTTGGGACAGATATTGCTGGCAATGACTCTGCAGCCGCTGAACTATTTGCTAACTTTTTTCAATCCACCTACTCTCCAATCTCCACTTCCAACTCAACTTATCCTTATTCTATTTTTCAATCTAACACTATGTTTGCACCCTCTATTTCCTATAACAATGTAATCTCTTCTATTAGCTCTTTAAAATCTTCTTTTGTTCCTGGGCCAGACAACATTCCTAGTTGTCTACTTAAGGAATGCTGTTCTTCTTTAGCTGCTCCGTTGCATAAGCTTTTTAATCTATCCCTTGAAACTTCAATTTTTCCATATCTTTGGAAAGATTCTTATATCATTCCCCTCCACAAAAAAGGCGGTAAGTCTGATATTTCTAATTACAGAGGCATTGCAAAGCTTTCAGCCATTCCTAAATTATTTGAAAAAATCCTTGTTTCTTCTTTGCAGCATCTCTGTAAATCGATAATTTCCCCTGCACAACACGGCTTTATTAAGGGTCGGTCTACTACGACCAACTTGCTTGAATTTACCTCCTTGGTAAATGATGCATTTTCAGAGAAAAAGCAAACTGATGTCATCTACACTGACTTCAGTAAAGCCTTTGACTCTGTGAACCATGACCTCTTACTTTACAAACTTAACTGCATAGGTTTCCCTCCCGCCTTTATACGTTGGGTTTCCACTTATTTAAAAGGTAGAACCCAAAAAGTGCTTCTTAGGTCAACCATTTCGAGTTCGGTTCGTGTAACTTCTGGTGTACCTCAAGGTAGTCACTTAGGACCTTTATTTTTTACACTGTTTATTAACGATCTACCCACTATTCTGTCCCATTCTTATATTTTAATGTATGCAGATGATGTTAAGCTTATTTTTTCATACACTGATCCCCTGTTTCACAATCGTCTGCAAGATGATTTGAACACTATGCAACTATGGTGTTCGGCCAATAAGTTGCATCTCAATTGTTCGAAGTGTATGTTTATGACATTTAGTCGTTCTAGGCCCTACTTAGGTTCCTATACGATTGACAATATCCCTTTGCAACGTATAAAAACTGTAAAGGATCTTGGAGTTTTATTTGACTGCAAATTATGCTTCAATTTGCACATCTCCACTATAGTTAATGATGCCAAAGGAGTACTTGGTTTCATTAAACGTTGGTCGAAAGAATTCAATGATCCTTTCACCACTAAACTCCTTTACGTCTCTTTAGTCCGTCCCATCCTTGAATACTGTTCGTGCATTTGGTGCCCACAGTATCAAATAAATCAGAATCGAATTGAATCAGTTCAAAAGCAATTCTTGCTTTTCGCCTTACGTGGTTTTAACTGGGATCCCAACCGGCGTTTACCACCGTACTCCCATAGGCTTCGTCTTATTGACCTTCCGTCTTTAATTAATCGTAGGAAAACTCTTAATGTGGTTTTTCTTCACAAATTAATTAATGGCGACATTGATTCTAGTCCCCTTTTGGGCCGCCTCAGATTTTCGGTCCCCCGCAGGTCTACTAGGAATTACAGGCCTTTATTTTTACCTACATGCACAACTGATTACGCTTCCCACGGTTCGTTCCGGGTTTTATGCTCTAATTATAATAGCCTCTTTCACGTTTTCTACTCAGAACTCTCTCTCCCTATCCCTTCCCTAAAATCCGTACTTTTCCAATATTTTAAATCGTTAAATTCCTAACCTTACTAATACTAATAACATGTTATATTATTTTTAAAACCAATCAATCACTAACAACAACACTAATATTTATTGATCTGATTGGGTTTTTCTGGGTTTTCCCAATCCTTGCAACAAATGTTGGATCATTTTAAATTATTAATTTTTGCTTACCCCAGATATAATTCTAATTTTAATTTTTTCTTTACAGTATATCTCTTATATTTATATTTAATATTAATTTTATTTTAAATTGTAAACTTAATTTTTATATCTAATAATTTTTTCTTTGCCGACTGCTTTTAGTCGTGCATTAATAAATAAATAAATAAATAAACATCAATCACTATTCAACATACAGTACGCTGAAAGCATCAATTGTTGAACGTTTCAACAGAACCTTAAAAGAACTAATGTGGCGAGAATTCAGTTTCAATGGCACATATAAATGTATTAATATATAATAACAACAATGTGCATAGAACCATAAAAATGAAACCAATTGACATGAATTCATCCAATGAAAAACATATTCTAAGGACGGCATACAACTACATAAAGATATTCACCGGCAGCAAATTGCGTAATGGAGACAATGTGCGTATCAGTAAATACAAGCATGTATTTGAAAAGGGCTACACACCAAATTGGTCAACTGAAATTTTTAAAATTAGAAATGTGAAATATACATATCCAACAACATATTTACTAGAAGACTTGAAGGGGAATCCGATTGAAGGTTGTTTCTATAGAGAGGAACTCAAAAAGACTCGATACCCCGACGCATATCTAGTTGAAAAAGTGTTGAAACGAGATGGAAAAAGGGCATTGGTGCGCTGGTTGGTCGAAGAGTGAAGATAGTTGGATCGACGTCAACAAAATTTCATAAATAAATTTATAATAAACCTAAAACATGAAGAATAATTTTCCAATAATAATTTAAATACAAACACAAAAATACATGTTGTAGGCTTTAATTAAATGTATAAAAAACTTTATTATAATTTTGTATAAAAAACTTATATATAATTTCATTTACATTTTTATATAAAATTTATGTTATAAATTTAACATTTTATATTAAACTTAAGTGTAAAAATTTTTTATAAACATTTCCATATTAAAAATAAATACATTGTTCAATAAAAATAATTTTAAAGTCTTAAAATTTCTTTGGTTGGTGGGATTGATATTCATCTTGGTGTAATTTAAGTTCAAGGTCTGCATACTTTAACTCAAAATCAGCATTATCTCTATTTATTTTACATAAATTTAGCTCAGCTCTCTGTTCTACGGAAAGGAAATCATACTTATTTTCTAAGTCACGTGCTTGAACAGCCAAGTATGATGATACTCTAAATAAAAATTCTACATTTAATTGAAGTTCTTTTTCTTTTTTAAAATATTCCAAATGTCTTCTTTCTACTAATTTATAGTGGTTATAGGCTAATGTGGAATATTTATCGTTTTGAATTGAACGCTTATTGTCTTTATTATCAAGGATTACCTTGTTAGACTGATAAGTGCATATAGTATGGTCTATGGATCTAATCATTGTCATTTTCCCACATTTTGCTTCACCTGATTCTAAACATTCTTTATAATGTTCAATGTTTAACTTGTCTAAAGCCGTTCTTTTTTCACCCTTCTTAAACGATTTCTCAATATTGTCAATTTTATAACAATAAATTTTGGGACGAAGACCTACAAATTCCAACATGGGTTTACCATTAAGCTCATCCTTGAAATAGCCCAATTGCTTTTTATTAACTTTTTCGAAATTATACAAATTAGCCTTTTCATCAGAATAATCAGATGTGTCAAATTTTAGTTTAAGGTCATTTCGAGTATCATTGTAAAAATCATTAGTTTTATTTGTATAAATAAAAGAGTCTGTATCCATGTAATTCAATTTTAAATTTTCACCAAACTTTGGTTTCATGTAATTATAATGGAAATCATACATTTTCCATTTGACAAGTCTAGAACAGTGGAACCTAAATACATTGGTTTATTTAAAGTAACTCTTAATCTATTCATTTGTATGGCATAAAAGTTCTAATTTATTCTTGCTGAACTATGAAAGTTGGGCCTACTAATTAAGGCTCTAGCACAAAGTCTTTTGCGACCTGCTGTAAACGTTTGTGCTGGCTCCCACTCACTCACTAGTCGCACATCAACCCTCTTCTCTACATTTTCCATGGTTTTGCCATAAACTGCATTATTAAGTAATTTGAAAAAATCTTTTTCAAACGAATTTTTCGCCTTGGCTCGCAGTTCAGTATTGAGTTCAATATATTTGCTAAGCCAAGCGCTTTGTCTAAAGCATATACCTCTATGAATTTTTTTCAATTGTAATCCATTACTTAAACATTGTTGAAGTTCACGGTAGTGGATAACATAATTTCTTTTTTTTCCAAGATCGGCAACTAACTTTTCTACTTTGGCTGTCTTTGTTGGTAATTTAATGCTCGGACAAAACGGGAGATCATTATGCTCATCATGGATAGTTTGCGGATAATCTATTCGACTTCTAAAACGTAACCAAAATCAGCATCAATTGGTATATTTTCAATTGCTAGATTTTTGATATCTTCATCGGATAACCATTTAAAGCCATTGTATGGTAGAGGTTGTGACATTGCCCAACCATACAAATTGTTTGCATCTAAATACATTAAAAATGTTGAATCTTTTGATGGATCATAAGTTGATAGGTATTTATTATTTGCTTTGCTATACCTATGACAACATTGAACTAACCCACCACGAATACCAGATTGGATAAAACTATACATATCTATATCATTAATTAGTTCTAATTCAATCTTCGTGGTCTTTATCATGGTCTTTATCCCAAGATAAGCCTGGAGTTGTATAGTAATGAGCTGGGTCAAGGGAATAAATATTCATACAAATTAAGCGGAAATTTTCAAAAACATCAGTTAACAATAAAACATCAGTTTTTAAATACAATTCTAAATAATCTTTAATTGTTGAACATGAAAATTCAGACCAAACTTTAAGTGCATGCATATAATCTTTATCAGAACAATCACTTTCCGTTAGACTACTATAGAACTTTTCTCTTGGTGGTAGAGAAGTTTCTTGCAGCCTACTTTCAGAATCTAAGTATTCATAAGGGAAAACACCCTTTTTACGCATAAGTCTAAACTTATTTTCAAAACTGAAATGTGATTTAATTGTTGTGAGTTGTTCATCAACTAAATTAGATGCAAGAGTATCTAGACTTGCTGACATAAATCTAAAAGTGTCAAGAAAACGAATTTCAAAACTACTCCCATTATCATACTCTATTGTTTTCGATACAGAAATGTAGTGTTCTTTATTAATGGGAATAGCTTTAATTTATCCAGGTACGTTTGCAAGTTCTTTTAAGAACAAATGAGAATCGTACTTGGTGAAATTATGAAAGAAAACGGGTATAAAATAACTCGTCTTATATGATAAATTACATTTTGAATGAGCAGCACCTCTAAATTTCCCAGTAAAATGACAATGATCCCTTACCGTATCTGCTAATAAAACACTACCACAAATATGACAATTAATAGTCTCTTGAAAATTGCTCTCATTTATTTATTTATTTATTAATGCACGACTAAAAGCAGTCGGCAAGAAAAAATTATTAAATATAAAAATTAAGATTACAATTTAAAATAAAATTAATATTAAATATGAATTTAAGCAATACACTGTAAAGAAAAAATTAAAATAAGAATTATATCTGGGGTAAGCAAAAATTAATAATTAGAAATGATCCAACATTTGTTGCAAGGATTGGGGAAAACCCAGAAAAACCCAATCAGATCAATAAATATTAGTGTTGTTGTTAGTAACAGTATGACTGACTGGCTATTAAAAATAATATAACATGTTATTAGTATTAGTAAGGTTAGGAATTTAACGATTTAAAATATTGGAAAAGTGCGGATTTTAGGGAAGGGAGACAGAGAGAGAGTTCTGAGTAGAAAACGTGAAAAAGGCTATTATAATTAGTGCATAAAACACGGAACGAACCGTGTGAAGCGTAATCAGTTGTGCATGTAGGTAAAAATAAAGGCATGTAATTCCTAGTAGACCTGCGGGGGACCGAAAATCTGAGGCGGCCCAAAAGGGGACTAGAATAAATGTCGCCATTAATTAATTTGTGAAGAAAAACCACACTAAGAGTTTTCCTACGATTAATTAAAGACGGAAGGTCAATAAGACGAAGCCTATGGGAGTACGGTGGTAAACGCCGGTTGGGATCCCAGTTAAAACCACGTAAGGCGAAAAGCAAGAATTGCTTTTGAACTGATTCAATTCGATTCTGATTTATTTGATACTGCGGGCACCAAATGCACGAACAGTATTCAAGGATGGGACGGACTAAAGAGACGTAAAGGAGTTTAGTGGTGAAAGGATCATTGAATTCTTTCGACCAACGTTTAATGAAACCAAGTACTCCTTTGGCATCATTAACTATAGTGGAGATGTGTAAATTGAAGCATAATTTGCAGTCAAATAAAACTCCAAGAACCTTTACAGTTTTTATACGTTGCAAAGGGATATTGTCAATCGTATAAGAACCTAAGTAGGGCCTAGAACGACAAAATGTCATAAACATACACTTCGAACAGTTGAGATGCAACTTATTGGCCGAGCACCATAGTTGCATAGTGTTCAAATCGTCTTGCAGACGATTGTGAAACAGGGGATCAGTGTATGAAAAAATAAGCTTAACATCATCTGCATACATTAAAATATAAGAATGAGATAGAATAGTGTAAAAAATATAGGTCCTAAGCAGGGATTAAAACCGAAACGAATATCGGTTTCAGTTACGGTTTCGGTTACGCTTGTATTAAGGTTTTCGGTTAAGGTTACGAAAAAAATTTTAGTATCGGTTTCGTAACGGTTAACGGTTTTTTGTAAGTTTCGGTTTTAAAATACAAAAATTTTTTACAAAAATTTCAAATTTTTCTCCAAGTTAAATTGACTGTATATACATATGTATTTTAGTTGTACATATGTACATGCACAAACACGCACTTACGCACTTTTTAAAGCCAGCACCGATTTAAGTGGAATAACAAAAGCAAAGTTGCGCGTTGTTCAATCGCGAGCAACAAGGCAAAACGTGACGCGGCTACGAAATACCGTGTCCAACTAAGTATATTTGTATATGTACTTATATGAATATAACTGCATAGTAACAATTGTATGTATGTAAATATGGTTAAACGTAATTTTACGTAAATACTCCCATTGTTAATATGTTTATTTTATGCACATATGTATATATGTATGTTAATATAAATAAATATGATGGGTATTTCAATAGTCGCACTTTCATATGTACACAGTCCACCCTACGAAACAAACTGTCTCGCTCGCACTTGCTCAATCTTCAATTTTGCTAAGTCGCGTGGCGACGCCAAAACATCGCACAAAAGTAACCGCCGATACGTCACCACAAAATTCTTAAGAAACTCACACAAAGACAAAAATTGAAGCTGCACAAAATTTGCAATGAGCACTACAACAACACTGAAGTCATAAATTAAAGCAAAATGAACACTTTTATTGCTCTATCGTCGCGTTGAAAATCTGTGTTGTTGTTGATGATGTCCAGAGTCTCGCGACGCACATTGGCTGTGTTGTTGCTGTATCGTCGAAGATCGCGAGCAAGCCAAAGTAACGGTCTGCTACCTGTTTAGAAGACTGGTAGAAATTTAGTTTTGATCAGTTTCAGCGACGCGCCGCGACGTCCAGAACCGAAATGAACGCTTATAAATGAATCGGTTATTAAACGGTTATTTCGGTTTAAAAAGTTTTGGTTTTAAGGTTTAGTTATAGTGAAAAAATTTTTTTTCGGTTACGGTTTCGGTTACGGTTCCAAATTTCAAAAGGTTTTTACCGGTTAAAGGTTACGGTTTCGGTTAAGGTTTTAATCCCTGGTCCTAAGTGACTACCTTGAGGTACACCAGAAGTTACACGAACCGAACTCGAAATGGTTGACCTAAGAAGCACTTTCTGGGTCCTACCTTTTAAATAAGTGGAAACCCAACGTATAAAGGCGGAAGGGAAACCTATGCAGTTAAGTTTGTAAAGTAAGAGGTCATGGCTCACAGAGTCAAAGGCTTTACTGAAGTCAGTGTAAATGACATCAGTTTGCTTTTTTTAATTCAAGCAAGTTGGTCGTAGTAGACCGGCCCTTAATAAAGCCGTGTTGTGCAGGGGAAATTATCGATTTACAGAGATGCTGCAAAGAAGAAACAAGGATTTTTAGCTCGATACCCAAAAAATGGGTATAGAGCCTATTAGATTCGTGTCGATTATGGTACAGAATTTTGAACACATATATCTCCGCAACTATAAAAGTAAGAGCAACCAAATTTGGTGACAGTACTCCTAGGATGTTGATCTATACTAAGTTTGTATTTAAATTTGACCCCTCCCACGTCCGCCCACGTAAATGATATAAAATCTAATAACAAGAGCACTATTAAAGCTACAGCATTGAGACTTGGCACACAGGATGGGGGGACGAGTCCTGAGGTGTGAGAGATTGAGATCGGTATATAAACAGTGAAGTAGTTTGAGAAAATATGATATATGGAGAAAATATAATCAACTGGATCTCAGAGACTATAAGAGATAGAGATTCCAAATTTTGTGACAATACTGCTATGTTGCGCACGCAGATCAAGTTTATTTTAGAATTTTGCCACGCCCCCCAATTATCCTGTAATCGACAAAAAACTAAAATATCCAAATACAAGGCCAATTTAATAGGTACAGATGTCAAAATCTGCACACACACTAAACACAATTTTGATAATGCATCCTGAAAACTGCATTGCAATCGGATAACAAATACAGAAGATATTAAATCAAAACTTCACATTTCTCATGCCTACGTGCAGTGGCCAGATTTTGGTACAAAACTTGCAGCAATGCATGCGATTTGTGGGTACATTGGACTCGGACAACTCTTTGTTTTGAACCAAACTATTTATTATTATTATTATTTTTATTTTTTTATTTTTTTTTTCATTGCATTAAATTAATTACATATTAATTAATAATTACATACTTTTTAAATGAATACTTTACATATTTAATCAATAATTTTATGTGATGCACATTTTGCAATCAGTACCATGAATTAGCAGCAAAACGAATTTGATTCTATAAATAGCTTTATTTGCACATGTATGTATGTGTGTATGTAGGGCTTCTCTTCTAACGAGCGAGACATAATTGAAACAAAAGAAACGTGCAAAACGGACAACGAAAAAAATTAATGATATACATTGATATTGCCACATGCAAATATTATGCTCCGATGGCTCTGATGATAGAGCCGTGTATTTCGAGGCGATGAGTCGAGAGTTCGAATCCCGTTTCAATCTTGCCCATGTGCAACTTTTTTTTTTTTTTTTTTTGTCAATTATTTCCTTTTTATTTGTCAACTATTTTCTTTATTACAATTTGTACTTTTTTAACAACTTGTATTTTCTTTGATTTTGTGAAAAGAGTAACTAAATGTATGGATACACAAAATCAACGCCATTGAATTAATCGGTTGTGAACGTTTGGGTATCGAGCAAGTTACTGTCGAGTGCGCTCGACTGTAGACATACCACACCTCATCGCGAGGGAAGCGAGCCGGGGGTAGGCGAGCGAAGCGAGCAGGGGGCGGAGCCCCCTTGTTTCAAATAATTTAGGAATGGCCGATAGCTTTGCAATGCCTCTGTAATTAGAAATATCAGACTTACCACCTTTTTTGTGGAGGGGAATGATATAAGATTCATTATTCATTAATAAAAACTAGATCGAGAATTCGATCATTATGATTTCTTATTGAGTTCATTTGAAACAACGAGAGATCAAGCATGTTATCTAAGAAAATATCTTGATTTAAGGGAATAAGGTAATTTGTGCTACTCAAAAGTGACCAAGAAATTTTAGGCAAATTAAAATCACCTAGCACAATAAATAAGTCGTTATCTTTAACTTTATGGTTAATTTCTTCAATACAGGCAAAATGTTGCAAGTAAACTGAAGGAGTAGCTCTTGGAGGGATATAAGAGCAGGTGATAAAAATTGATCGAGTTGAAAAAGTTACTTTGACAGCAACAATTTCAATATCAGTAGTCACATTAAAAGAAATGCGTTCTGACTGAAGAGCCGAACTAGTAGCAATAAGAACGCCACCACTTCGAGTCGGTCGATCATATCTATATAAAAGGTAGTTACTTGTTAGAATCAGACACTGTAGGAGTTAACCAAGTTTCTGACAATGCAATTATATCAGAATCAAAGGACATACTACTCAAATATAGATTTTTGAGCTTAGTAAGGGGGCCTTTAACATTTTGGTAATGAATACAGGCGAAATCGGGCCGCAGGTCTAGTTTTTTGAAGCCGTACTGGCGGTGTCCTGTACGTTGGAGCTGCCGGCAGTAAGAGAAACAGGCATGGGTTCTCTACGCCTTTTGGGCTTAAACTCATGAACAATCATATGTTGTGGCCAAAATTTTGGATCACAAATGACAGAAAATGAGTCATGAGGGACACTTATTTTAAAAGATGCTATTTCGCGAGCAGTGGCAAAATTAAATTTAGTGATTGAGACACTTGCAGAAATATTGCTTGAAATGTATGCCGCTACAGATTAACAAGTAGTGTCCGAGGATAACCTGGCAGCTACGTTATCAGTAGTATTGTTAGGCGTTGCATTGCGAGGAGGTCTACCCTTCCGACCCGAACCTGTCCGCACCGAAAACGCGATGACTTGGGCTGGTTCAATTGTCTGAGTGATAGAATCACCTGCAGAAGGTGTAGGAGAATTGAATAGGTTAACAATACTCGGACTGGCCGATACTGACAACGTTGGGGAGACATCTTGATAGTGACGAGATGCCAATGGAGTCTCGGGAGGCTGGTTAACTGGTATATTAGGGGGAACTGCTAAAAATTGAGAATGAGGTGGTGAGTTAAATTTATATTGGCTAAGCAGATCGAGACTAGAGTCAAAATCACTCGAAAGAAGCTTAGCCATTTTGTTAAGTTTTAAGAATTGATTTCTCACAGAAGTATACATTCTTGAGAAATCAATTTGCAACTCGATACAAATTGGACAAGACCATTTCACTGCACCACATTCCTTTTTAGAAACGGCAATGATCTTATCACATTGTGGACCTGAAAGTCCAGCACACTTGGCATGCATTAGATTATCACACAACCAACAATTAATAAATCTCGGTTGATCAAGACCATCGGAACACTTAATAGTGCAGTTTTTCTTACAGCACGACATATTTCCAACAGGGGTTAAAGATAAATAATTAGGTCGAATAAACAGAATTGCGCACGTAAATAGAGCGGGAGGCACTCAAATGAAGTTCTAAGCAAAAGAGCAAAATACAAAAACGAAATGCAGCAGCGAACACACACACAAACAAATCTATTAAGATGTGCGAAGCGCCTAAGCTGAGATAAGGAGATGTAAACACAATCAAAAACAATCGCTGTGCTTACAATAACAACAAACTTGTGTGAGCGAGGTGTAAAACAAAAGCCGAAATACACAAACAAACACACGCACAAGAATGTAAAGATTTAAGGGAAAATGTAAAACTAAGTTTAGCAAAAATAAAATGCTATTTATTTTTACCACAATGCACAAATGATTCAACTTACACAGCAAGTCGATAGCTAGTTCACTTTTGCACAATTTTAGATGATAAGATATTAAAGCGGTGCGTTAGTATTCACAAAAAATGATGAACGTTTACGAGCCAAATTAAAACACGTCTGTTTCGCTTAAGCAAAGAACTCTCTCTTCATCTTCCAGACTCATGACAATGGGAACTACCTTGCTCAAATATTCATTGTTTAAGAGTTTTAAATTTTCTATAAGTGAATTGAAAAAACTTAAGCCTGCATTCTTACAAGTTTCTAATACAAACTTATCTAATCCACTATCAAATGCACACTTTATATAGTATGCATATGCTATTGGAATATGTTCATTAATATTAACTAATTTAGGACTTACTTCTATATTCTTCGGTTGAAGAATACATTCGAAGTCTGCATACACCACAAACCTGGAGTTGGTGCTGGTGTTGGGTGAACTTTATAGTCGCTTAATTGGGGTGGGGTAAAACTGCAACCTTTCCACTGCAGAGCTCCTTGTGTCGTAACGCCGCCTTCTCACTTGATGAAAAGTTAAGACATACATTGCAGAACCATTGTTTCCTCCTTGAATTTCCGGTTTGTGATGACAACAACCTACAAAAAATAAATAATTAAAATAAAATATAAAATTTGAAAATAATTAGTATTTATTCAAACATTATATATTAAAAATTTAAAATAGTTACCTTGTTATATTTTTTATCCACATGTAGTGAGCATTTACTCCATCTTCTAGGAACAGCATATTGATGGGTATAGGTGTTTCATATCCTGAGTGGAATAGGGGTCCAATTATTGTCTCAGCCTCTTCATCATATCCGAAAACATTGATGCTCACTTGAGGATTGAGCTTTGTATAAATGTGTATATCCCGAATCTTTAGGGGGAATGACAACCCAGTGAAATCCAATGTGAAATATTTTGTTACTTTGATCTCAGTGGAAAACGGTACCAAGATTTTATCATCAGTGATTACAACACCATAAGTATTGCATCTTTGGGGTCTATTTGTTATCTTCAATGCCGAAAGTAATGCCCATTTGAAGCAGTATGAGTCATCATTCTCGACATTGACGATGGCATGTTTCAGCAACAGCTTCTTTGACAATTTAATATCTGAAGAACCTCGTATTGATTTATACTGGTTAACATTCATTTCCAATCGGATTATACTAACCAGAGCCCATCCACTATCCTTTTCCTGGAACTCTTCCATTTTAACAATTATTTGCTTAGAATGCTGTTCATAAAGTATATTAAAATCATTGATTTCGAGTGTGATAGTCATTTTACTTTGGAATGACTTTATTTCAAAATTTACTTTCACTGCATCGTAGCTATCCAGCACACATATCAAATGCGGTATGAATGCAGCTCCTGCTTCATTCATAAATACTTCAGGGAGTCAAGGATGCGCCCCTTGAATGCCTGTGAAATCTTTTTAATCTTCCCATCTATTAGCACAACCGCATTCTTCTTATGGGTTTCGGTGCGAGCATGATGTTTCCATTGTGTTCCCGGTGGTAGGTCTATCTTACACAAGCCACAGGATCTTTCACAGCTGTCACTCATTATAGTTGTTGTTGATGTTGTTGTTGATGAGGTGTCCTTGTTTATCTGCTTTTGACCTGCTACTGATGTTGTTGCTGAGTTGTCTATTTGATCTGCTACTGTTCTTGTTGCTGTTGTTGTTGTTGTTATTGTTGCTGTTATTGCTGTTGATCTGTCACTGTTGTTAAGCTGTTTTGAGCTGTTCTTAACTTGTTTTGAGGTGTTCTTAACTTGTTTTGATATTGTTTTTTTTTTTGTAAATTGTTTATATTTTTTATTTTTATTTTTTGTAAATTGTTTATAAATATTTTTTTTTTTTTTTTTGTTTATTTATAAGTTTTATGTATGAGCACTGGAGATCACTTTTCACTTCAACGATAAAATTGAACTGATATTTCTAACATTGAGATGCATACATTTATAATATCTTTTGTATACACTCTATGATTCAATGTTGAAGGTGAAACCAGTTTAAATATTTGTATTAAAATTTTCTTTCCCATTCTTTTGGTTCAGGACTTCTCCCACTATCTCTAGGCAGAGTCTATTACCTGTTAGATCATGATTAAAACCAATGAGATCAGGTTTCATATCAAAAGTCACAGAACCAAAATACCAAGAACAAAACCAACGAGAACAGGTTTCATGTCACGGGTCACAGAAACAAAATTCAAAAATTCCCATTCAATTATCATGCTGCAACATGCCCATACATTGATAAAATTCCCATTCAATTATCATGCTGCAACATGCCCATACATTGCTTTGATTGACAGGGGACGTCCCGGCGCCGGCCCTGTGCCTGAACCTTGCCCAACACGTGCCCAAATGTTGGCTGCTTATAGCTTGACAATAAATAAATAAATAAAATAAAACAAAATAAACAACTCTATGATATAGTGGTCCGATATGAACCAATTTCGGTCAGGATGTATAAAACTAAGTTAAATGCATATTCTATCATTTTGGTTAAAATGTCTCATACAACAAAAAGTTATTCATACTAAAACCTAATTTTGACCCGATCGGTCCTATGACAGCTATTTGATATAGTGGTTCGATTTGAACCAACTTTGGGATATATTAAAACATGTAAAATGCATATTGTATCAGTTTGGTTGAGATATCTCATAAAATCAAAAAGTTTTTAGTACTAAAACGTGATTTTCAAACTAAAACGTGATTTTCGACCGAAAGAAAAATGTATATTTTCAGTTAACAGGTAATATCTTCCAAACCCATCAACCAAAATGTGTCATATACCAAAAAACGGTAAATTTTACGTACTACAACATACTTAAATTTAATTATAATCGTTAGAGCCGTTTTGTCAGAAATCGCCAAAATATAAGCTAAAAAACCATATTTCACCTGTAAAATGTTACCTGAGTACTTTAGAAAAAAAGTTGAAGGTACGCCAAAAAGCCCTAAGAAGTCCACTAAATATTTCAAATTTGATTATCTTTTGAACCAGTTATCGGATTTGGGTGATCGGGGTATCAATCGACGGGTATCTTTGATAAGAATTTTTAAAAAGAAAATATTTTAACAAAAAGCCCCAACGACCCCATTAGCTGCAATTATTTAAATTTTATCCCTTCCATGAACCAGGTGTGCTAGCAAAAGTTTTAGTACGCCATATTGTAAGTTAGGTCTAAACCTTTCGATCGGTATATAACTCGATCTGATCGGACAGTCGTAGAAAATTCTCCAAATAAGCTGTATATATTGCTAGTCGCCTTTCGCACCCTTCGTGCTGCTGATGATTCATTAAAATCTATGGAGAACCGGCGATATAATAAAATTTTATATCAAGGCATGATTTTGTCGATTTTGATGACTTCCTTGTAGAGCGGCATGACTTTTAGTATGAAAATTTTTTGTGTATTTTTAGATATCCTAACCAAACTCACAGGAAATCAATTTGATGTTGTTTATATTCAGGTATATTCATTAGCTTTCAGGAAAAGTAATGCTTTTGAATATCGGTTTTGGCATTTGGGTGTAATGATGGCAAAAGTGGGCGAACCTCTAAAAAACGACATGAAAAAAACCGACAAATTTCAAAAAAATCTAAAAAAAAAACTCTGCCATAGAAAAAAAGAAAAAACGTTTTTCGTGTTTGGGGCCCCAAATCTATCCAAAAAAGTTGGGCTGTTGCCTAGTGTAATTACTTAAAATAAAGACAATAATTATAATAATAATTATGATAATTATATTGCAACAGATTTACCCGAATCGTCCTGAGCAACTGATTTTCGAGTTTCTTCACGAAACTTTCAGGATTTATAGATTTGAGGTCGCTGAATTCGAAAAAAACATTCACTTTGTTCGTCCTTGTCAGGATAATCGACAGGACCAATTTTTCGGCTGTTACCATATGGTAACGCTGGGAAGTACAGGGTACAGGTTTTCTTAATACTACAAAATACAAATATTTGAGAAAAAGTTTAATAAACACAGTTAAATCCAACAGGGAGCTCCTCCTTAGTATATCTGACCAAATTTGGGTCAAATCGGTGCAGTATTTCGTATATATAACATAACTGTCATTGGAACAATCGGTGTCAAATTCACCTTTAGTATGAAAACTTTTTTGTTTTCTCAGATATTTCAACCAATCTCTTGAATTATGTATTTAATATGTTCTTAAACATCCTGACCAAATTTGGTTTAAATCGGACTACTATATGATATAGCTACCATAGGAGCAATCATATTTTATAAACAAAACAGTACCGAAACGCGAAATGTATGGGAAAAACCTGTACCCTGTACTTCCCAGCGTTACCAAATGGTAAAAGCGTAAATTTACCGAAAGAAAGTGTTTCTTTTTCATAATTTTTTTACAAATAAAAACAGCACTCTTATGCCTTTCTAATGATGTTTGCATTGAATATAGTTCAGTACTTAAATTAGTTATGCAGTTTTGTGTCACTGCAGAATATAATGAGCAACTTAATTCACATTTTTTGATAATTTCACTAGCATTACTTTTTTTCAATGCCAATTAAATAATTTTTCGTTAGCACTACTTTTTTCAATGCTAGTGAAATGAAATTTCATTAGCACTACTTTTTTTATTGCTAGTGAAATGACGATTTCATTAAAAACAAGTGGGAAAGATTATAGTCGAGATCCCGACTATAGGATACCCGTTACTTATTTCATTTCAATATATATAAAAGTGCTTTTTAGAAAATTTTTTTAAGAAAAATAGATTTTAGAGAAATAACTATTCTAACTAAAATATATTATTATATGGTCTAACTCCCCTAAAAAGTTTGCTTAAATATTACTAAGCTTTGAATACACCGTTGAGAAATTTATTCAGATATTTTTAAATACGAATTTAATTTCTCTAAGGTGGAAGCTCAGTTGCAGTGACTATAATTCCGCTATGATAACTATTTGTTAATAAATAAATTAAAAGTAAATCAAAAAGTTTGCTTAAATAAAGATTGCTTAAATATTACTTAACTTTAAGTACACCGTTGAGGAATTTATTCAGATATTTATAAATACGTATTAATTTTCTCTAAGGTGGAAGCTCAGTTGCAGTGACTATAATTCCGCTATGATAACTATAGAGTAATATAAAAATAAATAAATAAAAAGTAAATAAAAAAGTTTGCTTAAATATTACTTAACTTTGAATACACCGTTGAGAAATTTATTCAGATATTTATAAATACGTATTTAATTTCTCTAAGCTATATAATAATATAATAATAAATAAATAAAAAGTAAATAAAAAAAGTTTGCCTAAATATTACTTAACTTTGAATACACCGTTGAGAAATTTATTCAGATATTTATAAATACGTATTAAATTTCTCTAAGGTGGAGGCTCAGTTGCAGTGACTTTAATTCCGGGCACTGCTGTCGGAGGTATTTGAAAATGCCCAATCAATATGGGTATTACCATTTGTTGCGGATGTTGCTAGGTCTAATAACGAAGTACAACCTTTAGAATTCACTAAGAAATCAAAGATTCTTCCACAACAACCTGTCATCGAGTGAAGACATAAATTGAAATCGCCTAACAAAAATAAATCTGTATTGAATAGGGAATGCCTTTCAAATAGTTCTTTAAACTCCCTTTCGAATTTAAGTAACGGATAGGTTGGACTTTTGTAGAATATTAAAAATCCAAATGATCTGTATTTGAAAATGGCATACAAGTTCCTACTATTAGCATAAATGCGATCACTAGTAGAAAAACTGATATTCTCAAAAAGATCAGTTCTAATGAATATGAGAATGCCTCTCTTTGGTCGATTTCCGTGAGCTAAGGACCGGCAGTCTAATCGCACTGCTGTAGTAAAACCGGAGAAATTGTATGTTTCGGTTAAGTATGTAGAAGCCTCAACAAAATACAAAATAGAAGATTGGAGTATTAGCAGATCTGCACACACATCGTTAATGTGGCAGTGCAAACTTTCCCTGTTATGAAAGAAAATATTCAAACATGAACTATTAAGTAAACAGTTGTTATATCAACTTCTTCAGGTTAACAACGATTTTTGGTTACAACTGCTTTATATTAGCAACTGCTTCAGGCTTAAATCAAATAGCAACTGCTTCAAGTAAAAAAAAAATCCTGCATAGTTTGAAATCATTTCAAACCTATCTATTTTACAAAATATTGTATGAGATTAATTATGCAAAAACGAAAATTGTGTCTTTTGTTGGTTTATTGTCGATATGACATCTCCAACAAGCAACAACACTTGCATAAATGCAAGGAGCATGGTTTCTCCATCTTCAGAACCGTTGACCAGCATTTCAAAGTTAATGTCATCTTTTTGTCGCTAAAACCATTTGGGAATTATTTGGCTCAATAATGAAAAAAAAGTTTGGATGCCAAACATGAAGCATGGAGCAAGGAGCATGACATGGTACAGTTGATTCAAGAGATGCCACTCCTAGTCCAAGCCTAATGTCATATTTGCGATCCCAGAACCAGTTGAGAATTTGAAGCATTCTTATAAGGTTTAACAATACAAAAACTATTGCATACTCTAAGGGGCACTTGTTGCATCATCAACTTAGGCACGCATAACTGCTGTTCTACTTGTCCGATCTTGTTGCGATTCAGTGGGATAATATATAAAAATAACAGATATCGGTTATTACCACAAAAAACCAATTATATGTAAAATTGTAAGAGTGGTGGTTTTCCGCGATTTGCGGGGGCGGAGATGGCAGTGGCTTAAATTTGAAATAAACTTGATCTGCGTGGAGTCAATAGAAATTTGTGTCCCAAATTTGGTTACTCTATCTCTTATAGTCTCTGAGATCCGTGTGTTTATACAGACGGGCGACCGGTTTTTCGCGAATTACGGGCGTGGAAGGAGGCGGGTCAAAAATTTGAAACAAACTTGACCTGCTCCAACGCATTTGTGATCTGCGTGTGAAAGTTTGTTTACTCTATCTCTTATGGTCTCTGAGATCTAGGCGCTCACACAGACGGACGGACGGACAGACACACATGGCTATATCGACTCGGCTGTTGATGCTGATCAAGAATATATATACTTTATTGGGTCGGAGATGCCTCCTTCTCCATGTTACATACATTCCAACGAACACAATATACCCTTATACTTATTTTTTATAAGTAACGGGTATAATTAGTAAATTAAGAACAACTCTGCGGCGTTGCTAAGGGCAACGCTATAAAGTATATCAATTATTGCATACTTTTAGGGTCCTGAATTGCTTTTCATCATTTATCCTAATTTATATCCGCGATTTTTATCTGATATTAATGAGAAAAAGCAGAATAATAGCTAAAAATAACACGAAACGTTATTTAATAAAAACAAAAGAGTTTTATACTCAATAATTTGGGTGCAATATGTTGTTTTTGCGATTTGCATTCGACAACCGTGGCGTGGAATATATTTGAAAGGCTATTGAATTACTCCACATTCATGGTAGTCCGTCTACCAAATTTGGTTGTACTAGCTCTCAAAGCGGTTGAGATATAGGCACAATTCACACAAAAATTTGAGGATTTTAAATTTTGCGCCAAACCTTCTGACCTTTGACCCTTTTTGTGGAACCGAGCTGTCAACTTAGTCACTTTAAAATCAAGATGAGAGAAAGAAAAAAGTTAAAGCCTACATTTAGAGTAAAGTTCCCTATGAGTAAAGTAGGCTTTAAAATTAAGATGAGAAAACGGCCCTAAGAATATCAAATACAAGTTAATTTAATGTTAATATGTTGTCTAAAAATGAAGTCTTAGTAAGTGCCTATTGCTTGTTACCATATGGTAACGCTGGGAAGATTCGGGTTAAATGGAATAAATTCATGAATATGAATACTTAAACAATAAGACTTTTTTATTTAAAACAAACTTAATAGACATATTTTTAATTGTATTTATTTTTTTTAAGCACTAACACAACTGGGGGACTAATTAAGTTTTTATAAAAATTTTTCAATTAAAGTAAAATGAGGTTTGATTTTGGTTAGCTCGAGGTCTGGAGTTTTTTATATATATTTATTTGCCGATATATTTCGATTGCCGTCGGCTGTCGTCTTCAGGGCGACTATACAAAAAACATTAAACATTAAGAAACTTATAATTTAACATTGATTCTTAACACTACTTAAATAAGTTTACATACAATTTCTTTCTTGTTTTACAAGTCCGCGTTCGTCGGCTTGGAGTTTGTAACTGAGGTTTCTTAAGCAAATGTCTGTATATGTGAGCGCAGTTGTCAGTGTCCGTTTTGTAGTTTAGTCGTTTGTTTGTTGTTGTATTTATTATGTGTAGCATCTCAATTGTGTAGCGTTTTCTGTAATGTTGTTCTTGTTGTAATATTTTTGTCTCGTCAAAATTTGCTGTGTGGCCGTTTTGTAAGCAGTGTGTGGCTAGCGCTGTTTTCTGTATGTTTGATTGTAGGCGAAGTTTGCTGTCTGATCTGTGCTGGGATATTCTGGTTTTTAGTTTTAATTTTGTGGTACCAACATAAACTTTGTTGCATGTTTCGTTGTGGTTTCCACTGCAAGGTATTTGGTAGATGACGTTACTTTTGTCTAATGGATGTATTTTGCTTTTTGTTTTATTGAAAAAGATTTTCATCGTGATCGTGGGCTTATGAGCTAGTTGTATATTTTGTTGGTCGAAACATTCTGAACTGTTGAAACGTTCTGATATGTTCGGTACATATGTGAGGGATCTGGTTGTTCTTCTTGTCTTTTTGGTATGTTTTTCTTCTGCTTATTAATTAAGGATTTTATTATGTTTTCGGGGAAGTCATTGGATTTTAGTATGTCTATTATTTGGTCATTTATTTGTCTATGATATATTGGGTCACTTAGTGATTTCATTCTTTTAATGCAGCTAAGTGCGGTATTTATGATCATTGTTTTGGGATGATTTGAAAAATAGTTAATTATTCGTCCTGATGATGTTGGTTTTTTGTACCATTTTAGTTTAAGTGAATTTCCACATCTGTTGATGGTGGTGTCTAGATATGGTAATATGCCGTTAAAGTAAAATATTATTTTGGCCTCTTAATTATGTTTTTTACTAAATTTCTTCAAAATTTTATTATGTTTGTTAATTCATATATGTACATACTTAGGGTAACGCTGTACACGCGCTTGATACTACTTTGCACTAGTAAATGGGTGTTTCTACATAAAAAGATCTCTTACAACAAAAACTAGGGGGCTCCGCCCCCTGCTCGCTTCGCTCGCGATGCTACAGTCAACCATAATCGACTGTCGGAGACCCCGTACTTACTATAGAAATAGAAAAGACGACAATAATTAAAGAATATTTTGCTCGCTTGAAGCTGTTGCAGAGCGTTGTAATACATTTCCGACTACTTTTTTTAATGACAGCTATATGATATATTAAATCGATTTGAACCAACTTCAGTCAGAATATATAAGACTAACTTAATAACATATTCCATAAGTTTTGTTGAGATATCTCATAAAACATACAATTTTTTCTTACTAAGACTTGATTTTCGGCGGATCGGTCCCATGGCAGCTATATGATATAGTGGTCCGATTTGAACCAACTTTGGACAGGATATATAAAACTAAATCTTATGCATATTGTATCAGTTTGGTTGAGATATCTCATATAACAAAAAAGTTTTTCATAATAAAACTTGATTTTCGACCGATTGTTCCTATGGGCGCTAAATGATATAGTGGTCCGATCCAAAAAAGAAATGGACTTAGTATGCCGGCAATGTAGAGGAACCTACATACTAAGCTTCGTGTCACTAGCTTTTAAATTGTTCTTATAATTTGGATATGAAATTTTTGTTTTCGATTTGTGGGCGATAATGGGGGCGTGGCCAAATTTTGAAACAAACTTGATCTGCTTGCAATATAGGCGAACCTACATACCAAGTTTAGTGGCTCTAGCTCTTATAGTCTCTGAGATCTAGGTGTTCATACAGACGGACGGACAGACGGACATTGCTATATCGACTCGGTTATTGATGCTGATCAAGAATATATATACTTTATGGGGTCTGCGACGCCTCTTTCTGCCTGTTACGCACATTTTCGTTAAAACAAACCCAATAGACAACTGTACTTTTTTTAAGTACGGGGTCTAAAAATAAAACTGAAGGCTCGATTTGCTTTGTACTGAAAAGAAGAAAAATCCTCAAATTTGTGAAGCGGATAGAGAAAAAGCAAGAACTTTTTATTTGAATGATGACATAAGCTACCAAATGCTAGGAAGGAAAGACACAAGAGCGTAAAAATCGTTTAATTTTTTATAATGTAACGCCCGTTACCTATTTAAAACATTTTTTTTTTGGAACTAATTTTCTTTAGTTTGAAAATAAGCTCATTCATTAAACAAAACATTTCAAAGAATTTAATCAGATTTGTTTACCTATCACAACCTGTGCAAAATTGTACAAAAAATTATGTTTGTTCCCGAAAATCAAAAAAAACTCATTTATAAGGTAACGACCGTTACTTTTTAAATGGTCAAAAAAAGTATTGAAATTAGACTTTTTATGAATCCTTTCGGTTGCTACTGATGCTTGAACTTTCGTAGGTGTAAAATTAGGCAATCCTCGTGGCCTGTTTGCTTAGGTTGGAATTTTATTTAAAAAATCTCCGAAAATAGGTAACGGCCGTTACTTTGAAAACACCCAAATAGTAGTGTACAGGGTCTACATACGATTTTGTGAACGTTGGAATAGGAACATTGCTATTCCTACTTTGGTGAATGCATAAAAATTGGCATTCACTATGCAGTGCACCAAAAAACGTTCATGTAGTTTCAGCGTGAATGTTTCATTCGCCGTTTTGATTTCATTAATGCTGATTTCTAATGGATACGTATCGTCCCCTATCATAAAACAAGGAGTCGATTCACCATTAATTAATTTGTTTACAAGATTCACTGCAGACGGCAGTCCGCCCTAGTGACGAAAGCAGCACGAAAAGTGCGAATAGCGACTAGCAATATATACAGCTTATTTGGAAAATTTGCTACGACTGTCCGATCAGATCGAGTTATATACCGATCGAAAGCCTTAGTCCTAACTTAAAAAATTTTGCTAACCCACCTGGTTCGTGAGATAAGGGGGTGTAAGTGGGAGGAAAAAAATTTAAAAGGTTGCAGCTAGTGGGGCCGTTGGGGCCTTTTGGTAAATTTGTTTATTTTTAAAAATTTTTTATCAAAAATACGCGTCGACTGATACCTTGATGACCCAAATCGGACATCTGGTTAAAGAGCTAATTTAATTTTAAATTTTTAGTGGTCTTCTCAAAATGTGATGAAAAGTAAGTTGGTTTGTCTGTTTGTTTGTTTGTATCAACGCGCTAAAAAAGCGAAAATGTAATAATGGGGGTTCATTTCTTTTTGAAAATCTAGAAATGTTTGTTCTACGATTTTTTGAATTTCCCGCTAGTTTAGCGGGAAAACGCTATTTCGCGATAAAATTAAAGACCTCGTAGTTTCCAAACCGTAAAAGCTACAGATATTTACTATATATCGCTGCAAAGGTATTTTTAAAGACTTTTAGGTGTACCTTTAAATGTTTTTTCTAAAGTACACAGGTAACAATTTACAGTTGAAATCAGGTTCTTTAGTGCCGAATTATGAGAAAACGGCTCTTACGATTTTTATTTATGTTCAATATGTAGTAAACCGTTTCGCGTTTTTTGATATATGAAGCATAAATTTTGACTGAGGGGTTTGGAAGATATTACCTATTAACTGAATATAGGCTTTTTTGTATTGGTCGAAAATCACGTTTTAGTACGAAAAACTTTTTGGTTTTATGAGATATCTCAAATAAAGTAATACAGTATGCATATAACTTAGATTTATATATCCTGTCCGAAGTTGGTTTAAATCGGACCACTATATCAAATAGCTGTCATAGGACCGGTCGGGCGAAAATTAGATCTTAGTACGAAAAACTTGTTTGTTATACCCTGAGCCCATTGAAAATGGGCAAAAAAGGGTATAATGCGTTTGGCAGAATGTATGTAACAGGCAGAACGGGGCAGACGTGGCAGACCCCCGAAAGTATATATATTCTTGATCAGGATCAACAGTCGAGTCGATTGAGCCATGTCCGTCTGTCTGTCCGTCTGTTTGAACGCATCGATCTCAGAAACCATAAGAGCTAGAGACTTCAAACTTGGTATGTAGGTTCCTGGATACCGTACGCAGATCAAGTTTATTTTTATTTTTGGATCGGACAGCTATATCATATAGCTGCCATAGGAACGATACATCGAAAATGAAGTTTTTGTATGAAAATCTTCTTTAATTTTTGAGATATCTCAACCAATCTCACACGATATATATTTGAGGCGGTATTATACACCCTGACCAAATTTGGTCCGAATCGGCTCACTATATCATATAGCTGTCATACAGACGCTCTGCCGAAAATCAAGTTTTAGTATGAAAAAGTTTTTTGTTTTTTGAGATATCGTAACCAAACTGATAGAATATTCATCTTGGCTGGTATTATACACCCTGACCAAATTTGGTCCAAATCGGCCCACTATATCATATAGCTGTCATACAGACGCTCTGCCGAAAATCCAGTTTTAGTAAGAAAAAGTTTTTTTGTTTTTTGAGATATCTTAACCAAACTGATAGAATATGCATTTATGTTGGTTTTGTACATTCTGGCCAGATTTGGTTCAAATCGGTTCCATACATCATATAGCTGCCATAGAAATAATTGGTCGAAAATCAACATTTATAAAAGAGTGCCTGGGCTCAGGGTATCCTACTGTCGAGAATATGCCTTTAAATTTGTTTTATACATCCTGATCGAAAGTGGTTCATTTTTTGGTTTTATGACATATTTTAACAATATTCATAGAATATGCATTTAAGTAGTCTTATACACCTTGACCAAAATTGGATCAAATCGGACCACCATATCATATAGCTATCATAGGACCGATCGGGCGAAAATCAAGTATTAGTATGAAAAACTTTATTTTCCATAGTAAGTACGGGGTCTTCGACAGTCAAGTATTGACTGTAGCAACTCAAACGATGCAAGCGGGGGGCGGAGCCTTCTAATTTTCTATATAATTAAAGAAAAAAATTTATTTAAAATATATAAAAATAAAATTATATATATATTTTACTATCTCCCTGCTTTAATGATAAAGTTACAATATCAAAAGTAAGAGCAATTGCAAACATTTCTGATATCACATAAAAAAACCTCTACACGAGGTAAAAGTCTGGTGACGAAAGCATATTGTAGCCCCAAAATTTCTGATATCCCATTTTG
The DNA here is from genome assembly GCA_951394115.2 of Drosophila phalerata. Lineage (NCBI taxonomy): Eukaryota > Metazoa > Arthropoda > Insecta > Diptera > Drosophilidae > Drosophila > Drosophila phalerata. The sequence continues at coordinate 297,640 of CATOAP020000079.1, read as the reverse complement.
TGACGAACAAAATTAAGTTTAATATAAAAATGCTAAAAATGTTAAAAAAATATTTAAATAAAAAAATACCTTAAAATTGGCATTCTGCACAGCGCAAAAAGTAGTTTTTATGTACAAAGAAGCTCACCCTTTTTGCGCACAGTGCAGGTTCTCTTGTGTAGAGGTTTTTTTGTGTGATCTTTAGATCTCCAGACAATACTGGTTTTCCAAACGTGCATTGCGAAAAGGCATTTATGTCGCCCACGGACTCCTTCAATATATGTAAAGCGATTCAATGCGTCGCACACCGCCAATAGGATAATGCCACTATGCAACTATTGCGTGGAACATTAATGTGGACATGTTTTTCGTCTATGGCACCAATACTATGCGGGAAGTTCCACTGCTCTTCAAAATCCTCTACTTACTTCAACATATTTTCCTTGTCCCATTCTGGAAAGTCTTTGGCCAGTGCTGAAATGCCATCATAAGCCAAGTCGATGGTGCCGTCCATAAGTTGCTTGCTGATGCAGCATGGCGTTGAAAATCTCTAGATGCAAGAATTCAAATAAATAAAGCGATGCAAATTAAATTTATGAATTATATATGTTTCCACCAAATTGAGCAACTAGTTGACGCTGGACTCGATCATGTGCAAATTTTCGATAAAAATGCTTGGATTTTGAGTTATATTTTCAATCTGCAATGCAATAACGAGATACTCAATGTGTTTGCTTGTACTTGAAATAATTAGGGTATTCACTATAGAGTAGCATCATTGCAGGGAGCAAATGTGAAACACTGATATCACTAACTGATATCGTGAGCTTACCTTTAGGTCTAGGGGGTTCCGCCCCTGCTCGCTTCGCTCGCCAACCCCCGACTCGTTTCGCTCGCGGTGCTACAGTCGATCATAATCGACTGTCGGAGACCCCGTACTTACTATGAAAATAGGAAAGACTGCAAAAATTAAAAAATATTTTGCTCGCTTAATGCTGTTGCAGAGCGTTGTAATACATTTTCGAATACTTTTTTCAACGACAGCTATAAGATATAGTGGTCCGATTTAAACTTAGGGGAGGATATTGTAAAGACGTATATTCCTGGCCGAGGTAATATACTCAGCCGCAGCCAAGGTTTCTCCACAAGAAAATTTTATTTTTTCGGATACCCGCCGTTTGCAAAAACGAAATTGCTTTCGCTACGCCACCAAAATTAAGGCACTCCACATTTGGGGAACAAGAAAAACACTTCACTCTAATATACCCCCGATTCGCCTCAGTAGCGGATATAGCCACAAAACAAAGGGTATCAGACTCAGCGCATATCACCAAGAGCAGATTTCGAAATCACATGCACTACACCTTTTCTTCGTCCAAAAATCAGTTTTCCACTCAACAGGGTATCTTGCCGTCGGCGCTTGCAAAACTCTCGCGTTGGCCGCTTCACGATTTTCGCAAAACGAAGATCAACTACCGTTATATGCGCACCAACCGCCGTTTGCCGTCACTAACCAAACTGCCAATATAAATTGCAACCAATACTCACTTGTTACGCAAAACACCTTTGTTGGTATCAAAAAATAATACGCCAATCGCCTCTTCAAAATCAAAAGGGTTTTCTATTTATTCAACTTAATTTCACTTCACCTTTTTTTTTCACAAACGTTCTTTGACTTTCCTTGTCTGTTGTCTCGATCTAATTGATCCGCAATTCGTTCGCCGCTTAACGTCGGAACCCTTCGCTCCCGAATTCACCACGTTAAGCGACGAACGAACTGGGCGCTCTCTTCCTTGTTTCTCTCTTTCTTGCTTTTCTTTTCTTTGTCTTCCTTCTCTTACTTAACTACTCTTAACACTATGGAGGGGAAATCGATCCAGCGGCCCTCTCTTAAGCGCTCTTTCGTGGCTGCTTATTCAAATCATAACAAAAATAAAAAGTAATAAAAAATAACAAAAATCAAATTGAAATAATAACGAAAATTAAAAAGTAACAGAAAGTAATAAGAATCAAAAATGAAAAATATACAAAAATTAATAATAAAATGACCGGGCCTAGCATCGCCGATGACGCCCCATATGTGAGCGCCTCACATCTCCCCTCTCCCTCGGGAGCGTGACGACCACGGATCCATCCTCGTGGACCGTCACATTATAAACGCGGTACCCCACATTTACGCGTGCCCTCGAGCGGCGTCGCGCCGGGCCCATGATTCGCACCTCCCTCTCAATGGCCTCCAACGCGGTCGGGGTGAACCGTTGCCCCTTGGGCCTTATTGTCCAGTTCGGACGGCACGCCGTATAAATCTCATCCGGCCGGATGTCCTCCGGGTCCATCGACGACTCGGTATTTTCGGCTTCACTCGGTTTTGAGGAAGGGTCTTCGACTTTGCTCGGGGGCGGCAACGCGTGAGCCTCCTCCAGCACTTCGTCGAAGCCTTCCTCCCAGCCATACAGCACGTCGTCCTCGTCCTCCTCTACCCGCGTCTTTTCCTGCACGACAGGGCGGGATGTATACCCGATGAAACGACGGCCGCGGAAAGCTCCTCTCAGGGCTCCGGAACAACGCACGCTCGGGCTGCAGCGTCAGACGGGGCCGGTTTCTCCTCGCAAATATGTCCCTCCATCTCCGAATTCATCTCGTATCTATAATTATAAAAGTAAAATTTCGTAATTCTAAGTATTAAACATCCTCAGAGTATCAGCGATCATTAATGTTTGGCGGTTGATTCGGCGTGATCGACTTCTACTCGACTGTCGATCGAACTATCCCGATGGAAAGGTTTTAGCTGAGCTATGTTAGCTACCCGACGTTTCTTTTCGCCTTCCTTCGCCAACCTAACAATGTTGGGGGATATAAACTTGACCACCCGGTATGGTCCCTCAAACTTCGGTGCTAACTTCGCCGCAAATCCGTCTCCAGCCTTAGACAACTGGTGCTGTCGCAACAATACGAGCATGTCCATTGTGGGTCGCCATTCTCTCCGCCGCAAATTGTAGATTTTTTGTAGATTTCCTCGCACGATATCGAATATCTCCTTCAAACGGCTGGCCTTCTCCTGAGGGCTTTGCGTTACCGTTGCTGTTCCTGGGGTAACTTCTTCGTATAACGCCGACGGCAAACGCGGCTCTCGGCCCTGTAATAAGAAAGCTGGGGAGAAACCTGTCGAATCCGAAACACAAGAATTGACGGCGAGCATTATTTCCGGCAACAATTCGTCCCACGAATCCTGCTTGCCCGAAATGAACTGGGCTATCATCATCTTCACAGTCCGATTTGTCCTCTCCGTTGGGTTCTCTTGGGGGCAGTATGGGGCTGTATATTCCACCTCAACGTCCAAATTCTTCATGAACGTCTTGAAGCTCCGACTTGTGAACTGTGCCCCGTTGTCGCATACAAACTTCTTGGGGATCCCGTAACGGCACAATATAAGTTGTCTAAATGCTTTAAGTAAATATGCTGCCGTCGCTTTCCTTAGAGGCACCAGCTCCACCCACTTTGAGAAGGCGTCGTGGAACACCAACAACATCGTATTGCCATGTTTCGACCGGGGCAAGGGTCCCACGAAATCGGCACATAGCACTGTCATCGGCTCTGCCACCTGACGGGTCAACATCTGTCCTGCGGGCCTCCTTTGTTCTACTTTGAACTTCTGGCACACTTCACAGCACCTCACATGTCTTGCGGCATCTCTATACATGCCGGGCCAATAATACCGCTGTGCCAGCCTGGCTATCGTCTTCCTCACCCCCTGGTGTCCTGCAGTGGGCATATCGTGGCACTCTTCTAGCACTCGTCTTCGCATTGATGCTCCCACGCATAACTTCCAGGGTATATAATCTTCGTCATCGGCTCGGTACCCCAAATGACGATAAAGCTGATTATTTTGCTCGGTATAATCGGGGAATTTCTCAGTCTCCTGGATTATTTTCCTCCGTATGCTAGCAAGCCATTTGCACTCGGGTATTTCTTCCACCATCTGGCGCAATATTTCCGCTGGTTGTCTCGAAAGCGCGTCCGCCACCACGTTGAGTTTGCCTCGCCGATATTGCACGTCGAATTGGTATTGTTGAAGTTCTAAAGCCCATCGAGCGATCCTCCCGGACGGGCTCTCGATAGAGTTCAGCCATTTGAGTGCCAAATGATCCGTGATCACTCCAAAACAATATCCCTCGAGGTAGCATCGGAACTTGCGTATCGCCCATACGATTGCCAAGCACTCCTTTTCCGTGGCAGAATAATTCACCTCCGCTTGTAAAAGGGTCCGGCTCGCATACGCGATCACCACCTCCTGGTCGTTAATACTTTGTGTCAACACCGCTCCGAGCCCGCAATCACTTGCGTCAGTTTGCACTAGAAACTTCGACGAGAAATCCGGGCACGCCAATATAGGCGCCGTCGTCAAATGACGTTTAATTTCCTCAAACGCTGCTTGCTGTTCATCATCCCAGCACCACTTACGGGCCTTCTTAAGAAGTAGTGTCATCGGTGCCACCAACGTTGCGAAGTTGGGGACGAATCGCCTGTACCAAGACGCCATTCCCAAGCATTGTCGCAACTCCCTCAGGTTGGTCGGCGGCGTCAGCAGTTGGATGGCCTCCACTTTCGCTGGGTCTGGTTGAATTCCCTTCTCGCTCACCAGATGCCCCAGATATACGAGGCTCTTCTTGAAGAACGAACATTTATCCTTGTTCAGTCTCAAGTTAGCGGCTCTCAACCGTCGGAACACTTCTTTCAAATTTCTCAGATGTTCCTCCTTGGTTCTGCCAATCACAATGATGTCGTCTAGATAGGCAAATGCATGCAGTTCCATTTCCGGGCCGATCACCGTATCGAGTGCCCTCTGAAAGGTCGCACCAGCAGAATGTAGGCCGAACGGCATCACACGCCATTGGAATAAGCCACGTCCGGGAACTGTAAATGCTGTGCATTCTCGACTAGCTTCAGCCATGGGTATCTGCCAATACCCATGTTTCAAATCCAGTGTTGATATGAAACGAGCCTGTCGGAGACGTTCCAAAATGTGGTTTATCCTTGGCACCGGATAAGCGTCGGGTACGGAATGCGCGTTCAGTTGCCTGTAGTCAACGCACATTCGCCAATCGCCCGTCTTTTTTTTTACCAACACGATCGGGGCACTGTGTGGACTCTTCGATGGCTCTATGGCCCCTTGATCGAGCAACTCGTCCACCTGGTCATTAATGATCTTTTGCATAGCCGGATTCTTTGGATAGTATCGTTGCTTGAGAGGTTTATCGTCCCTCGTAACGATACTATGCCCCGCTATGTGCGTCACGCCCTTGAGAACGTCAAACTTGGCCAATTCTTCCCCCAGAAAGATTCGTAAATCGTCCGCCAAATCCTCTGGGCACACCGATTCGCCTGCCGTAATTTTCCCTGTGACTCCTCCATCCTGCGAATGGGATGATACGACCTCATTCTTGAACACCGTATCGACCACTCCTCCCAACTTTATTTCCTCATGCGTGTCATCCGCGAATGGCATGGGATCGCCCTCAGGCACCGTCGTTTCTGGAATCATGTTGTCCCGCAATTGCAAATTAGCAACTCCACACTGTATAGTGGTCCCGATCGCCTTTAGGAAATCCATCCCCAATATCATCTCGTCGAGCATTATCGGCATGACGAGCATCTCCGTCGTCATCCTTTTCCCAGCCAACTGTACCTCGACTCGCACCTTCTGACTGATCAGCTGCTTTGTCCCATCAGCCAGCCTGACCGTCGTGTCTACTCTTACCCTGTCCCCTCTTGCAATCCTCTTCGTACAATCCTCCCTGACAAAACTTCGCGTGGCACTGGTGTCTACGGTGGCGATCACCTCGTGAGTGCCCACCGTCACACGAGCGCCAACGCGTCCATCGACGAGAAACAGAGGACATCTTTCTACTGACGGGCTTCGGTCCCCTGCGCGGCTGCCTGATCCCGTCCCAGGTGCCGCTGCTGCTCGTTTCCCGCCTCCGGCAACTGACAACACTGCTCGGTTCTCACCCCTCGAGTCCCACATCGCCTGCAAAACAAAACTTTTGGATTCGGGCACTCGCGAGCGAAGTGACCTTCATGAGCGCACCGGAAACAAACATTCCGCGAGCTCTGGGGTCTGTCGGGTAGTAGAACTCGGGTCGTACCCCCGCTGCTGTCGCACTGTCCGAACGTTTGCTCCCGCCTTTCATTGTCCGTGGTGGTCACTGTCCTGAAGGGGTTCTGTGTCTGTCTGGACGTTTCAACGCTTGACCTCACATTCGCGGGAAAACTCGTACTTGTCGCGGAATATTCGCGACTCTGTTTGCGAACACTTTCAAACTTGACTGCCATTTGCGTGAGTTGTGAGAGGGTCGAAAAGTCCGTCCTGCGAATGTATAGGCGATACTCAGGAGCACAGTTTTCATAAATCCTATGCAACTCTTGAGCAGGGCTATAGCTCGCATGGTACATCATGCTCCGCAGCTCGATCAGGTAGTCCTGAAATTCCTCCCCTACCTTTTGACGTCGAACTCGGATCTCATCCTCCAGCCTCTCGAAATATCGTGGCGGCAAGAAAAACTCTAAAAACTCTGCCCGAAATGTCGCCCACGGCACATCCCGTAACCGACTATTCATTAGCCAGCGTGAAGCCTTATCAGTTAGCACTTCACCCATGACTCGCGCCAAACGATCCTTATCGATATCGTGTGACATTGCTCGTTCTTCAATACTTTCGAGGAACGACAAAGGATCCCCTGTCCCGTCAAAACGTATACCCCACTTCCTGACCCGTTCCGGAATAGGCGTTCGGCATCTTTCCTCCATGTAATAGGGTCGGGTCGCCACCGCGTGCTCGGGTGTAGATGTATGCCCACTCGGCAACTTTTCTGTCCTGCCTGCCCGATCCAAGGGCGGAATCACGTCCTCCTTTCTGTCCGTTTTCGCGAAGCCCTCGGCCGATCCCGCCATTTTCCCTGCTTTGTGGACATCCGATTCTGATTTCCGCCACCTCCTCCCCAAACCTTCTGAGGCGGTCTTAGCGACCGTCACTCCCTTTGATTTGGCGGAGTACCCCTCCATATCTGCCAAACGAGCCCACGTCCCGGACGAATAGCGACCTCCCTTTATTGCTGCTGACACTTGGGGTCGGAGATCTTCAACCTTGATCCCCGTACCCAACCCCAACTCCCGAGCAACGACCTCCAACTCTTCCTTTCGTAAGTGGTAAATCCATTTCACTCCGACCCCGGGGTTCACTATTTCCAACGGCGTAGTGTCGGATTCATTATCTGACGATGCCATACCGCTCGCTATTTTAATTTATTATTATTTATCTTTATTTATTTTATATATTTGTTATTATTATTATTAACTTTAATTTCGTTTCAATTTATTTTATTTTATTAAGTTTATTTTAATTTTATATTAAAAAATTTTTCCTTGTTAGTTAAACTTTATTTGATCTAAATTTTTTTTTTCGTTTTATTTTGTTCTATTTACTATTATTTTATTTCATTATATTTAATTTTACATTAAATTTTTATTTTATTTAGTTTTATGTTATATTATTTTATTTTAATTAATTTTCTTATTTTATTATATTTGTATATTATATTATATTATTTTATTTTATAATATTATATCTATTATATCTTATTTATTTTTGTATTAAATTATATTATTTTATTTTATAATATTATATTTTATTTATTATATTTTATTTTGGTTTATATTATCTTATTTTATTTTATTTCATTTTATTATATTTTATTTTTATTATATTTTATTTTATTTTATTATATTTTATTTTTATTATATTTTATTTTATTTTATTATATTTTATTTTATTATATTTTATATTGTTTGATTTTATTATATTCTGTTTTATTATAAAATTACGAGGTATAACTCCAGTCAGTCGACCCGATTGTTCTCAGTGTGTCGCGCTTGACCGCGCCTTCCCACATTGCCAGCCCTTTTCTGACTCCCCTTCTCGCAAGTGTCGATTTCAACAATTCGAACACGTGCCCGCAAAAGAACAAACGGAAGAAACTAAGAAACACGAAAACGAAAACTAACGGCACTTGTCTTCCCTCTCGCTCTCCCTTTCGCTGCCAAGACGATCAGCCTTTTCGGCTGCCGCTTTGCACTTCTTTTTTTTTTTTCTTTTACCGCGTGTCGGGGTATATTCGACGAGCATTCACCCTAACCTCTAGCTTCACGTTTTTGGGGTTTTAAGTCCGTCCGCGTGACATTTGCAAACGACAGGGTCCCTGCTCGGGCGCCACTTGTAAAGACGTATATTCCTGGCCGAGGTAATATACTCAGCCGCAGCCAAGCCTGGCTATCGTCTTCCTCACCCCCTGGTGTCCTGCAGTGGGCATATCGTGGCACTCTTCTAGCACTCGTCTTCGCATTGATGCTCCCACGCATAACTTCCAGGGTATATAATCTTCGTCATCGGCTCGGTACCCCAAATGACGATAAAGCTGATTATTTTGCTCGGTATAATCGGGGAATTTCTCAGTCTCCTGGATTATTTTCCTCCGTATGCTAGCAAGCCATTTGCACTCGGGTATTTCTTCCACCATCTGGCGCAATATTTCCGCTGGTTGTCTCGAAAGCGCGTCCGCCACCACGTTGAGTTTGCCTCGCCGATATTGCACGTCGAATTGGTATTGTTGAAGTTCTAAAGCCCATCGAGCGATCCTCCCGGACGGGCTCTCGATAGAGTTCAGCCATTTGAGTGCCAAATGATCCGTGATCACTCCAAAACAATATCCCTCGAGGTAGCATCGGAACTTGCGTATCGCCCATACGATTGCCAAGCACTCCTTTTCCGTGGCAGAATAATTCACCTCCGCTTGTAAAAGGGTCCGGCTCGCATACGCGATCACCACCTCCTGGTCGTTAATACTTTGTGTCAACACCGCTCCGAGCCCGCAATCACTTGCGTCAGTTTGCACTAGAAACTTCGACGAGAAATCCGGGCACGCCAATATAGGCGCCGTCGTCAAATGACGTTTAATTTCCTCAAACGCTGCTTGCTGTTCATCATCCCAGCACCACTTACGGGCCTTCTTAAGAAGTAGTGTCATCGGTGCCACCAACGTTGCGAAGTTGGGGACGAATCGCCTGTACCAAGACGCCATTCCCAAGCATTGTCGCAACTCCCTCAGGTTGGTCGGCGGCGTCAGCAGTTGGATGGCCTCCACTTTCGCTGGGTCTGGTTGAATTCCCTTCTCGCTCACCAGATGCCCCAGATATACGAGGCTCTTCTTGAAGAACGAACATTTATCCTTGTTCAGTCTCAAGTTAGCGGCTCTCAACCGTCGGAACACTTCTTTCAAATTTCTCAGATGTTCCTCCTTGGTTCTGCCAATCACAATGATGTCGTCTAGATAGGCAAATGCATGCAGTTCCATTTCCGGGCCGATCACCGTATCGAGTGCCCTCTGAAAGGTCGCACCAGCAGAATGTAGGCCGAACGGCATCACACGCCATTGGAATAAGCCACGTCCGGGAACTGTAAATGCTGTGCATTCTCGACTAGCTTCAGCCATGGGTATCTGCCAATACCCATGTTTCAAATCCAGTGTTGATATGAAACGAGCCTGTCGGAGACGTTCCAAAATGTGGTTTATCCTTGGCACCGGATAAGCGTCGGGTACGGAATGCGCGTTCAGTTGCCTGTAGTCAACGCACATTCGCCAATCGCCCGTCTTTTTTTTTACCAACACGATCGGGGCACTGTGTGGACTCTTCGATGGCTCTATGGCCCCTTGATCGAGCAACTCGTCCACCTGGTCATTAATGATCTTTTGCATAGCCGGATTCTTTGGATAGTATCGTTGCTTGAGAGGTTTATCGTCCCTCGTAACGATACTATGCCCCGCTATGTGCGTCACGCCCTTGAGAACGTCAAACTTGGCCAATTCTTCCCCCAGAAAGATTCGTAAATCGTCCGCCAAATCCTCTGGGCACACCGATTCGCCTGCCGTAATTTTCCCTGTGACTCCTCCATCCTGCGAATGGGATGATACGACCTCATTCTTGAACACCGTATCGACCACTCCTCCCAACTTTATTTCCTCATGCGTGTCATCCGCGAATGGCATGGGATCGCCCTCAGGCACCGTCGTTTCTGGAATCATGTTGTCCCGCAATTGCAAATTAGCAACTCCACACTGTATAGTGGTCCCGATCGCCTTTAGGAAATCCATCCCCAATATCATCTCGTCGAGCATTATCGGCATGACGAGCATCTCCGTCGTCATCCTTTTCCCAGCCAACTGTACCTCGACTCGCACCTTCTGACTGATCAGCTGCTTTGTCCCATCAGCCAGCCTGACCGTCGTGTCTACTCTTACCCTGTCCCCTCTTGCAATCCTCTTCGTACAATCCTCCCTGACAAAACTTCGCGTGGCACTGGTGTCTACGGTGGCGATCACCTCGTGAGTGCCCACCGTCACACGAGCGCCAACGCGTCCATCGACGAGAAACAGAGGACATCTTTCTACTGACGGGCTTCGGTCCCCTGCGCGGCTGCCTGATCCCGTCCCAGGTGCCGCTGCTGCTCGTTTCCCGCCTCCGGCAACTGACAACACTGCTCGGTTCTCACCCCTCGAGTCCCACATCGCCTGCAAAACAAAACTTTTGGATTCGGGCACTCGCGAGCGAAGTGACCTTCATGAGCGCACCGGAAACAAACATTCCGCGAGCTCTGGGGTCTGTCGGGTAGTAGAACTCGGGTCGTACCCCCGCTGCTGTCGCACTGTCCGAACGTTTGCTCCCGCCTTTCATTGTCCGTGGTGGTCACTGTCCTGAAGGGGTTCTGTGTCTGTCTGGACGTTTCAACGCTTGACCTCACATTCGCGGGAAAACTCGTACTTGTCGCGGAATATTCGCGACTCTGTTTGCGAACACTTTCAAACTTGACTGCCATTTGCGTGAGTTGTGAGAGGGTCGAAAAGTCCGTCCTGCGAATGTATAGGCGATACTCAGGAGCACAGTTTTCATAAATCCTATGCAACTCTTGAGCAGGGCTATAGCTCGCATGGTACATCATGCTCCGCAGCTCGATCAGGTAGTCCTGAAATTCCTCCCCTACCTTTTGACGTCGAACTCGGATCTCATCCTCCAGCCTCTCGAAATATCGTGGCGGCAAGAAAAACTCTAAAAACTCTGCCCGAAATGTCGCCCACGGCACATCCCGTAACCGACTATTCATTAGCCAGCGTGAAGCCTTATCAGTTAGCACTTCACCCATGACTCGCGCCAAACGATCCTTATCGATATCGTGTGACATTGCTCGTTCTTCAATACTTTCGAGGAACGACAAAGGATCCCCTGTCCCGTCAAAACGTATACCCCACTTCCTGACCCGTTCCGGAATAGGCGTTCGGCATCTTTCCTCCATGTAATAGGGTCGGGTCGCCACCGCGTGCTCGGGTGTAGATGTATGCCCACTCGGCAACTTTTCTGTCCTGCCTGCCCGATCCAAGGGCGGAATCACGTCCTCCTTTCTGTCCGTTTTCGCGAAGCCCTCGGCCGATCCCGCCATTTTCCCTGCTTTGTGGACATCCGATTCTGATTTCCGCCACCTCCTCCCCAAACCTTCTGAGGCGGTCTTAGCGACCGTCACTCCCTTTGATTTGGCGGAGTACCCCTCCATATCTGCCAAACGAGCCCACGTCCCGGACGAATAGCGACCTCCCTTTATTGCTGCTGACACTTGGGGTCGGAGATCTTCAACCTTGATCCCCGTACCCAACCCCAACTCCCGAGCAACGACCTCCAACTCTTCCTTTCGTAAGTGGTAAATCCATTTCACTCCGACCCCGGGGTTCACTATTTCCAACGGCGTAGTGTCGGATTCATTATCTGACGATGCCATACCGCTCGCTATTTTAATTTATTATTATTTATCTTTATTTATTTTATATATTTGTTATTATTATTATTAACTTTAATTTCGTTTCAATTTATTTTATTTTATTAAGTTTATTTTAATTTTATATTAAAAAATTTTTCCTTGTTAGTTAAACTTTATTTGATCTAAATTTTTTTTTTCGTTTTATTTTGTTCTATTTACTATTATTTTATTTCATTATATTTAATTTTACATTAAATTTTTATTTTATTTAGTTTTATGTTATATTATTTTATTTTAATTAATTTTCTTATTTTATTATATTTGTATATTATATTATATTATTTTATTTTATAATATTATATCTATTATATCTTATTTATTTTTGTATTAAATTATATTATTTTATTTTATAATATTATATTTTATTTATTATATTTTATTTTGGTTTATATTATCTTATTTTATTTTATTTCATTTTATTATATTTTATTTTTATTATATTTTATTTTATTTTATTATATTTTATTTTTATTATATTTTATTTTATTTTATTATATTTTATTTTATTATATTTTATATTGTTTGATTTTATTATATTCTGTTTTATTATAAAATTACGAGGTATAACTCCAGTCAGTCGACCCGATTGTTCTCAGTGTGTCGCGCTTGACCGCGCCTTCCCACATTGCCAGCCCTTTTCTGACTCCCCTTCTCGCAAGTGTCGATTTCAACAATTCGAACACGTGCCCGCAAAAGAACAAACGGAAGAAACTAAGAAACACGAAAACGAAAACTAACGGCACTTGTCTTCCCTCTCGCTCTCCCTTTCGCTGCCAAGACGATCAGCCTTTTCGGCTGCCGCTTTGCACTTCTTTTTTTTTTTTCTTTTACCGCGTGTCGGGGTATATTCGACGAGCATTCACCCTAACCTCTAGCTTCACGTTTTTGGGGTTTTAAGTCCGTCCGCGTGACATTTGCAAACGACAGGGTCCCTGCTCGGGCGCCACTTGTAAAGACGTATATTCCTGGCCGAGGTAATATACTCAGCCGCAGCCAAGGTTTCTCCACAAGAAAATTTTATTTTTTAGGAGACCCGCCGTTTGCAAAAACGAAATTGCTTTCGCTACGCCACCAAAATTAAGGCACTCCACATTCGGGGAACAAGAAAAACACTTCACTCTAATATACCCCCGATTCGCCTTAGTAGCGGAAATAGCCACAAAACAAAGGGTATCAGACTCAGCGCATATCACCAAGAGCAGATTTCGAAATCACACGCACTACACCTTTTCTTCGTCCAAAAATCAGTTTTCCACTCAACAGGGTATCTTGCCGTCGGCGCTTGCAAAACTCTCGCGTTGGCCGCTTCACGATTTACGCAAAACGAAGATCAACTACCGTTATATGCGCACCAACCGCCGTTTGCCGTCACTAACCAAACTGCCAATATAAATTGCAACCAATACTCACTTGTTACGCAAAACACCTTTGTTGGTATCAAACAAGGGGGCTCCGCCCCCTGCTCGCTTCGCTCGCCTACCCCCGGCTCGCTTCCCTCGCGATGAGGTGTGGTATGTCTACAGTCGAGCGCACTCGACAGTAACTTGCTCGATACCCAAACGTTCACAACCGATTAATTCAATGGCGTTGATTTTGTGTATCCATACATTTAGTTACTCTTTTCACAAAATCAAAGAAAATACAAGTTGTTAAAAAAGTACAAATTGTAATAAAGAAAATAGTTGACAAATAAAAAGGAAATAATTGACAAAAAAAAAAAAAAAAAAAGTTGCACATGGGCAAGATTGAAACGGGATTCGAACTCTCGACTCATCGCCTCGAAATACACGGCTCTATCATCAGAGCCATCGGAGCATTATATTTGCATGTGGCAATATCAATGTATATCATTTTTTTTCGTTGTTCGTTTTGCACGTTTCTTTTGTTTCAATTATGTCTCGCTCGTTAGAAGAGAAGCCCTACATACACACATACATACATGTGCAAATAAAGCTATTTATAGAACCAAATTCGTTTTGCTGCTAATTCATGGTACTGATTGCAAAATGTGCATCACATAAAATTATTGATTAAATATGTAAAGTATTCATTTAAAAAGTAAGTAATTATTAATTAATATGTAATTAATTTAATGCAATGAAAAAAAAAATAAAAATAATAATAATAATAAATAATTTGGTTCAAAACAAAGAGTTGTTTTGATCCCGAGTCCAATGTACCCACAAATCGCATGCATTGCTGCAAGTTTTGTACCAAAATCTAGCCACTGCACGTAGGCATGAGAAATGTGAAGTTTTGATTTAATATCTTCTGTATTTGTTATCCGATTGCAATGCAGTTTTCAGGATGCATTATCAAAATTGTGTTTAGTGTGTGTGCAGATTTTGACATCTGTACCTATTAAATTGGCCTTGTATTTGGATATTTTAGTTTTTTGTCGATTACAGGATAATTGGGGGGCGTGGCAAAATTCTAAAATAAACTTGATCTGCGTGCGCAACATAGCAGTATTGTCACAAAATTTGGAATCTCTATCTCTTATAGTCTCTGAGATCCAGTTGATTATATTTTCTCCATATATCATATTTTCTCAAACTACTTCCCTGTTTATAGACCGATCTCAATGAAATTTTCAGCACACCTCAGGACTCGTCCCCCCATCTCAATGCTGTAGCTTTAATAGTGCTCTTGTTATTAGATTTTATATCATTTACGTGGGAGGACGTGGGAGGGGTCAAATTTAAATACAAACTTAGTATAGATCAACATCCTAGGAGTACTGTCACCAAATTTGGTTGCTCTTACTTTTATAGTTGCGGAGATATATGTGTTCAAAATTCTGTACCATAATCGACACGAATCTAATAGGCTCTATACCCATTTTTTGGGTATCGAGCTAAAAATAATACGCCAATCGCCTCTTCAAAATCAAAAGGGTTTTCTATTTATTCAACCTAATTTCACTTCACCTTTTTTTTTCACAAACGTTCTTTGACTTTCCTTGTCTGTTGTCTCGATCTAATTGATCCGCAATTCGCCGCTTAACGTCGGAACCCTTCGCTCCCGAATTCACCACGTTAAGCGACGAACGAACTGGGCGCTCTCTTCCTTGTTTCTCTCTTCCTTACTTTTCTTTTCTTTGTCTTCCTTCTCTTACTTAACTACTCTTAACACTATGGAGGGGAAATCGATCCAGCGGCCCTCTCTTAAGCGCTCTTTCGTGGCTGCTTATTCAAATCATAACAAAAATAAAAAGTAATAAAAAATAACAAAAATCAAATTGAAATAATAACGAAAAATAAAAAGTAACAGAAAGTAATAAGAATCAAAAATGAAAAATATACAAAAATTAATAATAAAATGACCGGGCCTAGCATCGCCGATGACGCCCCATATGTGAGCGCCTCACAATATATAAGACTAACTTATTGCATATTCTATAAATTTGGGCGCTATATGATATATTGGACCGATTTGAACCAAATTTGGTCAGGATGTGTAATAACAGCCCAGATGCACATTCTATCAGTTTGTTATGATATCTCAAAATACAAAAAACCTTTTTCATACTAAGACTTGATTTTCGCCCGATCGGTCCAATGGCAGCTATATAATAAAGTAGTACAATTTGAACCAACTTTGGACAGGATATATAAATCTAAGTTATATGCATACTGTATTACTTTATTTGAGATATCTCATAAAACAAAAAAATTTTTCATACTATAACCTAATTTTGACCCGATGAGTCCTATGACAGCTATATGTTCTTTTTCTGTTAATTATGTATTTTTAAATCAGAAAGAAATTCAACAAATAAATTTACAAATATTAATGCATTAATGATAATAATAGCAATTGCAAAAGCTTCTGAGATCACACAAAAAAACATATTCTAGTCCTGAATTGCTTATCATCATTCATCCTAATTTAAACCGCGATTTTTATCTGATATTAATGAGAATAAGCAGAATAATAGCTAAAAATAACACGAAACGTTATTTAAAAACAAAAGAGTTTTATACTCAATAATTTGGGTGCAATATGTTGTTTTTGCGATTTGCATTGGACAACCGTGGCGTGGAATATATTTGAAAGGCTATTGAATTACTCCACATTCATGGTAGTCCGTCTACCAAATTTGGTTGTACTAGCTCTCAAAGCGGTTGAGATATAGGCACAATTCACACAAAAATTTGAGGATTTTAAATTTTGCGCCAAACCTTCTGACCTTTGACCCTTTTTGTGGAACCGAGCTGTCAACTTAGTCACTTTAAAATCAAGATGAGAGAAAGAAAAAAGTTAAAGCCTACATTTAGAGTAAAGTTCCCTATGAGTAAAGTAGGCTTTAAAATTAAGATGAGAAAACGGCCCTAAGAATATCAAATACAAGTTAATTTAATGTTAATATGTTGTCTAAAAATGAAGTCTTAGTAAGTGCCTATTGCTTGTTACCATATGGTAACGCTGGGAAGATTCGGGTTAAATGGAATAAATTCATGAATATGAATACTTAAACAATAAGACTTTTTTATTTAAAACAAACTTAATAGACATATTTTTAATTGTATTTATTTTTTTTTTAAGCACTAACACAACTGGGGGACTAATTAAGTTTTCATAAAAATTTTTCAATTAAAGTAAAATGAGGTTTGATTTTGGTTAGCTCGAGGTCTGGAGTTTTTTATATATATTTATTTGCCGATATATTTCGATTGCCGTCGGCTGTCGTCTTCAGGGCGACTATACAAAAAACATTAAACATTAAGAAACTTATAATTTAACATTGATTCTTAACACTACTTAAATAAGTTTACATACAATTTCTTTCTTGTTTTACAAGTCCGCGTTCGTCGGCTTGGAGTTTGTAACTGAGGTTTCTTAAGCAAATGTCTGTATATGTGAGCGCAGTTGTCAGTGTCCGTTTTGTAGTTTAGTCGTTTGTTTGTTGTTGTATTTATTATGTGTAGCATCTCAATTGTGTAGCGTTTTCTGTAATGTTGTTCTTGTTGTAATATTTTTGTCTCGTCAAAATTTGCTGTGTGGCCGTTTTGTAAGCAGTGTGTGGCTAGCGCTGTTTTCTGTATGTTTGATTGTAGGCGAAGTTTGCTGTCTGATCTGTGCTGGGATATTCTGGTTTTTAGTTTTAATTTTGTGGTACCAACATAAACTTTGTTGCATGTTTCGTTGTGGTTTCCACTGCAAGGTATTTGGTAGATGACGTTACTTTTGTCTAATGGATGTATTTTGCTTTTTGTTTTATTGAAAAAGATTTTCATCGTGATCGTGGGCTTATGAGCTAGTTGTATATTTTGTTGGTCGAAACATTCTGAACTGTTGAAACGTTCTGATATGTTCGGTACATATGTGAGGGATCTGGTTGTTCTTCTTGTCTTTTTGGTATGTTTTTCTTCTGCTTATTAATTAAGGATTTTATTATGTTTTCGGGGAAGTCATTGGATTTTAGTATGTCTATTATTTGGTCATTTATTTGTCTATGATATATTGGGTCACTTAGTGATTTCATTCTTTTAATGCAGCTAAGTGCGGTATTTATGATCATTGTTTTGGGATGATTTGAAAAATAGTTAATTATTCGTCCTGATGATGTTGGTTTTTTGTACCATTTTAGTTTAAGTGAATTTCCACATCTGTTGATGGTGGTGTCTAGATATGGTAATATGCCGTTAAAGTAAAATATTATTTTGGCCTCTTAATTATGTTTTTTACTAAATTTCTTCAAAATTTTATTATGTTTGTTAATTCATATATGTACATACTTAGGGTAACGCTGTACACGCGCTTGATACTACTTTGCACTAGTAAATGGGTGTTTCTACATAAAAAGATCTCTTACAACAAAAACTAGGGGGCTCCGCCCCCTGCTCGCTTCGCTCGCCAACCCCACGCTCGCTTCGCTCGCGATGCTACAGTCAACCATAATCGACTGTCGGAGACCCCGTACTTACTATAGAAATAGAAAAGACGACAATAATTAAAGAATATTTTGCTCGCTTGAAGCTGTTGCAGAGCGTTGTAATACATTTCCGACTACTTTTTTTAATGACAGCTATATGATATATTAAATCGATTTGAACCAACTTCAGTCAGAATATATAAGACTAACTTAATAACATATTCCATAAGTTTTGTTGAGATATCTCATAAAACATACAATTTTTTCTTACTAAGACTTGATTTTCGGCGGATCGGTCCCATGGCAGCTATATGATATAGTGGTCCGATTTGAACCAACTTTGGACAGGATATATAAAACTAAATCTTATGCATATTGTATCAGTTTGGTTGAGATATCTCATATAACAAAAAAGTTTTTCATAATAAAACTTGATTTTCGACCGATTGTTCCTATGGGCGCTAAATGATATAGTGGTCCGATCCAAAAAAGAAATGGACTTAGTATGCCGGCAATGTAGAGGAACCTACATACTAAGCTTCGTGTCACTAGCTTTTAAATTGTTCTTATAATTTGGATATGAAATTTTTGTTTTCGATTTGTGGGCGATAATGGGGGCGTGGCCAAATTTTGAAACAAACTTGATCTGCTTGCAATATAGGCGAACCTACATACCAAGTTTAGTGGCTCTAGCTCTTATAGTCTCTGAGATCTAGGTGTTCATACAGACGGACGGACAGACGGACATTGCTATATCGACTCGGTTATTGATGCTGATCAAGAATATATATACTTTATGGGGTCTGCGACGCCTCCTTCTGCCTGTTACGCACATTTTCGTTAAAACAAACCCAATAGACAACTGTACTTTTTTTAAGTACGGGGTCTAAAAATAAAACTGAAGGCTCGATTTGCTTTGTACTAAAAAGAAGAAAAATCCTCAAATTTGTGAAGCGGATAGAGAAAAAGCAAGAACTTTTTATTTGAATGATGACATAAGCTACCAAATGCTAGGAAGGAAAGACACAAGAGCGTAAAAATCGTTTAATTTTTTATAATGTAACGCCCGTTACCTATTTAAAACATTTTTTTATTGGAACTAATTTTCTTTAGTTTGAAAATAAGCTCATTCATTAAACAAAACATTTCAAAGAATTTAATCAGATTTGTTTACCTATCACAACCTGTGCAAAATTGTACAAAAAATTATGTTTGTTCCCGAAAATCAAAAAAAACTCATTTATAAGGTAACGACCGTTACTTTTTAAATGGTCAAAAAAAGTATTGAAATTAGACTTTTTATGAATCCTTTCGGTTGCTACTGATGCTTGAACTTTCGTAGGTGTAAAATTAGGCAATCCTCGTGGCCTGTTTGCTTAGGTTGGAATTTTATTTAAAAAATCTCCGAAAATAGGTAACGGCCGTTACTTTGAAAACACCCAAATAGTAGTGTACAGGGTCTACATACGATTTTGTGAACGTTGGAATAGGAACATTGCTATTCCTACTTTGGTGAATGCATAAAAATTGGCATTCACTATGCAGTGCACCAAAAAACGTTCATGTAGTTTCAGCGTGAATGTTTCATTCGCCGTTTTGATTTCATTAATGCTGATTTCTAATGGATACGTATCGTCCCCTATCATAAAACAAGGAGTCGATTCACCATTAATTAATTTGTTTACAAGATTCACTGCAGACGGCAGTCCGCCCTAGTGACGAAAGCAGCACGAAAAGTGCGAATGGCGACTAGCAATATATACAGCTTATTTGGAAAATTTGCTACGACTGTCCGATCAGATCGAGTTATATACCGATCGAAAGCCTTAGTCCTAACTTAAAAAATTTTGCTAACCCACCTGGTTCGTGAGATAAGGGGGTGTAAGTGGGAGGAAAAAAATTTAAAAGGTTGCAGCTAGTGGGGCCGTTGGGGCCTTTTGGTAAATTTGTTTATTTTGAAAAATTTTTTATCAAAAATACGCGTCGACTGATACCTTGATGACCCAAATCGGACATCTGGTTAAAGAGCTAATTTAATTTTAAATTTTTAGTGGTCTTCTCAAAATGTGATGAAAAGTAAGTTGGTTTGTCTGTTTGTTTGTTTGTATCAACGCGCTAAAAAAGCGAAAATGTAATAATGGGGGTTCATTTCTTTTTGAAAATCTAGAAATGTTTGTTCTACGATTTTTTGAATTTCCCGCTAGTTTAGCGGGAAAACGCTATTTCGCGATAAAATTAAAGACCTCGTAGTTTCCAAACCGTAAAAGCTACAGATATTTACTATATATCGCTGCAAAGGTATTTTTAAAGACTTTTAGGTGTACCTTTAAATGTTTTTTCTAAAGTACACAGGTAACAATTTACAGTTGAAATCAGGTTCTTTAGTGCCGAATTATGAGAAAACGGCTCTTACGATTTTTATTTATGTTCAATATGTAGTAAACCGTTTCGCGTTTTTTGATATATGAAGCATAAATTTTGACTGAGGGGTTTGGAAGATATTACCTATTAACTGAATATAGGCTTTTTTGTATTGGTCGAAAATCACGTTTTAGTACGAAAAACTTTTTGGTTTTATGAGATATCTCAAATAAAGTAATACAGTATGCATATAACTTAGATTTATATATCCTGTCCGAAGTTGGTTTAAATCGGACCACTATATCAAATAGCTGTCATAGGACCGGTCGGGCGAAAATTAGATCTTAGTACGAAAAACTTGTTTGTTATACCCTGAGCCCATTGAAAATGGGCAAAAAAGGATGTATAATACCACCCCAAATGTATATCGTGTGAGATTGGTTGAGATATTTCAAAAATTGAAGAAGCTTTTCATACTAAAACTTCATTTTCGATGTATCGTTCCTATGGCAGCTATATTATATAGTTGTCCGATCCAAAAATAAAAACAAACTTGATCTGCGTACGGTATCCAGGAACCTACATTCCAAGTTTGAAGTCTCTAGCTCTTATGGATTCTGAGATTGACGCGTTCAAACAGACGGACAGACAGACGGACATGTCTCAATCGACTCGGCTGTTGTTCCTGATCAAGAATATATATACTTTTGGGGGTCTGCCACGCCCCCTTCTGCCTGTTACATACATTCTGCCAAGTGCATTATACCCTTTTTTTAATGGGCTCAGGGTATAAATATGTTTGGAGTTATTAAACAAAAATAAAAAAGGTACTTTATATGTGTTTCTTAATTTAGACAAAGCGTTGTTAATTTTTTAAAAATGCGCGTCAATTGATACTTCAATTAGACTTCTGCAAGCGTACATTCATAATACGAATCATAGTAGTGTACACTACTATGGTATAGCTAAAATAGTGTACACGCTTCTCATTACACTATGAATACAAAAAAAGAAGGAGAATAGGAACACCAAAATAGGAACACTATGCGTGTGGTGTACTTGTGTTTGCTATTCACCTGAATTCTTGTATAGCATTCAAAGCGTGGTGTACATGGACTGAAATGAAGTGCATACGAAAGAAAACGAATTGTATAGCAAAATTTATTAAAATGTTTTAAAATTGCTAAAATTTTAAAAAAATGTTTTGAAAATTTAAAAGTTTTAGAAAAATGTTAAAAAATTATAAAAATGTTAAAAATTAATAAAAAATTTAAAATTTAAAAAAATGTAAAAAATAAGAAAAAAATATTAGAAAATAAAAAATTTGAACTATTTAAAAATTTTTTTTAGCTTTCTTTCATTTTTAACATTTTCTTAAATTATTAACATTTTCTTTTCCTTCTTTTTTATGTATTAAAATTTTTTTTTTAATTTTTTATCGTTTTTTTATATTTTTATAATTTTTAACATTTTCATAATTTTTAAAATTTTGTTAACATAAAAAACATAAATAAATAATTAATTAAGCCGGTCTCTGGCATGTACATTGTACATTCATACTTAGGGTAACGCTGTACACGCGCTTCATACTACTATGCACTAGTAAATAGTAGTGTACAGTGTCTGTTCTGT
Source organism: Drosophila phalerata (assembly GCA_951394115.2). NCBI lineage: Eukaryota > Metazoa > Arthropoda > Insecta > Diptera > Drosophilidae > Drosophila > Drosophila phalerata. The sequence goes on along the minus strand of CATOAP020000079.1, from coordinate 275,873 downwards.
GTGTACACATAGCATAGCATACGATTTTGTGTGTGCACGCGAACGTTGGAATAGGAACATTGCTATTCCTACTTTAGTGAATGCATAAAAATTGGCATTCACTATTCAGTGTTCCAAAAAACGTGCATGTTGTTTCAGCGTGAATGTTTCATTCGCCGTTTTGATTCCATTCATGCAGATGTCTAACTTCAATCACTGAAATCCGACAATAAGTTCAAAAGATAATTACATTTGAAATTTTTATTGGACTTCTCAAAATTAAATAAAAATTCGGGTTGTTTCTCTGGAGCATCAAAGAGCTGAAGAAGCTTAGATTTAATGATGAAGTTTTTTTCCTTTTCGAAAATCTATAAATATTTGTACTACGACTATTTGAAAAGCCGCTAACTTAATGGGAAAAGGTTTAATCCCCCTAAAATTTAAACCCCAACACTTTCCAAACCATAGAAGCCACATGAAAGTTTATATGATTTTATATAAATTACTAATTTATTAACAAACGAATGTTTGGTGGCGTTGTAAAGCGAGAGTTAAAACGAAAAAACTAATGGTGGCGAATCGAGGGAAATTCGCTCTGAGAGCAACCAACGAAAGCTTTATTGTGCTCTCGCTTCGCCCTAAGCCTAAATTACACTAGACTTCATGTTTTATATTTAGGGCCGTTTTCTCATCATGCTTTTAACCTTACAGTGTAGACAAATTGAATGTAAAGGGAACTTTGATTTTCTTGTCAAAAATTTAGTGGCAGGCAGGCTATAAGTTACAGGGCAGGTCATCCAAACTTTAAGGATTAACATTCGCCAACAACGATTATTTCGGTGTTGCTAAGGGCAACGCCATAAAGTGTATCAGTTATTGCATACCTTTAGGGTCCTGAATTGCTTATCATCATTTATCCTAATTTATAACCGCGATGTTTATCTGATATTAATGAGAATAAGCAGAATAATAGCTAAAAATAACACGAAACGGGTTTTAAAAACAATAGAGTTCTATACTCAAAAATATGGGTGTGATATATTGTTTTTGCGATTTGCATTGGACAACGGTGGCGTGGAAAATGTGAAAGGCCCTTGAATTATTCCACATTGATGGTAGTCTGTCTCCCGAATTTGGTTGCTCTAGCTCTCAAAGCGGTTGAGATATAGACACAAATCACACAAAAATTTCAGAATTTTAAATTTTGCGCCAAACTCATTTTTAAAAAGTGTGACTCTTTTTGTGTAACCTAGCTGCCAACTTAGTCACAATTCTTAATGTGACGTTAAAATCAAGATGAGAGAACGAAAAAAGTAAAAGCCTACACTTAAAGTAAAGTTTCTTAAGGGTAAAGTAGGCTTTAAAATTAAGACGAGAAAACTTATTTGTTTTATGAGATATCTCAACAAAACTATTACAGTATGCATATAACTTGGTTTTATATATTCTGACCGAAGTTGGTTCAAATCGGACAGCTATATCATATAGCTGTCATTGAAAAAAAGTAGTCGAAAATGTATTACAACGCTCTGCAACAGCATCAAGCGGGCAAAATATTTTTTAATTTTTGTAGTCTTTTCTATTTCCATAAAAAGTACGGGGTCTCCGAAAGTCGAGTATGCTCGACTGTAGCATCGTGAGCGAAGCGAGCAGTGGGTTGGCGAGCGAAGCGAGCAGGGGGCGGACCGATCGGGCGAAAATCAAGTCTTAGTATGAAAAACTTTTTTCTTTTTTGAGATATCTCAACAAAACTATTAGGGCCGTTTTCTCATCATGCTTTTAACCTTACAGTGTAGACAAATTGGCTTTGAAGGGAACTTTGATTTTCTTGTCTAAAATTTAGTTGCAGGCAGGCTGTAAGTTACAGGGCGGATCATCTATACTATAAGGGCTTAACATACGCCAACTACGATTATTTTGGTGTTGCTAAGGGCAACGCCATGAAGTATATCAATTATTGCATACCTTTAGGGTCCTGAATTGCTTATAATCATTCATCCTAATTTAAACCGCGATTTTTATGTGATATTAATGAGAATAAGCATAATAATAGCTAAAAATAACACGAAACGTTATTTAAAAACAAAAGATTTTTATACTCCAAAATGTGGGTGCAATAAGTTGCTCTTGCGATTTGCATTGGACAACCGTGGCGTGGAATAAATTTGAAAGGCTATTGAATTACTCCACATTCATGGTAGTCCGTCTACCAAATTTGGTTGTACTAGCTCTCCAAGCGGTTGAATATAGGCATAATTCACACAAAAATTTCAGGATTTTAAATTTTGCGCCAAACCTTCTGACAAGTGTTGCTCATTTTTTAAAAGTGTGACCCTTTTTGTGGAACCGAGCTGCCAACTTAGTCACATTTCTAAATGTGACGTTCAAATCAAGATGAGAGAACGAAAGACGTTAAAGCCTACATTTAGAGTAAAGTTCCCTATGAGTAAAGTAGGCTTAAAATTTAAGATGAGAAAACGGCCCTTAGAGTATGCATATAACATGGCTTTATATATCCAGTCCGAAAATGGTTTAAATCGGACCACTATATCATATAGCTTCCATTTTACCGATCGGGCGAAAATCAAGTCTTAGTATGAAAAACTTATTTGTTTTATGCGATATCTTAACCAAACTAATACAATATGCATATAAATTGGTTTTATACGTCCTGTCCATAGTTGGTTAAAATCGGTGTTGAAGTGGAGGGCAGCAAACCGTGATTCCCACGAAGGCACAATGAAAGATGGCGGATGGAGGTTCTTCAATATATATAGTTTTCACTTTTAAAACTTCAAAAACTTCTTGCTTGTAATACATGTGATTTCATACTAAAAACTAAGCGTCTCAACTCATGTTAAGTTAGCGCCCTTGAGAGCGGCTTGGAGAGTATGTTAATGTTAATGTTAAGTTATGAGTGATGTTAAATTATGTTAAAATGACACTCGCTGGTTGACACGAACATTCTTCCCCCCCTTGCCACGGTAGTGGGAAGAAATGTGCAGGAAAAAGATGTCACTCTAAAGGGAGCAAGAGCCGGAGAGGATCCACCCAAACACCGTGTTTTGAGCCACTGGTAGACCGTTCTCGCCAGGAAGAAGCCCGGGTCGGATAACCCTTTGGAAGACATCCGCGCCCAGCACCAGTGGAATAGTAGTCCGGCGGTAAAAGGTCTCATCGGCAAGGGAGACATTCGTGAAACGGGTCCGTATTTCACTCGGTAGATCCTTGTCGGTAGTCCAGGCATGTAGGTGGTGCTCGACCTTGAGGATGACCTCCAGCCTAACCGTTGCGTCGTTCCTCGCTCGGATGACGGCCGTACAAGCGCTGTCTGCGCCCACGCGAGTGACGGAAAGCCCGAGGGCCGTTGTCAGTGAAGCGTTGATGCGACTTACGGAACAGCAGGAGTCGAGAATCACGCGGGTTTCAAACGTTTTCCGGCCGTTGTCAATGAGCACAACGGCTGTTGGCATTAAGTTGATGGTTCGTGTCTGCAGCAGGGAGCTAAGGGACAACGCTGGTGCTACAGACCTCTGTCGCGAGGCAGCTGGTGAGGAATGTGCCCGTTGACCCGTCGGGTGCTGAAAGCGACTAGAGCGTGAAGAGTGCTGAGAACGCATTGCCGCCGAGTCACTCAGATGCAGCAACGTATGGTGGTCCTTGGCACATACGCGACATCTATCGCCGCTTCGGCAAGCGCCATTAGAGTGTTGGTGTGCGAGGCAGTTGGAGCAATATTTATTAATAAGGACCACTCGGAGGCGTTTCTCAGCGGAGAGCTTGAGGAACCGGTGGCACTTTCGGAGTGCATGAACTCCACGGCACACTCGACAACGGAACGAATTGACTCCAAGAGGTTGATGATTGCGAGAACTGGGTGCCATGTTGCTGCTGATGAAGATGAAATAGTGAATGATAAGGATTAGTCATGTGGAAACATAGAAGCGTCATGGACACATGGACACAACACGGAAATTAGTTGGAGTTTGGGACGTGGACCTTTGTATCGACAGGAAGAAGAACCAGCTTGGTCACAGGTCGTTTAATCAGTCCCCGGAAAATTGTAACGTCTACCACACGAACCAAGCCATCGGCGCCTGGGTATACAGCTTGAATTCGACCAAGGCGCCATTCGTTGGATGGCAAACTATCTTCCTTTATGATTACCATATCGCCTATTTCGAGGTTCCGTGTGGGTAGTTGCCACTTATTTTTTTTGTGTAGTTCCTTTAAATACTCCTCCTTCCAGCGAATGCATAGCTGCTGGTTGAGAGCCTTCAGGCGTCGCCATCGGTTGATGATGGACAAAGCGTTCTCTTTGATTTCAGGCTCGGGAAGGGATAATAGTGGTCCCCCGATCAAGAAGTGACCTGGACTCAGAGCCAACAAATCAGTGGGATCCTCAGACATTGGAGAGATAGGTCTAGAGTTAAGGCAGGCTTCTACCTTTGATAAGAGAGTTGATAATTCTTCAAAGGTCTATTTGAAAGAGGACGTGGATTTATAGAATAGAGTCTTGAAGCTCTTGACACCCGCTTCCCACAAACCCCCCATGTGTGGGGCGCCTGGTGGATTAAACCGCCAGGTCAACCGCTGGTGACTGTGAGAAGAAATGACCGTTGTTCTTACTGACTCTAGGAAATCTTTTGAGATAATTTTCGAGGCTCCTACGAAGTTTTTCCCATTATCGGAATACATTTTTTGGGGACAACCTCGTCTCGCTACGAATCGGGCGAATGCAGCCAGAAACTTCTCCGTTGTGAGGTCGGAAGTGGCCTCCAAATGGATCGCCTTGGTGCTGAAGCATACAAATACGCAAACATAACCCTTCGTTATGAGACACGCCCGGCCTGTATAGTTTTTTATGTCGAAGGGCCCTGCGAAATCGACGCCGGTGTGAGTAAAAGGACGAGAAAACGTGCTTCTTTCTGCAGGCAGATCCCCCATAAGCTGAGTTTGGAGTCGTTTGCGATGGATTACGCACACTTTACAAGAATTAATCGTGGACTTCACGATATTCTTTAGTTTCGGAATCCAATACCTCGCCCGAATGAGGCTAACCGTCAGCTGATTGCCACCATGCAGGGAAATCAGATGTGTGAAACGGACCAGGAGACGGGAAAAAACACAGTTGGTTGGCAGGATTATTGGATGCCGCTCATCGTATCTCAGTGAATTGGAAGCTCTTGCTCTACCGCAAGCTCGAAGAATGCCTCTTTGATCGATAAATGGACTTAAGTTCAGAATGCTGCTTGATTTGGGGATTTGCATCTTATTGAGCAAGCAGCAATACTCGGTTGAGTACCCATTACGCTGAGTTTGGACAATAAGGAGTGTTTGAGCTTTATCAAGGTCCTCATTAAGGAGCTCATTAGGCAGACGGATAGAGGGCTCTCGACAGCGCTGGATGAAACGTAAAACATATGCCATTACTCGTAATGCCTTGTCGAACCTAGAAAAGCGGTCAAGAAAATCATAAGGAGGCAACTGTGATACGTTGCACTTAACGGCACGCTTTTCCTCGTCTGTTTCATGAGCCTCGGCAATGGAACAGGGCCATTGATTTTGTGGAAGACGTAACCACTCAGGCCCATGCCACCAGAGGCTATTACAAAGCAAGTCTTGGGGAGAGGCTCCTCTGCTGGCTAAGTCTGCAGGATTGTGTTCTGACCGAACGTGAACCCATTTGGTGGAATCGATGGACTGCGTAATTTTGGAAACTCGGTTGGCAACGAAAGTGGTCCATCTACACGGAGGTTTGTTCAACCATGCTAGCACTATTGTGGAATCCGTCCAGTAAAAGTCGTCAAACCGTTCCGCGGGAAGTTGAGGCAAAAGTGCCGTGGAGAGTTCCGCCAAAAGTGCCGCGCCACATAGCTCCAAACGTGGTAAGGAGATCGTTTTAACGGGAGCTACTCTCGTTTTCGCCCCCAGGAGATGAACGGAGACCTCAGCATTGTATTCGGTGCGAACGTAGATCGCCGCACCATATGCGCTCTGAGACGCATCACAGAACCCATGATATTGCAAATTGGTCTTAGGATGATATTGGACCCATCTTGGAATACGGATATCTCGCAGCTCAGGATAGCTAGATAGAAAGTCTTGCCATATCTGAACAAGATCGAGGGGAAGCAGCTCGTCCCAGTTTAATTCTCTAAGCCATATTTGCTGCATAAAGATTTTAGCACGGACAATGACTGGCGCTAGCCAGCCAGCTGGATCGAAAAGCTTGGCTATTTGTGAGAGCACTTCACGTTTGGTGTAGACTGTCTGGTGTGTCAGTTGTGAAGGAAGGAAATAAAACTCATCGCTCTTGGCTTGCCACCGAATGCCTAGTGTCTTGGTGGTGCTGGCGTCGTCAATTTCCAGAAAATCGGCGGATAGGAGATGATCTTTCGGAATGTCTTTGAGGATCGCCTTGGAATTGGATGTCAATTTCCTCAATAGAAAGCCAGCACCGTCGAGTGCATCGCGAAGCTCTTCGATGGCTGATGTGGCTTTTTTTATAGAGTGTGCGCCTGATAACACATCGTCTACATACATATCCTCTGAGAGGATAGCACTTGCTTGAGGAAACTTAGCCTGCACGTCTTGAGCAAGTTGTAGAAGGACTCGAATTGCTAGAAATGGGGCGCAATTGACTCCGAAGGTGACCGTGTTGAGCTCGTAGTCGCACAACTGATCATCCTTATTTCGGAAAAGGATCCTTTGAAAGGGTGTATGTTTTCGATCTACCCATATTTGCCGGTACTAAAAACATAGCGATGAAATCGCCATTTAAGGATCTGGATTGTTTGGTCGGATTGTAGAACGGGGCCAGTATGAAGGAGGTCATTCAGACTTTTGCTATTGGAGGATGGATTGGAAGCGTTGAAAACCACGCGAACCTTAGTGGTGGTGCTGTCAGGTTTGAACACAGCATGGTGAGGCAAATAAAAGTTGTTGGAGTCGGTACTTGGAGAAACCTGTGTCATATGACCCAAGTCTAGGTATTCCTGAATTACCGCATCATATTGTTCTTTCAGCGGAAGATCCCGCTTTAAACGATTCTCGTTTCGTAGGAACTGAGCGAGTGCGATGGACCTCGAATGCCCCAAATCAATGTGATCAGGAGCTATGAATGGTAATGTGACGATATATCTGCCCTTGCTATTCCTCCTGGTGGTGCGAACGAAATTCTCCTCGCAAACGGAATAGGACGCTCTCACTAGTTTGACTGGTCGATCTTCCACCTCCCAAAACTTGGAGAGAAGCTTGTCCAATGACTCTTCGTTTCTTGGAGCAACTTGAGTCGAGTAAGAGGATACTGCTGAAAACGATGAAGTTGGAACTGGCCCAGAGATAATCCACCCAGAAGAGTTCCGCAGAGATTGGGTCTAACCTTGCTTAAGAGGATCGAGGGAAGAATATCCGCGCCGATAAGCACATCAATTTGTGCACTTTTGGAAAATGAGGGGTCAGCGAGCTGAATATCAGGCATATCCTTCAAAAACGTTTGAGATATCGTGCCTGACGGTAAGTTCCCCGCGAGCTTAGGCAGCACATATGCCGACGTATCGATGTGCATTCGAGGCCGGAGAGGAGAGACTAGCCGGAAATGACACAGCTTTTGTGTCGGTGAAGAGGTCTGATTAATTCCAGAAATCTGCGCCTGGACTGGTTGGAATGGTAGTTTGATCATCCGGAACAATCTTTCGGATATGAAGGTTCCTTCCGACCCTGAATCAATAAGAGCCCTAGCTGGAAATGTAGAACCCTTATGCCAAATATTAACCATGGCCGTTCCTAACAGGACGCCTTGGGTTTTTGAGGCGAGAAAGCTTTGCACTTCCGTTTCTCGTGGTGAAGGAGTGGACTGTATGAGCTGAGTTGTATGTGAATTGGTGAAAGTGGACGGTGCCGATGAAGGGTCTAAAGTCGTTGAGACAGTAGATGCTTGCGGACGATGAAGCAGAGTGTGATGGCGTCAGTCTGATGGACAGTCTTTTAATTGGTGTCCTCTGGCAAAACAATTTAAGCAAAGTTGCTGCTGCCTGATGCTATCCGACCGTTCGCTAACCGACATTTGGAGAAATTTTGGACACATTCTGATTGGGTGATTTTCATTGGAGCAAAGCTTACACGTTTGAAACCTTGTGTCCACCTTAGCCTCGAAAGAGTTTACTCTTCTAGGTGTAGGCTCCTTCCGAGCTAGTTTAATCTGCGGCTGCGAGTTTACTGAGGCCCTCACTGCTCGGACTCTTTCTAAGGTGTTTGCTCGTTCCTTTACAAAAGAGCTCAACTCCCTCCAGGTCGGCAGGTCTTGTCGCTTCTCGAGAGATTTCTCCCACTCTGACAGAGCGAGGTCTGGAAGTTTCGCCGACAACATAAAAACGAGGAGAGAGTCTGAAAACGGGGATTCTATATATACCTTGTATTTTTGTAGGGTTGTCAAACAACTCTCTATGGAGTTTTGAAACTCCTTTAGGGCTGCCCCGGACTCTTCAGAAATGGGTTTCAAATTAAAAAGGATTGTGAGTTGATTGTTGACTAACATTCTCTTATTCTCAAAATTGCTTATCAAGGATTCCCATGCCGCTGCGAAACCATTGTTGCTGATTTCAGCCTTGGACACGAGCGCTTTTGCATCGCCGCTAGTTTTGGAAGTCAGATGGAAAAGTTTTTCAATTGGTGTTAGGCTCGGATTATTGATATAAACTGCCGTAAAAAGGTCCCGGAAGGTAGGCCATTCTAAATAGTCCCCTGCAAAAACCGTTGTTTCTACTGGAGGTAAACGCCACCCTTTTGCTTGAGACTCTACCGCGGGCCTTTGAATGGGCTCTGTAGCTTCGTCAATTTGGTCATCTACCATTGCACAACATCGTTCATAGACACCGTAGCAGTGCTCAAACTTGGATTGCAAGGTCTGAATCACGTCGCTGTTTTCGCCTTCATTCAGCGCAATGGAACAACGTTCAAATTCCTGTTTGATGTCTTTCCACAAATCTCGTACCTCTTCGCGACGAATTTTGAGAGCGTTCAAGGAAACCCCAGGGCTGGCCGAGAATTTGGTTTCATACTGAATCAGTCGATCAGTCAAGAGAATGAAATTCTTCAGTGTGGCCATACCTGCCAGAATCCTTTGCTTGATAGCTGCACGCGTGTTTCGGAACTCGGGTTTTGGGGGAGGTACCGCTCTTGAAATGGATGGCTTCTTTCCTTCCAAAGGAGATGGACTCTTTTTAATGGATGTGCTTGGTAGCGGACTTGAACGAGAGGTTTGTGGGCGAGGAACCGATAGACGTGGTTTTCTGTCCCTTTCGCTGGTATTTTGCATAATAGGCTCCCACAGGAGCCAAGATTATGACGTGAAATGTGAAATAGACAGAGAAGACTACGCGGATGTTTGTTTGATTGTTTGAATAATGCCAACGACCAAAATCGACGGAATTGGAAATAAGTAATTTAAACTTGACAGGTGGAGACAACTCAAATGTTGTAAATTGATTGTACGATAGTTTGAATAATGCCGATGACCAAAAAGCGATGGGATTGGAATGGAAGTAATTTAAACTCGACAGGTGGAAACAACTCAAATGCTTTAAGTTGATCGTACGATAGTTCGATAGTTTGAATAATGACGATGGCCAAACTGAGGGAATTGAAAATAATTTGCAGATGGAAACCGCACGATTTTTGTAAGTAGATTGTAAACGATATGTCGATAGTTTAAATATTACCGATGACCAAAAACGAAGGAATTGAAATAAAGTAATAAAGAAAACTCGACAGGTAGAAACAACTCAAATGCTTTAAGTTGATCGTACGATAGTTCGATAGTTTGAATAATGCCAATGACCAAAAAGCGAAGGAATTTGAATTAAAGTAAATTAAACTCGACAGATGGAACCAACTTAAATGTTTTAAGTTGATTATACGATAGTTTGAATAATGACGATGGCCAAACTGAGGGAATTGAAAATAATTTGCAGATAGAACCGCACGATTTTTGTGAGTAGATTGTAAACGATATGTCGATAGTTTGAATATTACCGATGACCAAAAACGAAGGAATTGAAATAAAGTAATAAAAAAACTCGACAGGTGGAAACAACTCAAATGTTGTATGTTGCTTGTACGATAGTTCGTTAGTTTGAATAAAGCCGATGGCCAAACTGAGGGGATTGAAAATAATTTGCAGATGGAAACCGCACGATTTTTGTGAGTAGATTGTAAACGATATGTCGATAGTTTGAATATTACCGATGACCAAAAACGAAGGAATTGAAATAAAGTAATAAAAACTCGACAGGTGGAAACCACTCAAATGTTGTATGTTGATTGTACGATAGTTCGATAGTTTGAATAAAGCCGATGAACGAACCGAAGGAATTGAAGAATGATAAAAAAAAAAAACAATTTACTAAAACACTGTGCAGTGATACCGATCACTTAGCAGATGCCAATAGCACAAACTGAATACGATATGTTTGATGATTTTAACGATGTATGATATGTATAGTAAATTCGATATGTGTTAATGTATTATATAAATTTATAAATGCATGTGATAATATAATCAATAATAAATGGATATAGTCAATGTTAGTGCAGTAAAACAACAACGCAGTTTTGTATTTATTTGTTTCTTATTGTGCAGTCGAGTGATTCGGTGTCATCTCCAAAAAGTAATCGACTCGTTACTGCAGCGGAAAGCACATCACTTGTTCAATTTATTGTTTACGTTTTTATTAATTTATTTCGGCCGATCGAAAATTCTTTTAATCTCTTTGGATATATGGCCAGTGTTATGATTGTGAATACTATTATTTATGTGCGTTATAACAAGCGATGGCAGGAAGTGTATGCGTCCATACATCTAAGTGTTAGTGGGAATAAAAAAAATAACACTTAATGTATGTTGATATACATATGCCTGTTGATAGCTCCTTGTCGTAGTTATTTGCACTGTATAATTTAAAATGTGTAAAAGCTCATAAGAGTAGTTTGCATTGGGACTGCTTATGTGTGGGCATACATACATACATACATTCGAGGGTGGGTTTTAGCATCACGGTATGTACATATATGTATGTGAAATGTTAAATATGACCGGAGTACCAATGCGATGTTTTGTTTACGGAAAAGAATAAAAACATTAAGTAATTATTCAATATTCACAAATTCAGACGGATAATTGCTCACACACACACACACAGACACTCGATAGCAGGTGGATAGCAGGTGCAATGTATGCCGGTATGTATGTATGTACCACGTTAACACTGACTGTTTGTGCAGAATATCAGCTGTGATGCACAGAAGGAATTGAAATAAAATTGAAACGTCCAATTTATGAATCTTGGAAAGAAGACCTTTTCTTTTGAAAAAAAAAAAAAAGAAAAAAATATGGCGGACGACAATATGGCAGTATGTAAAACCTTGAAAAAAGTACAAAAAAACCTGGAATAATCACGAATCTTGCTTCCCAATAGCTTGCTGGGTCGGTGATCGAAGAAATGTATCCGGCTCGAAGGACCAAATGTTGAAGTGGAGGGCAGCAAACCGTGATTCCCACGAAGGCACAATGAAAGATGGCGGATGGAGGTTCTTCAATATATATATTTTTCACTTTTAAAACTTCAAAAACTTCTTGCTTGTAATACATGTGATTTCATACTAAAAACTAAGCGTCTCAATTCATGTTAAGTTAGCGCCCTTGAGAGCGGCTTGGAGAGTATGTTAATGTTAATGTTAAGTTATGAGTGATGTTAAATTATGTTAAAATGACACTCGCTGGTTGACACGAACAATCGGATCACTATATCATATAGCTTCCATAGGACCGATCAGTCGAAAATCAAGTCTTAGTATGAAATACTTTTTTGTTTTATGAGATATCTCAACAAAACCATTACAGTATGCATATAACTTGGCTTTATATATCCTGTCCGAAGTTGGTTTAAATCGGACCACTATATCATATAGCTTCCATTTTACCGATCGGGCGAAAATCAAGTCTTAGTATGAAAAACTTTTTTGTTTTATGAGATATCTCAACAAAACTATTAGAGTATGCATATAACTTGGCTTTATATATCCTGTCCGAAGTTGGTTTAAATCGGACCACTATATTAAATAGCTGTCATAGGACCGGTCGGGCGAAAATTAGATCTTAGTACGAAAAACTTGTTTGTTATACCCTGAGCCCATTGAAAATGGGCAAAAAAGGGTATAATGCGTTTGGCAGAATGTATGTAACAGGCAGACCCCCGAAAGTATATATATGCTTGATCAGGATCAACAGTCGAGTCGATTGAGCCATGTCCGTCTGTTTGAACGCATCGATCTCAGAAACCATAAGAGCTAGAGACTTCAAACTTGGTATGTAGGTTCCTGGATACCGTACGCAGATCAAGTTTATTTTTATTTTTGGATCGGACAGCTATATCATATAGCTGCCATAGGAACGATACATCGAAAATGAAGTTTTTGTATGAAAATCTTCTTTAATTTTTGAGATATCTCAACCAATCTCACACGATATATATTTGAGGCGGTATTATACACCCTGTTTGTTTTTTGAGTTATCGTAACCAAACTGATAGAATATTCATCTGGGCTGGTATTATACACCCTGACCAAATTTGGTCCGAATCGGCCCACTATATCATATAGCTGTCATACAGACGCTCTGCCGAAAATCAAGTTTTAGTAAGAAAAAGTTTTTTGTTTTTTGAGATATCTTAACCAAACTGATAGAATATGCATTTATGTTGGTTTTGTACATTCTGGCCAGATTTGGTTCAAATCGGTTCCATACATCATATAGCTGCCATAGAAATAATTGGTCGAAAATAAACATTTATAAAAGAGTGCCTGGGCTCAGGGTATCCTACTTTCGAGCGTGCTCGACTGTAGCCGCACCTCACCGCGAGCGAAACGAGCCGGGAGTAGGCGAGCGAGGCGAGCAGGGGTCGGAGCCCCCTTGTTTTATAAGGTATTTTAACCAAATTCGTAGAATATGCCTATAAATTAGTTTTATACATTCTGATCGAAGGTGGTTCATTTTTTGGTTTTATGAGATATTTTAACAAAATTCATAGAATATGCATTTAAGTAGTTTTATACACCTTGACCAAAATTGGATCAAATCGGACCACCATATCATATAGCTATCATAGGACCGATCGGGCGAAAATCAAGTATTAGTATGAAAAACTCTATTTTCCATAGTAAGTACGGGGTCTTCGACAGTCAGCGGAGCCTTCTAATTTTCTATATAATTAAAGAAAAAAATTTATTTAAAATATATAAAAATAAAATTATCACTGCGAACGGCAGTTCGCTCTAGTGACGAAAGCAGCACGAAGGGTGCGAAAGGCGACTAGCAATATATACTGCTAATTTGGAAAATTTGCTACGACTGTCCGATCAGGTCGAGTTATATACCGATCGAAAGGTTGAGTCCTAACTTACAAAATGGCATACTAAAACTTTTTGTAACTCACCTGGTTCATGAGATACGGGGGTGTAAGTGGGAGGGGAAAAATTTAAACGATCGCAGCTAATGAGGCCGTTGGGGCCTTTTTGAAAATTTTTTTATTTTTAAAAAATTCTAATCAAAAATACGCGTCGATTGATACCCCGATCACCCAAATCCGATAACTGGTTCGAAAGATAATAAAATTTAAAATTTTTAGTGGACTTCTCAAAATGAGATGAAAAGTCAGTTTGTTTGTCCGTTCGTTTGCGCGTATCAAAGCGCTAAAAAAGCTTAGATGTAATGATGAGGATTTGTTTCTTTTCAAAAATATAGAAATGTTTCTTCTACGACTTTTTGAATTTCCCGCTAGTTTAGCGGGAAACCGCTATTTCCCGCTAAAATTGAAACCCCAATAGTTTGCAAACCATAGAAGCTACAGATATGTCCTATATATCATTGGAAAGGTGAGTTTAAGGGCTTTTTGACGATAGTTCGATAGTTTGAATAAAGCCGATGAACGAACCGAAGGAATTGAAGAATGATAAAAAAAAAAAACAATTTACTAAAACACTGTGCAGTGATACCGATCACTTAGCAGATGCCAATAGCACAAACTGAATACGATATGTTTGATGATTTTAACGATGTATGATATGTATAGTAAATTCGATATGTGTTAATGTATTATATAAATTTATAAATGCATGTGATAATATAATCAATAATAAATGGATATAGTCAATGTTAGTGCAGTAAAACAACAACGCAGTTTTGTATTTATTTGTTTCTTATTGTGCAGTCGAGTGATTCGGTGTCATCTCCAAAAAGTAATCGACTCGTTACTGCAGCGGAAAGCACATCACTTGTTCAATTTATTGTTTACGTTTTTATTAATTTATTTCGGCCGATCGAAAATTCTTTTAATCTCTTTGGATATATGGCCAGTGTTATGATTGTGAATACTATTATTTATGTGCGTTATAACAAGCGATGGCAGGAAGTGTATGCGTCCATACATCTAAGTGTTAGTGGGAATAAAAAAAATAACACTTAATGTATGTTGATATACATATGCCTGTTGATAGCTCCTTGTCGTAGTTATTTGCACTGTGTAATTTAAAATGTGTAAAAGCTCATAAGAGTAGTTTGCATTGGGACTGCTTATGTGTGGGCATACATACATACATACATTCGAGGGTGGGTTTTAGCATCACGGTATGTACATATATGTATGTGAAATGTTAAATATGACCGGAGTACCAATGCGATGTTTTGTTTACGGAAAAGAATAAAAACATTAAGTAATTATTCAATATTCACAAATTCAGACGGATAATTGCTCACACACACACACACAGACACTCGATAGCAGGTGGATAGCAGGTGCAATGTATGCCGGTATGTATGTATGTACCACGTTAACACTGTTTGTGCAGAATATCAGCTGTGATGCACAGAAGGAATTGAAATAAAATTGAAACGTCCAATTTATGAATCTTGGAAAGAAGACCTTTTCTTTTGAAAAAAAAAAAAAAGAAAAAAATATGGCGGACGACAATATGGCAGTATGTAAAACCTTGAAAAAAGTACAAAAAAACCTGGAATAATCACGAATCTTGCTTCCCAATAGCTTGCTGGGTCGGTGATCGAAGAAATGTATCCGGCTCGAAGGACCAAATGTTGAAGTGGAGGGCAGCAAACCGTGATTCCCACGAAGGCACAATGAAAGATGGCGGATGGAGGTTCTTCAATATATATATTTTTCACTTTTAAAACTTCAAAAACTTCTTGCTTGTAATACATGTGATTTCATACTAAAAACAAAGCGTCTCAATTCATGTTAAGTTAGCGCCCTTGAGAGCGGCTTGGAGAGTATGTTAATGTTAATGTTAAGTTATGAGTGATGTTAAATTATGTTAAAATGACACTCGCTGGTTGACACGAACAATCGGATCACTATATCATATAGCTTCCATAGGACCGATCAGTCGAAAATCAAGTCTTAGTATGAAATACTTTTTTGTTTTATGAGATATCTCAACAAAACCATTACAGTATGCATATAACTTGGCTTTATATATCCTGTCCGAAGTTGGTTTAAATCGGACCACTATATCATATAGCTTCCATTTTACCGATCGGGCGAAAATCAAGTCTTAGTATGAAAAACTTTTTTGTTTTATGAGATATCTCAACAAAACTATTAGAGTATGCATATAACTTGGCTTTATATATCCTGTCCGAAGTTGGTTTAAATCGGACCACTATATTAAATAGCTGTCATAGGACCGGTCGGGCGAAAATTAGATCTTAGTACGAAAAACTTGTTTGTTATACCCTGAGCCCATTGAAAATAGGCAAAAAAGGGTATAATGCGTTTGGCAGAATGTATGTAACAGGCAGACCCCCGAAAGTATATATATGCTTGATCAGGATCAACAGTCGAGTCGATTGAGCCATGTCCGTCTGTTTGAACGCATCGATCTCAGAAACCATAAGAGCTAGAGACTTCAAACTTGGTATGTAGGTTCCTGGATACCGTACGCAGATCAAGTTTATTTTTATTTTTGGATCGGACAGCTATATCATATAGCTGCCATAGGAACGATACATCGAAAATGAAGTTTTTGTATGAAAATCTTCTTTAATTTTTTAGATATCTCAACCAATCTCACACAATCTCATATATATTTGAGGCGGTATTATACACCCTGTTTGTTTTTTGAGATATCGTAACCAAACTGATAGAATATTCATCTGGGCTGGTATTATACACCCTGACCAAATTTGGTCCGAATCGGCCCACTATATCATATAGCTGTCATACAGACGCTCTGCCGAAAATCAAGTTTTAGTAAGAAAAAGTTTTTTGTTTTTTGAGATATCTTAACCAAACTGATAGAATATGCATTTATGTTGGTTTTGTACATTCTGGCCAGATTTGGTTCAAATCGGTTCCATACATCATATAGCTGCCATAGAAATAATTGGTCGAAAATAAACATTTATAAAAGAGTGCCTGGGCTCAGGGTATCCTACTTTCGAGCGTGCTCGACTGTAGCCGCACCTCACCGCGAGCGAAACGAGCCGGGAGTAGGCGAGCGAGGCGAGCAGGGGTCGGAGCCCCCTTGTTTTATACGGTATTTTAACCAAATTCGTAGAATATGCCTATAAATTAGTTTTATACATCCTGATCGAAGGTGGTTCATTTTTTTGTTTTATGAGATATTTTAACAAAATTCATAGAATATGCATTTAAGTAGTTTTATACACCTTGACCAAAATTGGATCAAATCGGACCACCATATCATATAGCTATCATAGGACCGATCGGGCGAAAATCAAGTATTAGTATGAAAAACTCTATTTTCCATAGTAAGTACGGGGTCTTCGACAGTCAGCGGAGCCTTCTAATTTTCTATATAATTAAAGAAAAAAATTTATTTAAAATATATAAAAATAAAATTATCACTGCGAACGGCAGTTCGCTCTAGTGACGAAAGCAGCACGAAGGGTGCGAAAGGCGACTAGCAATATATACTGCTAATTTGGAAAATTTGCTACGACTGTCCGATCAGGTCGAGTTATATACCGATCGAAAGGCATACTAAAACTTTTTGTAACTCACCTGGTTCATGAGATACGGGGGTGTAAGTGGGAGGGGAAAAATTTAAACGATCGCAGCTAATGAGGCCGTTGGGGCCTTTTTGAAAAATTTTTTATTTTTAAAAAATTCTAATCAAAAATACGCGTCGATTGATACCCCGATCACCCAAATCCGATAACTGGTTCGAAAGATAATAAAATTTAAAATTTTTAGTGGACTTCTCAAAATGAGATGAAAAGTCAGTTTGTTTGTCGGTTCGTTTGCGCGTATCAAAGCGCTAAAAAAGCTTAGATGTAATGATGAGGATTTGTTTCTTTTCAAAAATATAGAAATGTTTCTTCTACGACTTTTTGAATTTCCCGCTAGTTTAGCGGGAAACCGCTATTTCCCGCTAAAATTGAAACCCCAATAGTTTGCAAACCATTAAAATAAAAATTATTAAAAAAAAAAAAAAAACACGAAAATTGGTATTCGGCACTGTGCAAAAAGTAATTTTTATGTACAAAGAAGCTCTCCCTTTTTGAGCACAGTGCACAATGCCAATTTTCGGGTTTTTTTTTTTTTTTTTAATAATTTTTATTTTTTTTTAAGTTTTTATAATAAACTGAATTTAGCTCGTCACACAATTGGATATCAGAAATTTTGGAGCTAAAAATTGCTTTCGTCACTAGACTTTTACCTCGTGTAGAGGTTTTTTTTGTGGGATATATACTTACTTGGCACTTGTTTTCGCTTAGTACCGAAATTAATATTAGAACAAAAAACACAAACACATTTGAGTGCAGATAATTTTTTATTCAGCGTGTTCTTTGTGAGCTTAAGAATAAATTAAGACTAACTCGATCTTCGATCGAAATGAATAAAGAAACCTCAAAAGTTATGTTTACAATTCATTTTCAGCTGCGGCCTAAGTGACCATTGTCGCGAGGCGCATATGTTGGAGAAATTATGCTGTCGATGCAAATTATTTATTTATAAGTTGAATCGGCAGCTGCGGGACTTATCAAGATATTTTAGGTTTACATTTGGCTTATATGATCTGCCTGTGAACCGTTCTGTTTCTTAATTGTTATGTTTTGAATTTGAGCTTCCTGAGAAGTGTTTATGTTATGAATTGTATCTGGCTGTGGTTCTGTCGGTTGAGTTATGTTTGTATTGGTACGTGCATCTAGCTCTATAGCTACGTTACTCCCCCTTTCCTTGTTCGAATTACGTCCTCGAATTCGCAAATATACGTATAAAATGGCTATGGAGATGATAACAAAAATGATAATGTACAAAATTATTTCTTGCTGATTGGATTTTTTTACATAGTATTTCATTTCTTTGTTTATGTGTTCAATTGGTTCAAAATTAGAAGTATCACTTAAAATTACTTCCGTTTTGTACGGAGAAATTTCTTCTACTGTTATTGTTACATTATTAATTTGAACGCCGCATTGATTTATTTGAATTAACTGATTCCCTGTAACCGAATATGGTGCTGATTTGCAATCTGTAAATAATGGCGTTGGACTTATTTTGTAAGTAATTAAAATATTTGACAAGACATATTGAATCAAAGGTACATGCCCTTGTTTTGTTTTACATTGTAATTTTGATTTCTTAACTATTGATATACTACATTCATCAGTTATTAATGTTTTAGTTTTAAAATCTATGGCATTGTCTTTGTATAAGTATGCTGATACAATATTATTTATTAACGTGTGTTCAATAAGATTTTCATTATAGTCCGGATACGGTACCACTGTATATACTGGGATTTCAAGAGATTTTAATGGTTGATTGTATTATTAACAGGATTATTGTCATCTGCATCATGGTCTGGAATATTTTCGTCGGGTTCCCTGGAATATTTAGATTTGTTTATTTTCTTTTTCTTCTGAAATACCGTCTTCTAGTGAACTGTTTTATGTCCTCGGTTCTGTATTTCGTATCGTTTGCTGTCTACTTGTGTAACGTTAGTATTTTTTCTAAATGGGTTGTGCGATTTCTGAGTCTTCTGTAAATTTTTTGAAATTTGTGGGTCAATTTCATGTTCTTTTCTATTTGCATTTATTTTATCGATCTTAAATTTTTTATTATCTTGCACATTTTTTATTGGTTGTTTATTGTACAAAAATATGTCGGCGGGCGTATTATTTTATGGTTATAAGTATAAGCTATTTCCTGCATTTCTGTACCTGATTGTTCAATATCCTTGGTAGTTAATAGTATTCTCATTTTTTCATTAATTGTTTTATGAATTTTTTCAATGTCTGCAACTCCTGTTTTATTTGTATTGTATTCTATGGCTACGTTTTCACTTTCTAACCATTTTCGAAGGCTTAAACTGTTCATTCCTGTATCTCTGTCTGATTTAATTAGTTTTGGTTTCCCCATTGTGTTAAATATTGTAAGTAATGCTCCTTTTACATCGAGCCATGTTCTTGATTCTGTTTCTACGGCCATCATGAATTTAGAATATACGTCAATTCAAGTCAGATAGTTCCGTCTGTTATTTATGTAATAATCTATAATATATTTTTCTCTGATTTTATTAAGTTTCGGTGTAATTTCCATAGGCAATTTGGCAATTTTAAAATCATTTCTTTAAAATCTGCGTAGCTTTCCATGTTTTTCTTTAATGTTGTGGATTTTGTCAATTTTCCTCTAGTTCTGGGATTTAAAAAGGTCAAGTATGTTCTTTGTATTAGCGCGAAGTCTTGATCGTCGGTAATATAAATTGTTGTATTTTTGGTTCCTACGACGATTTCTAGTATGTCTATTGCTTCGGTTTCATTTAATGGCGATAGGTATTTTATTTGCGTTATGTTCTTGTTAAAATATTTTTCTGTTTTTACTTTATGCCCAGTTCCTTTAGTCATTATTATTTGCCTATTGTAATGATCTATTGGTCTT
The DNA here is from genome assembly GCA_951394115.2 of Drosophila phalerata. Taxonomy (NCBI): domain Eukaryota; kingdom Metazoa; phylum Arthropoda; class Insecta; order Diptera; family Drosophilidae; genus Drosophila; species Drosophila phalerata. The sequence goes on along the minus strand of CATOAP020000079.1, from coordinate 255,915 downwards.
TCTGTTATCTGGATATACTGACTACCATCCTCTGATGCACTATGTATTGTTGCTAAGGTTGTATCAGCCTGACTATCATTGTCTTCACTATGCGCATCTCCCATAAATGTTTCATTGATTTTTATCCTAGACAGAGCATCTGCGACATGATTTTCTTTTCCCTGTATGTGTTTTATTTCAAAGTCAAATTCGTTAAGCTTTATTTTCCACCGTTGAAGTTTCATGTTGGGTTCTTTAAGAGATTCCAAACAAACTAAAGGTTTGTGATCTGTTTGTACTGTAAATCGGCGTCCATATAGATAGGGTCGGAAATATTTAGTGGCCCATACTATAGCTAATAACTCTTTTTCGATTGCTGAATATCTGGTTTCATGTTCATTTAGAGTTCGACTGGCAAAACATATTGGTTTATTTTCTTGTGCCAAAACTGCACCTAATGCGAAATTACTTGCGTCTGTAGTAAGGGTGAATTTTTTATTAAAATTGGGTCTTATTAATATGGGGTCGCTGGCTATTAAGGTCTTTAATTTATTAAACGAATTTTTATAGTCGTCATTATTAACGTCAATAGTTTGATATTTTTTAAGATAATTTGTCATTGGTTTTGCTATTTTTGCGAAGTCTTTTATAAATTTTCGGTAGTATCCTGCCAAACCTAAGAATGATTTTATTTCTTTTGGATTTTTTGGTATTGGATAACGTTGGATTGATTCTATTTTTTGCGGTTCTGGCTTAATGCCGTCGGGAGTTACGATGTGTCCTAGAAATGAAGTCTCTCTTTGCATAAATGTGCATTTACTTAATTGTAGTTTAAGATTGTATTGTTTTAAACGATCTAAAACTTTTCTTATTGAAATCTCATGCTCTTGGAGTAAAGTCGAAAAGATAATGATATCGTCAAGATAAACAAGACAATGTTTTCCAATGATACCATTTAAAACGTGATTCATGCATCGTTGGAATGTTGCGGGTGCATTTTTTAAGCCGAATGGCATACGAGTATACTCGTAATGACCATGTTTTGTTGAGAAAGCTGTCTTTTTAATTGAATTTGAATGCATTTGGATTTGATGAAACCCTTTGGCCAAGTCAAGTGTGGTGAAATATTGGCATCTGCCCAGTTTGTCTAGTATCTCGTCGATGTTTGGGATTGGAAATCTGTCATCTACTGTAACTTCATTTAGTTTTCTATAGTCTATTACCAGACGAAATTTACCGTCTTTCTTTCCTACCACTAGTAGCGGACTATTATATGGTGAGTTCGAATGCCTGATTATACCCTGTTTTAACATGTCATTAATTTGTTCATTTACTTCGTTTTCGTGAATTTGTGCATAAGGTTATGTGTTTGGTCACAGACCAGTATTAGGAAGTAGAATTGAATTGAATTGAATAATATCTAAGTAGCATGTAAGAATTAGCATAATGTATATATTGAAGTACCCTAGATTGTAGTTATTCTCTTATATTGTATAAGTGCAAGCGAAGCGCAGGCAGCTCAAAACGGCCGAAGAAGAAGGGCAGAGCTAGCAGCTGTGTAAGCGAGAGTTTTCAGATGTCATACGAAAGCTTAAGCGGCCGATCGTTTAATTACGCGCAGCAGCCACCAATTACTCTTTAACGCCTTTGCAGTCTCACTTTTGGATAAATCTATATATATAAAATTGCTTGACCTCATTCACTGACTTAGCATTGCACAGGCCAAATGGCTAAAGATACAAGTCTGAAACTTGGCCAAAATAAACTTAAGATAATTTCATCGGCGTTTAAGACGCCATTTTGTAATATTGTAAGTGGAAGTGCGTCAAAATCGAGGTCAAAGTTCGCGTGTATTTTGATTTATATATAGCAGCGTTTGGTCAGCCGGCAGGCGAAATGGTTAGGTAGTGCAGAGGATGGTGTGTTAGACCCAGGTGCGTGCAGGCACTGGTTCAAACCCCAGCAACGGCAAGAATTCTTTTTAAATTTTTTTTTATCCTTTTTTTAATTTAACGATATTTTACAATTTGATAAAAGTCGGGTTACTATATAGTATAGCTACATCGGGTTCACATTAGTCTTTAGTATGAAAAACTTTTTTGTTTCTTCAGTTATCTCAGTGGCAGCGGGCAGCGTGAATATAATTATGTTTCTCATAAAAAAAAAATTTTACTTTGATTTATATATAACAGCGTTTGGTCAGCCGGCAGGCGAAATGGTTAGGTAGTGCAGAGGATTGTGTGTTAGACCCAGGTGCGTGCAGGCACTGGTTCAAATCCCAGCAAGGGCAAGAACTTTTTTTAAATTTTTTTTTATCCTTTTTTTAATTTAACGATATTTTACAATTTGATAAAAGTCGGGTTACTATATAGTATAGCTACATCGGGCTCACATTAATCTTCAGTATGAAAAACTTTTTTGTTTCTTCAGCTATCTCAGTGGCAGCGGGCAGCGTGAATATAATTATTCGTTTCTTTTTTTTTTTTAAATGTTACTTTGATTTATATATAGCAGCGTTTGGTGAGGCGGAGGACTAACATAAGTGAGTTGGTAGTGCAGAGGATGGTGTGTTAGACCGAGGCGTTCGCCGGCGCACGATCACACCCCAGCAAAGGCAAGAATTTACTTTTTCTTAAGTTCTTTTTTAAATTCAATAATATTTTACAATTTGGTGAAAATCGGGTTACAGTACAATATGGCTACACCCTGACCAAATTTGGTCATTATCGAGTAACTATATCATATAGCTGCCATTGGAACAATTGGATGGAAATTAACTTTTACTATGAAAATTATTTTCGTTTTGAGCTATCTCAACCAAACACTTTATTTACTAAATGTTAAACCCTGTTCAAATTTGGTCTAAGTCGGATGAGTTATAATATAGATGACATATGAACGTCGGTTTCAAAATAACCTTTAATATGAAAAATATTTTTAATTTTTGCAATTTCTGAACAAAACTCACAGATTTGCTTTTGCACGCCAAATTTCTAACTTTTCTGTCAAATCTAGCAGCGTGCATACAATTGTTCGATTCTTTTACTTAAATTGTTATATTATATAATTTTATTGCTACTTATAACATTCAGAAGGGAATTTCCAACAACAAAAAATTTTTAATTCTTCTCTAAAACCTGATTACTGATAATAATTGCTTTGTACGAACGGTGAAAAAACGTGGTAGTCTAATATGTATAAGAAGGTATCATGTCATTTAGCAAGTACTGATAACTGATCCATCAGAATTAAAGAGAGATTACTGATTAAAAAATCTGATTAAATAAACCCAATGTTAGAGAGACGACCCTTTCCTATAAAATGACAGAAACTTTAGTTTTAATGCCTTCTCTTGCACATATTTTTGCTACTTTTATTCTTTTTTCTACACGCAAACACGTTAATGTGATCGGATTTCAGACTCAACAGATTTGTATGGTGCCTGGGCAACAGATTATTTTTATAGATAAAAAATTAATTCAAGACAAATATAAGAAGTGCTTCGCTCTTTTACGCTTCAATTCCGCGAGCGAAGCGAGCCGGGGGTTGGTGAGCGAAGCGAGCAGGGGGCGGAGCCCCCTAGTAAAATTATAAAGTTTAATTGATACTCCGGTCTTTATTTGTCCCTTTGTTTTCGAATTTTTCATTGGCGCCCATTGGCGCGATCGTTGTTGTTGTTGCTGCCCTATTGGTGTCGCCGCTGAGTTCCGCTTGCTGTTGTTGCTGGAACTTTGTTGTAAATTCCCTGGACATCGAGATGCCAAGGATTGAGACCATCGATGACTCCTCCGATGACCAGGTAACAGTGCCCAAACGAGTGAAAGCATAGTGCAGCGTAATACATATTTACATACATACATTGGTATATATGTAAGTGCAAGCACATACACATGCATATGTATGTCCATACATATGTGCATAACAATTAAAGTTGTTAACACTTGCAGTTAAAAGTATCACTGCGTTTCGGCACTGACAATATTTTCATTTTTTATAAGTGAATTGTGAAGCAAAATATAAAATATAAATAAAAAACAAATACATTTATTTGCTAGAATCATACATAATTGCATTGTTTGATTTCTGTTCGGTCGTTTCGTTACGTTGCTTACAGGTATATATATGTACATATCTACACATATATACTCCAACGTGCATGTATATATATATAATATATAGATAGGTTCTTGCCTTTTTTTTTTTGTCGTTAGCCGCTACTTATACATACATACATAAGTTCAAGCGCGCGCTAACATAAAACACATACATACATATTGGTTGCGTTATTCTTTGCTTTGCTGTCCGTTAGCAGCTGCGTATGCATAAGTGCAAGCGCGCGCAATTTAACACACATACATACACAGAATTGGTTGCGTTACTTTTTTTCGTTGCTCTTCGTTTGCCGCTGCTTACACATACATACAAGTAAGTGCAAGCGCGAGTTATGTATAACCCCACCTCACTTCCCACGTATATCCAAAACCCAATTTCCCCTTTACCACCTCTTAATAATAAAGTACAAGAATTGCTCAACTCATTAAACGCTAAATAAACATTATATTAAAATAATGCATAACAGGAAATGCACAGGTCAACGATCTTGCACATGCCAACCAAAAGAAGTTCTTAAGAAATATAAAAAACCAAATAAGCAATTTATTAAAGTAATACAGTAAACAGGAAATGCATAGCTCATCGATTGTTATTAAATTCAGACCAATAACCGGTCAACGATCCGGCACATGTCAACCGATAGTTCATAAGAAAACCAAGTAAACACTTATGTAAACCTAATTTAAGTTTTCTTGTAAAACATTATCAATAAAGAACAGTTAGTTGATATTTACCACCTAAACCCGAAAGACGTGTTTTGTAAATAAAAGTATAAAATATTATTTTTTTGAAATCTCGCTACACTCATTACAAAATTGGCGCAGCCGGTAGGTTCCTTTTTATTAAAGAGGGTCCAGTGATTATTCGAATCGAACATAAAACAAAACGCGAGAGAAGAAAAAAACAAGGGGGCTCCGCCCCCTGCTCGCTTCGCTCGCCTACCCCCGGCTCGCTTCGCTCGCGATGAGGTCTGGTATGTCTACAGTCGAGCGCACTCGACAGTAACTTGATCGGCACCCAAACGTTCGCAACCGACTAATTCAATTTCAATGAAATATTGTCGACATAAAATTCTACAGACTATAGCCCACAGTTAGGGGTGCTAGTCTGTGCAGAACTGGTATTAATACTAACTATAATACAATACGTGAATAATAAAATACAGATTTTTTTTATTAAATAATTAATTAGAAGTATAAATAAAATAGCCAATAAAGTAAGTCACCGCTCGAATTAGCTACCGATTAAATTAATTGAATTCGCGCTAAATACAAGTAACAATAAACTGATTACACTAGGCAACAGCCCAATTCTGAATTGGACCAAACCGAAAAACATTTTTTTTAATTTTTTTCTATTGCAGAATTTTTTTTTTAGAATTTTTTGAAATCTGGATGTTTTTTTAATGCTTTTTTTAGAGGTACGCCCACTTTTGTCATCATAACACCCGAATGCCATAACCGATATTCAAAAGCTTTACTTTTCCTGAAAGCTAATGAATATACCTATAATTTATCTATACACAGTCTAAGATTTAAGTTAGTAGTTTAAGAGCTATTAATTTTTGAATTAAGAAAATGTTGTTTTTTTTAAGCATTTTTTTAGCTTTTTTTTGTCCTTAAATTCAATGAAAGCTCGAAAAAAAATCTGAACGGGAATTCATATTTTTTTTTGCAAAGCTGCATTCTTTGAGCGTCGTTTAAGATATGTCTTATGAAAACCTGTGGAGAGACGGCGATATAATATTTTTTTGTGTCTAGGCACGTTTTTGTCGACTTTTTTGACTTCCTTGTAGAGTGGCATAACCTTTTGTATGAAAATTTTTTGTGTACTTAGAGATATCCTAACCAAACTCACAGGAAATCAATTTGATGTGGTTTTACGCATAATGACCAAAGTTGGTTCAAATCGGTCGACTATATCATATAGCTGCCATAGGAACGATCGGTTGAAAATCCACCTTTAGTATGGAAAACTTTTTTATTTTCTAAGATATTATAATCGAACTCACAAATTGTGTACTCCATGTTGTCCTTTACATCTTTATTAATTTTGGTTCGAATCTGTCTACTATATCATAAAGCTGTCATCGGACCGATCGGTCTAAAAACAAGTTTTAGTATGAAAAACTTTTGTGTTTTTTGAGATATCTTAACTAAACTGATAGAATATGCATATAAGTTGGTCTTATACATCCTGACTAAAGTTGGTTGAAATCGGTCCACTATATTATATAGCTGTCATAGGACCGATCGGTAGAAAATCATGTTTTAGTATAAAAATTTTTTTTGTTTTTGGAGAAATCTCTGTAAAACTCATAAATTGGGCATCTTTCATTGCCCATTACATCCTTACGAAATTTGGTAGAAATCGGACCACTATATCATATAGCTGCCATAGGAACAATCGATACGAACGGTCGATAAGCAACCTTTGGTATGAAAAACTTTTTTGTTTTTTAAGTTATCTCCAAAGTTACAAGTTATAAGCCTTCTATTGCCTTATACAACCTGTCCAAATTTGGTTGGAATCGGATCACTATAACATATAGCTTCCATGGGACCGATCAGTCCAAAATCTACCTTTGCGTAAAAATTGTTTCATTGTTAATATGCTAATAACTTAGCCGTCCTTCCATAGAATTTAACAGTAAACATACGAAACGATTGGTAATTAATATAGCTATATATATATAAACAAATTTAACAGTTCAGATGACCATCTTAAATGCAATTCTGTCAGATTGGTTAAAATATCTCAAAAATCAAAAAAAAATTTCATACTGAACCTTGATTTTCAAACGATTTTTCCTATGGCAGCTATATGATATAGTCGACCGATTTGAACCAACTTTGGTCACTATACGTAAAACCACATCAAATTGATTTCCTGTGAGTTTGGTTAGGATATCTCTAAATACACAAAAAATTTTCATACAAAAGGTTATGCCACTCTACAAGGAAGTCAAAAAAGTCGACAAAAACGTGCCTAGACACAAAAAAATATTATATCGCCGTCTCTCCACAGGTTTTCATAAGACATATCTTAAACGACGCTCAAAGAATGCAGCTTTGCAAAAAAAAAATATGATTTCCCGTTCAGATTTTTTTCGAGTTTTCCTTGAATTAAAGGACAAAAAAAAGCTAAAAAAATTATAGGTATATTCATTAGCTTTCAGGAAAAGTAAAGCTTTTGAATATCGGTTATGGCATTCGGGTGTTATGATGACAAAAGTGGGCGTACCTCTAAAAAAAAGCATTAAAAAAACAGCCAGATTTCAAAAAATTCTAAAAAAAAAATTCTGCCATAGAAAAAAAAAAAAAATGTTTTTCGGTGTTTGGGGCCCCAAATCTATCCAAAAAAGTCGGTTTGGTCCAATTCAGAAAAAAAAAGTTGCAATTTGTTGCCTAGTGTTATTATTCAATGCACTTGTAAAATAACACAGTACTAACACGCCTACAGGAAATTAGGGTCCTTATTGACAGATATGAGCAATGAAAATTGCTTTTCGAAACACTTTTTATCACAAATCACAGAAAGATACAGTACGCACTCAAAGCAATCGATCGAATTAATGTAGAGTGCTAGTGTGAGTGAGCTTTGCATGCTTTGCACTATTTCCCTCTTTTCTTAGAACACACGATAATAAGGGAACATAAATGAAACAAAAGAAAAATGCAAAACAGACACAATAAAAATAGCATGGTTTGGTTTATTTTGGCGGTAGAAATATCGTGACGGTGGCTGAGATGGATGATCTTTGCCTTGTGACGAAATTGTAGCGGTTCAAATCCCGGTGCGGTCACAATTCCTTTTGTTCATTTAAATAAAATTTGGCCTTATGGCGTTTATTTTGTGTTTCCATACATTTAGTTACTCTTTTCACAAAATTAAAGAAAAATTCAAGTTGTTAAAAAAGTACAAATTGTTAAAATAGTACAAATTGTAAAAAAGAAAATAGTTGCCAAAAAAAGAAAATAGTTGACAAAAAAAAAAAAAAAAAAATGTTGCGCACTGGCAAGATTTGAAACGGGAATCGAACCCGCGACTCATCGCCTCAAAATACACTGCTCTACCGTCAGAGCCATCGCAGCCTCATATTTTCGGGTGGCAATATCAATGTATATCATTTTTTTTCGTTGTGCGTTTTGCACGTTTCTTTTGTTTCAATTATGTCTCGCTCGTTAGAAGAGAAGCGCTACATACACACATACATACATGTGCAAATAAAGCTATTTATAGAACCAAATTCGTTGTGCTGCTAATTCATGGTACTGATTGCAAAATGTGCATCACATAAAACTATTGATTAAGTATGTAAAGTATTCATTTAAAAAGTATGTATTAGTATTATTAATGTATATGTATTATTAATAAGTATGTAAATAATTTAATGTAATGAACAAAAAAAATTATGATACAAGTTTTGTTCAAAACAAAGAGCCGTTTTGAACCCGAGTCCAATGTACCCACAAATCGCATGCATTGCTGCAAGTTTTGTACCAAAATCTGGCCACTGCACGTACGCATGAGAAATGAAAAGATATTAATTAATATCTTCTGTATTTGTTATCCGATTGCAATGCAGTTTTCAGGGTGCAATATTAAAATTGTGTTTAGTGTGTGGGCAGATTTTGACATCTGTACCTTTTAAATTGAGTAGTATTTGTATATTTTAGTTTTTTTGTCGATTACAGGATAATTGGGGGGCGTGGCAAAATTCTAAAACAAACTTGATCTGCGTGACCAACATAGGAGTATTGTCACCAAATTTGGTATCTCTATCTCTTATAGTCTCTGAGATCCAGGTGATTATATTTTCGCCATATATCATATTTCCTCAAATATATTCTTTGTTTATTAACCGATCTCGATGAAAATTTCAGCACACCTCAGGACTGGACCCCCTATCCTGTGTGCCAAGTCTCAAGGCTGTGGCTTTAAAAGTGCTCTTGTTATACGATTTTATATCATTTACGTGGGCGGACGTGGGCGGGGCCAAATTTGAAAACATACTTGATATAGATCAACATCATAGGAGTATTGTCACCAAATTTGGTTGCTCTTACTTTTAAAGTCGCGGAGATATATGTGTTCAAAATTCTGTACCATAATTGACACGAATCTAATAGGCTCTAGTACCCTTTTTTGGGTACCGAGCTAACTAGTACCCTTTTTTGGGTACCGAGCTAAAAACGACCCAGCTATTTAAATTGCAAACACTGCTTTGCACAAAGATCAATAGGCGCACTGCTTCATTTAAGCAGAGCATTTTCGTTCTATAAATAGATCTGCACTGCTCGCAGCTAACAAGTTAACTGCTTGCGAATGAACTTCTTACTGCACTGCTTGCAGGCAGCACGCACGCGCACACACATACACGGCCGCTGCTGCGCTGCTAAGTTCTTTGCTCTTATGCATTGCTTTGTTTTTGTTTTGCTAATTAGCATACCGAGTGCCCTATCGGCTCCCTTATGTCACCTTGGATAAGTTCGGCAGAATCATACGATTTTTCCGTTCTTATCTCTCACCGCCCACGCTTTGACTTAATTCGTGTCGCGCTTAGCTAATTAGCTGCCGATCGAATTAAGCCGAGAACATTGAGCGAGCGTCTCTTGTGCGATGCACAACATATATGTGCCAGTGCTGCAGAATAAAAAAAAAATATATATATATTTTACGTCACGGGTGGTGACATAACACCCTCGTGTGAAAAGACATTGTTCTTTGGAATTTTTGACCCGAATTTTCACCACGGACGTGTTTCCCGGATTGACCTTCCCCCCCAAATTCTGCTGTGGATATTTTTTGTTTTCTTCGTGGGAAGAAATATATTGGGTAGCGACGTTTTTATAAAAGCCAGGTATGTTAGTGAAGGTACAGTGTTACCTATACTAAAGTGATTCTTTTCTATAGTGCCCAGTGCCAGTGCTTTTAATTCAAGAATGAATTTTGGAAAAGTGAAGCCAACATTAATTGGGAGAAATTAATTGAGAATTGGCCCAGAGATAGCTCCAGACCAAAGAGTCTGCGGGAGCACATTTCTGTTCCGGCCTGCTTGCAGCGTTTTTTTCAATTTCGGTGCCGGTTGCAGTTGTCGCTGTTGCACGCTAAAATGCTGCATGGATGGATCACTGCCAAGCAAACTCTACATTAGTTTCCAAATCTGTCGCTAGGCATACATACTACTCCCCTGTTCAGATCAGCCAATTTAAAAAGTGGAAAAATTGTGCACAAATATATATCCACTCAGTGGTGCTCGTAAAGAAATTATCCCACAAAAAAAACCTCTACACGAGGTAAAAGTCTAGTGACGAAAGCAATTTTTAGATCCAAAATTTCTGATATCCAATTGTGTGACGAGCTAAATTCAGTTTATTATAAAAACTTTAAATAAAAATAAAAATTATTAAAAAAAAAAAAAACACGAAAAAACACTAAAAGCGTCTTAAACTCACCTTTCCAATGATATATAGGACATATCTGTAGCTTCTATGGTGTGCAAACTATTGGGGTTTCAATTTTAGCGGGAAATAGCGTTTTCCCGCTAAACTAGCGGGAAATTCAAAAAGTCGTAGAAGAAACATTTATATATTTTTGAAAAGAAACAAATCCTCATCATTACATCTAAGCTATTTTAGCGCTTTGATACGCGCAAACGAACCGACAAACAAACTGACTTTTCATCTCATTTTGAGAAGTCCACTAAAAATTTTAAATTTTATTATCTTTCGAACCAGTTATCGGATTTGGGTGATCGGGGTATCAATCGACGCGTATTTTTGATTAAAATTTTTTAAAAATAAAAAATTATTCAAAAAGGCCCCAACGGCCCCATTAGCTGCGATCGTTTAAATTTTTCCCCTCCCACTTACACCCCCGTATCTCAGGAACCAGGTGAGTTACAAAAAGTTTTAGTATGCCATTTTGTAAGTTAGGACTCAACCTTTCGATCGGTATATAACTCGATCTGATCGGACAGTCGTAGCAAATTTTCCAAATTAGCTGTATATCTATCTAGTCGCCTTTCGCACCCTTCTTGCTGCTTTCGTCACTAGAGCGAACTGCCGTTCGCAGTGAAAAGAAAATTAAATTCAAAAATTGAAAAAGAAGAAAGAAATGAAAGAAAGAAAAATTGAATTTATAAAAATAATAATAAAAAACAAGGGGGCTCCGCCCCCTGCTCGCTTCGCTCGCCTACCCCCGGCTCGCTTCGCTCGCGATGAGGTCTGGTATGTCTACAGTCGAGCGCACTCGACAGTAACTTGATCGGCACCCAAACGTTCGCAACCGACTAATTCAATTTCAATGAAATATTGTCGACATAAAATTCTACAGACTATAGCCCACAGTTAGGGGTGCTAGTCTGTGCAGAACTGGTATTAATACTAACTATAATACAATACGTGAATAATAAAATACAGATTTTTTTTATTAAATAATTATTTAGAAGTATAAATAAAATAGCCAATAAAGTAAGTCACCGCTCGAATTAGCTACCGATTAAATTAATTGAATTCGCGCTAAATACAAGTAACAATAAACTGATTACACTAGGCAACAGCCCAATTCTGAATTGGACCAAACCGAAAAACATTTTTTTTTATTTTTTTCTATTGCAGAATTTTTTTTTTAGAATTTTTTGAAATCTGGATGTTTTTTTAATGCTTTTTTTAGAGGTACGCCCACTTTTGTCATCATAACACCCGAATGCCATAGCCGATATTCAAAAGCTTTACTTTTCCTGAAATCTAATGAATATACCTATAATTTATTTATACACAGTCTAAGATTTAAGTTAGTAGTTTAAGAGCTATTAATTTTTGAATTAAGAAAATGTTGTTTTTTTTAAGCATTTTTTTAGCTTTTTTTTGTCCTTAAATTCAAGGAAAACTCGAAAAAAAATCTGAACGTGAATTCATATTTTTTTTTGCAAAGCTGCATTCTTTGAGCGTCGTTTAAGATATGTCTTATGAAAACCTGTGGAGAGACGGCGATATAATATTTTTTTGTGTCTAGGCACGTTTTTGTCGACTTTTTTGACTTCCTTGTAGAGTGGCATAACATTTTGTATGAAAATTTTTTGTGAATTTAGAGATATCCTAACCAAACTCACAGGAAATCAATTTGATGTGGTTTTACGTATAGTGACCAAAGTTGGTTCAAATCGGTCGACTATATCATATAGCTGCCATAGGAACGATCGGTTGAAAATCCACCTTTAGTATGGAAAACTTTTTTATTTTCTAAGATATTATAATCGAACTCACAAATTGTGTACTCCATGTTGTCCTTTACATCTTTATTAATTTTGGTTCGAATCTGTCTACTATATCATAAAGCTGTCATCGGACCGATCGGTCTAAAAACAAGTTTTAGTATGAAAAACTTTTGTGTTTTTTGAGATATCTTAACTAAACTGATAGAATATGCATATAAGTTGGTCTTATACATCCTGACTAAAGTTGGTTGAAATCGGTCCACTATATTATATAGCTGTCATAGGACCGATCGGTAGAAAATCATGTTTTAGTATAAAAATTTTTTTTGTTTTTGGAGAAATCTCTGTAAAACACATAAATTGGGCATCTTTCATTGCCCATTACATCCTTACGAAATTTGGTAGAAATCGGACCACTATATCATATAGCTGCCATAGGAACAATCGATACGAACGGTCGATAAGCAACCTTTGGTATGAAAAACTTTTTTGTTTTTTAAGTTATCTCCAAAGTTACAAGTTATAAGCCTTCTATTGCCTTATACAACCTGTCCAAATTTGGTTGGAATCGGATCACTATAACATATAGCTTTCATGGGACCGATCAGTCCAAAATCTACCTTTGCGTAAAAATTGTTTCATTGTTAATATGCTAATAACTTAGCCGTCCTTCCATAGAATTTAACAGTAAACATACGAAACGATTGGTAATTAATATAGCTATATATATACAAACAAATTTAACAGTTCAGATGACCATCTTAAATGCAATTCTGTCAGATTGGTTAAAATAACTCAAAAATCAAAAAAAAATTTCATACTGAACCTTGATTTTCAAACGATTGTTCCTATGGCAGCTATATGATATAGTCGACCGATTTGAACCAACTTTGGTCACTATACGTAAAACCACATCAAATTGATTTCCTGTGAGTTTGGTTAGGATATCTCTAAATACACAAAAAATTTTCATACAAAAGGTTATGCCACTCTACAAGGAAGTCAAAAAAGTCGACAAAAACGTGCCTAGACACAAAAAAATATTATATCGCCATCTCTCCACAGGTTTTCATAAGACATATCTTAAACGACGCTCAAAGAATGCAGCTTTGCAAAAAAAAAATATGATTTCCCGTTCAGATTTTTTTCGAGTTTTCCTTGAATTTAAGGACAAAAAAAAGCTAAAAAATGCTTAAAAAAAAACAACATTTTCTTAATTCAAAAATTAATAGCTCTTAAACTACTAACTTAAATCTTAGACTGTGTATAGATAAATTATAGGTATATTCATTAGATTTCAGGAAAAGTAAAGCTTTTGAATATCGGTTATGGCATTCGGGTGTTATGATGACAAAAGTGGGCGTACCTCTAAAAAAAAGCATTAAAAAAACAGCCAGATTTCAAAAAATTCTGCCATAGAAAAAAAAAAAAAATGTTTTTCGGTGTTTGGGGCCCCAAATCTATCCAAAAAAGTCGGTTTGGTCCAATTCAGAAAAAAAAAGTTGCAATTTGTTGCCTAGTGTTATTATTCAATGCACTTGTAAAATAACACAGTACTAACACGCCTACAGGAAATTAGGGTCCTTATGAGCAATGAAAATTGCTTTTCGAAACACTTTTTATCACAAATCACAGAAAGATACAGTACGCACTCAAAGCAATCGATCGAATTAATGTAGAGTGCTAGTGTAAGTGAGCTTTGCATGCTTTGCACTATTTCCCTCTTTTCTTAGAACACACGATAATAAGGGAACATAAATGAAACAAAAGAAAAATGCAAAACAGACACAATAAAAATAGCATGGTTTGGTTTATTTTGGCGGTAGAAATATCGTGACGGTGGCTGAGATGGATGATCTTTGCCTTGTGACGAAATTGTAGCGGTTCAAATCCCGGTGCGGTCACAATTCCTTTTGTTCATTTAAATAAAATTTGGCCTTATGGCGTTTATTTTGTGTTTCCATACATTTAGTTACTCTTTTCACAAAATTAAAGAAAAATTCAAGTTGTTAAAAAAGTACAAATTGATAAAATAGTACAAATTGTAAAAAGAAAATAGTTGCCAAAAAAAGAAAATAGTTGACAAAAAAAAAAAAAAAAATGTTGCGCACTGGCAAGATTTGAAACGGGAATCGAACCCGCGACTCATCGCCTCAAAATACACTGCTCTACCGTCAGAGCCATCGCAGCCTCATATTTTCGGGTGGCAATATCAATGTATATCATTTTTTTTCGTTGTCCGTTTTGCACGTTTCTTTTGTTTCAATTATGTCTCGCTCGTTAGAAGAGAAGCGCTACATACACACATACATACATGTGCAAATAAAGCTATTTATAAAACCAAATTCGTTGTGCTGCTAATTCATGGTACCGATTGCAAAATGTGCATCACATAAAACTATTGATTAAGTATGTAAAGTATTCATTTAAAAAGTATGTATTAGTATTATTAATGTATATGTATTATTAATAAGTATGTAAATAATTTAATGTAATGAACAAAAAAAATTATGATACAAATTTTGTTCAAAACAAAGAGCCGTTTTGAACCCGAGTCCAATGTACCCACAAATCGCATGCATTGCTGCAAGTTTTGTACCAAAATCTGGCCACTGCACGTACGCATGAGAAATGAAAAGATATTAATTAATATCTTCTGTATTTGTTATCCGATTGCAATGCAGTTTTCAGGGTGCAATATTTAAATTGTGTTTAGTGTGTGTGCAGATTTTGACATCTGTACCTTTTAAATTGGGTAGTATTTGGATATTTTAGTTTTTTTGTCGATTACAGGATAATTGGGGGGCGTGGCAAAATTCTAAAACAAACTTGATCTGCGTGACCAACATAGGAGTATTGTCACCAAATTTGGTATCTCTATCTCTTATAGTCTCTGAGATCCAGGTGATTATATTTTCGCCATATATCATATTTCCTCAAATATATTTTTTGTTTATTAACCGATCTCGATGAAAATTTCAGCACACCTCAGGACTGGACCCCCTATCCTGTGTGCCAAGTCTCAAGGCTGTGGCTTTAAAAGTGCTCTTGTTATACGATTTTATATCATTTACGTGGGCGGACGCGGGCGGGGCCAAATTTGAAAACAAACTTGATATAGATCAACATCATAGGAGTATTGTCACCAAATTTGGTTGCTCTTACTTTTATAGTCGCGGAGATATATGTGTTCAAAATTCTGTACCATAATTGACACGAATCTAATAGGCTCTAGTACCCTTTTTTGGGTACCGAGCTAAAAATTTTACAAAAAAATACAAAATTAAAACAAAATGTCAAAATTTTACAAAAAAATACAAAATTAAAACAAAAAGTCATCGGAAGAAATCGAACTAAAAATTAGTCCGCTAAGTGAACGTGGTGCAGTGCATAAAAACGTAAAATCAGTTAAACAGTGCATTGAAAACAAAATAAACTAGATCGAGTTAAAATCGGTTTAGCAGCGGGACACATTAAATCATACTAAAAATGCATTAAAGCAATTGGCCATAAGGGAAAGACAACTGGAGCAATTACAACAGGCATATGTACAACTCCAAGGAAATGGCAACACCACGGCCCAACAAGAACGGTTATTCAAAAACATTAGCCGCCTGGTGACCTTTACAGGAACGGGGGACATCTCCATAAACTCCTTCTTCAGTAGCGTTGAATACCTACTGCAAACAATAGAGGATCCAAACCTAAAGCGAGAAGCCACACGGACAATATTCTACAGGACGATTCAGGGTCAAGCAAAGGATGCGGTGATTAACATTCCGGAGCCAGGCAACTGGGAATTAATTAAAACCACCTTGAAGCTGAGATACCGACCAGACACAGAGCCTCATCAACTATACAAGAACATTTGTGACTTGAGAGTGAATTCGGTGAGCGAACTTGCAATAGAAATTCAAAATATTAAATATAAGACCGACGAATTAATTGTATACCATAAGAATGACAATTTTATAGACTTAAGCAATATTGAAAGTTTACTAGTTAACACAGCCAAAGAAATGACCGTTACTAGATAAAATATATGAAGTTAGAGATTTGAACACAATACTAAAAAAAATGATGCAACGTAGATACGAGAATAGTTGCATTAGGTATCAGTATAGGAAAGGCAGACCAAGTTTAAGAAACAATTCTGACGCAGGGCAAAACATCAAAAATCAAAATAGTTCATACCAAAATAGTAACCCGAACAATTATAGAAACAACAATCAGAATAATCAGAGCAATCAAAACAATCAACACCATAATCATCAACAATATACGTCTCAAAATGCTCAACAATATAAGAGCAACCAACAACAATATTATCAGAACAACAACTCAGGACAATTAGACAGAATAACACTCCGCAGAATTTTAGAAGCAATCACTCCGGACAAAGTAGACAAAATCAAAATAATCAGAATTATCAACAAGCAGGGTCACATCAATCCAGGCAAAATAGACCAGGGAATGTGGTACCTATGGAGGTAGATAACGTAGAAGCTAACCAACACCAAAATAGTACAGAACAAGACCAATGCAACAACCATAACAGTAACTATAACGACAACGCCTACAATAACTACAATGACTCGAAAGACGGTCACGTTAATAATCAAAGGGAAAATCATCAACAAGTTGAGTTCAATAATACGGTTTTTTTTATGAAGCCGCCTCGGAAGGCTTACCATTAATAGAATTAAACATAGATGGACAGAAATACGTTGCACTAATAGACACAGGAGCTACATTGAGTTTAGTGAGCGACCAGATTGATGGTTACAGGAAAATGCGATTGAATACACCCATATCATACACCACAATAAACAGTAAAGACGTAATAGCGTACGAAATTCATACTACAGCCCCAAAAGAATTTAACTTACCAAATAATGCAAGAATACGTTGGAAATTAGCCCCGCTAAAAAGAAAAAAATACAATTTTATAATTGGAATAGACCTACTAAATTTTTTGAATGCTTTTATTAACATTGAGAAGAAGGTTCGAATTTTAAATCATAAAGAAAACGCAATTATAAATAACCCATACCAATACGAAGAAGTTTCGATATTAGAGGGTAACAGGGATCACCTGGAAAATTTAAGACTTGACCATTTAAACAAAGAAGAAGTCAAAGAAATAAAAACCGTTGTACAGCGATTTAGCAAGTTATTTTTTAAAGAGGGAGACCAACTAACTAGTACGACGGAAATTGAACACGAAATACGAACCACTACAGATGACCAAATAAATTCAAAACTTTATAGATATCCACCACAACACGAGGAGGAGGTCAGAAGACAAATAAAAGAAATGGAAGAACAGGGTATAATCAGATAAAGCAACTCAAGATATTCCAGCCCACTTATAGTAATCCCGAAAAAAATCGACAATTCAGGAAAAAAAAAGTTTAGAATAGTAATAGACTACAGGAAATTGAATGAAATTACGATAGATGATAAATTTCCTATTCCAAACATAAATTCAATTCTTGATAAACTAGGAAGAGCTCAATACTTTACTACAATAGATTTGGCCAAAGGCTACCATCAAATTCTGGTTCGAGAAGAAGATAGAAAAAAAACGGCATTCGTAACACCACATGGTCTTTACGAGTTTGTAAGGATGCCATTTGGGCTTAAAAATGCCCCTGCCACTTTTCAGAGGCTTATGAATGAAATACTTAGGGATCATATTAATAAAAAATGTGTCGTGTATCTAGATGATATACTTATTTTCAGCACCTCATTAAAGGAACATATTCAAGCTATTAAGGAAATTTTTAAAATTTTAGAAAAGAAAAATCTAAAAATACAGATCGATAAATGCAATTTTATGAAAAGAGAAACCGAATTTCTAGGACATATCCTCACAAAAGACGGCATTAAGCCGAATCCGAATAAAATAGATATAATAGAAAAATTACTGTTGCCACGAACAGAAAAGCAAATAATGAGTTTTTTAGGTATAACAGGTTATTACAGAAAATTTATAAAAGATTATGCTAAAGTAGCACAACCTATGACCAAGTATCTGAAAAAAGATGCAAAAATAAATTTAAAAGACCCCACCTATGTCGATGCATTTGAAAAATTAAAACAATTAGTCAGTTCACACCCAATTTTAAGATACCCCAATTTTGAAAAAAAAATTAACGTTAACAACAGATGCATCAAATTATGCAATTGGTTCTGTCCTATCCCAAGACGGTCATCCAATCTGCTTTGCATCAAGAACACTGAATGATCACAAAAAAAATTATTCAGCGACAGACAAAGAATTCTTAGCAATATTATGGAGCGTCCATTATTTTAGGCCATATCTTTACGGAAAAAAGTTCAAAATATTAACTGATCATCAGCCAATAAAATTTTTACATTCAAAACATAAAGGCAAAGATATTTCACCTAGACACCAGAGATGGTTACATAAATTAGGAGAATATCAATTCGAGATAAATTACTTGAAAGGCAAAGAGAACAGAGTAGCGGATTTTCTTAGTAGACTGGAAGAAAACGACTATACGAACACATACGAAAACGAAAAAGACAACGATTACAATGATAATATTTCAGACACAAATATGATAGCAAACATGGAAGATAACCTCTCAACATCTACTGTACATTCAGCCGAAGAAAATCTACATAATCATTTTTATATAAAGGAAGAAATAGTTAACAAATATAAAACACAAATAATAATTACAGACAGTAAAACAGAGGAATATAAAACAATTCATGGGAAAAGAATAATATTTATAGCATATAGACCATTTTTAAGAGGTATATACACAAAGGAAAAGTCGGAATCTACTCAGAATTATCGTATCATGAATATAACATAGTACAAGAAAAATTAATAGAAATATTTTTCGATAACAAACAATTAAAATTTATAAAATGCACACTCAGAGCTCAAGATATCGAACATGAAACAGAGGCAGTAAAACAAATTTCATTTTATCACGTAAGAGAAAGTATGCACTCAGGAATTCAAGAAACTTACAATCAAATCAAAAACAAAATTTACTTTCCAAAACTATTAGAATTAGTGCAAATGGTTATAAAGAAATAAAAATAAATAAAGAAATAAAATATGATAGAAACCCTATAAAAAATAAATTCAGTAAGACAGAAACCCCATCTGATAAAAATCAAATAATACATTTGGACACATATGTAATGAAAAATACACATTTTCTAACGGTTATTGATAAATTCTCAAAATTCGCAGCAGTATACCCATTAAATGATAGAAACCATATTACTATAGTAGAACAATTAGAAGAACATTTCACAAAAATCGGAAAGCCAGGTAAAACAATAGCGGATAACGAATTTGACTCATTCCGAAAAAAAGAGTTACTGAGACAAGAAGGAATAGAGCTACACTTAACAAAACCTAATAGTCACACTGGTAATTCAGATGTAGAAATATTACACAATTCATTAGCAGAAAAGTTTAGAATTACATACAAAACAGAAGCTCCGAATATGTCGGTAAAGCAAATTATGCAGAGAGCAGTGAGAAATTATAATGAAAGACATCATTCCACAATCAAATGTACCCCCAGCGAGGCACACAACAATAAGATAGAATTGACGAAAATAAAAGAAAATATTGAAAACAAAAAATGTTAGAAAAACACAACAATAATAGAGAAGATTACGAGGAAAAACGAAAGGAGGGTTTTATAAAGAACTACAGGGCAGTCAGACACAAAGAAGCTCCGAAATTCAAAAAAGCAAATCTCGGAAACATTGACCCAATAAACATTAAACGACCTTATAAATTTACAGAAAATACTAATGGCAATAATCCTAATGACGATGGCCATATCAACAACATCAGGGACGTTGACGGTACAACAAATACCTGATCAAGACGGTTATGCACAAATAGAGATGAAAAATCAGGACATAATTATTACGACGGATATAGTAGTACATATAATAAACTTAAAAGACATCAACAATATCCTGAACGAAATAGAAAAGAACATAGAAATGATGAAAAACGACAACAAACACATATTACATTCGGAACTGAATGAAACAAAACACAAAATGTATACCCTATATGGTAATCACAATCGCAACAGAAGAGGATTAATTAATGTAGTAGGTAGTTCAGCAAAGTGGTTGTTTGGAACAATGGACGAGGAAGACAGAAGAGAAATTGAGAAGCATATTTCCACATTTAAAGAAAACATGCAGGAAACAGATGAAGCATTAAATAAACAAATTTATATCTATATATATAAAATTGCTTGACCTCATTCACTGACTTAGCATTGCACAGGCCAAATGGCTAAAGATACAAGTCTGAAACTTGGCCAAAATAAACTTAAGATAATTTCATCGGCGTTTAAGACGCCATTTTGTAATATTGTAAGTGGAAGTGCGTCAAAATCGAGGTCAAAGTTCGCGTGTATTTTGATTTATATATAGCAGCGTTTGGTCAGCCGGCAGGCGAAATGGTTAGGTAGTGCAGAGGATGGTGTGTTAGACCCAGGAGCGTGCAGGCACTGGTTCAAACCCCAGCAAGGGCAAGAATTTTTTTTTAATTTTTCTTTTTGAATTTAATTTTTTTAATACTTTTTTTAGTTTTACGATATTTTACAATTTAATAAAAGTCGGGTTACTATATAGTGTAGCTACATCGCGCTCACATTAATCTTCAGTATGAAAAACTTTTTTGTTTCTTCAGCTATCTCAGTGGCAGCGGGCAGCGTGAATATAATTATGTTTCTCATAAAAAAAAAATTTTACTTTGATTTATATATAACAGCGTTTGGTCAGCCGGCAGGCGAAATGGTTAGGTAGTGCAGAGGATAGTGTGTTAGACCCAGGTGCGTGCAGGCACTGGTTCAAATCCCAGCAAGGGCAAGAACATTTTTAAATTTTTTTTTATCCTTTTTTTAATTTAACGATATTTTACAATTTGATAAAAGTCGGGTTACTATATAGTATAGCTACATCGGGCTCACATTAATCTTCAGTATGAAAAACTTTTTTGTTTCTTCAGCTATCTCAGTGGCAGCGGGCAGCGTGAATATAATTATTCGTTTCTTTTTTTTTTTTAAATGTTACTTTGATTTATATATAGCAGCGTTTGGTGAGGCGGAGGACTAACATAAGTGAGTTGGTAGTGCAGAGGATGGTGTGTTAGACCGAGGCGTTCGCCGGCGCACGATCACACCCCAGCAAAGGCAAGAATTTACTTTTTCTTAAGTTCTTTTTTAAATTCAATAATATTTTACAATTTGGTGAAAATCGGGTTACAGTACAATATGGCTACACCCTGACCAAATTTGGTCATTATCGAGTAACTATATCATATAGCTGCCATTGGAACAATTGGATGGAAATTAAGTTTTACTATGAAAATTATTTTCGTTTTGAGCTATCTCAACCAAACACTTTATTTACTAAATGTTAAACCCTGTTCAAATTTGGTCTAAGTCGGATGAGTTATAATATAGATGACATATGAACGTCGGTTTCAAAATAACCTTTAATATGAAAAATATTTTTAATTTTTGCAATTTCTGAACAAAACTCACAGATTTGCTTTTGCACGCCAAATTTCTAACTTTTCTGTCAAATCTAGCAGCGTGCATATATTTCAATGATACAATAAAATATATTGAGCAAATAGTTAAATCAGTCAGAGTAGCAATAGAGAGACAATTAAATGCAATTAGCAAATTCGAAAACAACAGATATCAAGAAAATTTATATTACGATCAACAAATAAAAATCCAATTAATGAAAAATAAGATAGAACACTTGCAAGATAACGTTGCTTCTGCTAGACATAATATATTACACCCTAGCATATTAACAGATCACGAAATAACGAAATATAATATCGACTTTAACAAACTACACCATATCAAGTTAGCTACAGCTATGTTCAGAAATAATCTTCTAGTTTTCGCGATAGAAATACCAACAAAGTTTGTAACAGTAAAAATTAAACAAATAATACCAATGCCTAATGAAGAAAACTTTGAAATAGATCAGGAATCCGAGCTGATATTTAATTATAAAAATTCAACATACACTTATAAATCAAATAAAAAACTGAAAGGAATGCGAAAAAGTAAACATTGTATATTTAAGAAAAATTGCAAGTTGACACAAAGAAAAGAAATGGAAATATTGGAGCTAGACGACGAAATAGTAATAGTTAAGAACGCAAATAATGAAACACTATATCAAAATTGTAACAACAAAGAAATAAAAATGAAAAAAATATTGTAATACACTTTACAAATTGTACGATAGGTATAGAAAATAATTATTTTACAAATTCACACGAGCTAAATAAGGAAAAAATCTTATACGAAAAATCAAACCATGCACAAAATTTTACAAAACAAATCACTTTCGAGAAAATATTGGAAAATAACAAGATTAACTGGTTGAAATTATTTTTGTAATGCAGCCATAATTTTGTCAATAATCATATTAATTGCTTACATGATTTTGAAACACAAGAAAATTAAAATTCAGCTTAATAGCAAAAGAATTCAGGAGAATTCTTATCTAAAGGGGGGAGAAGTTATGTATAACCCCACCTCACTTCCCACGTATATCCAAAACCCAATTTCCCCTTTACCACCTCTTAATAATAAAGTACAAGAATTGCTCAACTCATTAAACGCTAAATAAACATTATATTAAAATAATGCATAACAGGAAATGCACAGGTCAACGATCTTGCACATGCCAACCAAAAGAAGTTCTTAAGAAATATAAAAAACCAAATAAGCAATTTATTAAAGTAATACAGTAAACAGGAAATGCATAGCTCATCGATTGTTATTAAATTCAGACCAATAACCGGTCAACGATCCGGCACATGTCAACCGATAGTTCATAAGAAAACCAAGTAAACACTTATGTAAACCTAATTTAAGTTTTCTTGTAAAACATTATCAATAAAGAACAGTTAGTTGATATTTACCACCTAAACCCGAAAGACGTGTTTTGTAAATAAAAGTATAAAATATTATTTTTTTGAAATCTCGCTACACTCATTACAAAATTCGCGCGGGCACCACACATACATGCAAACAAGTGCTATTCAACATGCTATTCTCTCTCTCTCTTAGTTGATTCGCTTCGTTTCGGCAGTGTCATTTGACATACATACAAACGCCGCCTACACAGAACATTTGCTATCTCAGCATCTTCGTTGCTTGCAGTTGTTTTTTTTTTCTTTCTCTTCTCTTTGATAGACTTGAGTGCAAGCACACTCTTACTTTTTCTAGTGGGCAACTCTTAATTAGCTGGTCTCTACATACACATATACTCGTGTATCAGCGTACACATAAGTGCATTTAAATAGTGCCAGTCTAAGCATGCCTAAAGGTGCCGGTAAAATGGATCCCAACGCGACAGTCGTGGTTGATGGGGATTGCTATAGCGAACGATTATCGATATTGTTCGCTAAATTAGACAAAGTGGAAGGAGACATTGAGCGTCAAAGAGCATCATTGTCAAACAAAATGGTTACGCCGAGTAAATTTGAAATTCAGTGCAGGTTAGATATTTTAAATTCGTATATTGCCAAAGCTATGGATCTACAGTCCGAAATCGACGGCATTGATCCGGATAACACTAGCCGTGCGATGCTTGAAGAAATGTGTGTTCTTGCAAGATCTTCATATCTGGCCGCTCTAAATGATCTTCAAGTGTCTGAACATGTGCCGACGGCGTCTCATCATTCACAGTTGCCTAAATTAAAATTACCCAAATTTAAGTTGTTACACGTCTGTGAGGAAAACTATCAAAAGGCATTGTCCACTCTTGACTGCGTTTATGACAAAAAGTACATAATCTTCTCCAACACGGTAGCCCAGTTGTTCGACATTGCGCCTATGAGCAAACCTTCTGCATGCGGAATACGCTCAATTATCGACTCTGTCTTCGCAATTTTTGGGTCTTTGATGACCATTGGTAATGAGCAAGATTTTGCCAACGCGGTTCTTGTCCACATCACTATGTCAAAGGTCGATAATGTCACCAAATTGAATATGAAGACCAAATCGATTATAACGCATTACCCCAGTGGTCGGATTGTGTTTCAATTTTGAACCGGCGCTACCAGCAGTTATCTACTGAGGAGAGTTCAAGGGCTAGAACGAGTCAAAGGTCTGATTTGAAGCCCGTAAAAAGCACTAAATCGTCTTTCGCATGTACCAATGCAGATAATCGTAATGAGCCAAAGTGCCAGTTCTGCAGTGCAAATCACACTATCGGAAATTGTCAAGGGTTTTCGGCCATACCTGTGTCAGATCGCTTCAACTTTGTGAAATCTAACCAGTTGTGCATAAACTGTTTGCATTCTGGGCACAGGGTGTCTAATTGCACTTCATCGAAGTGTAGAGTTTGTTCTCGTCCCCACAACACTCTCCTTCATAAGTATGCAACTCCTGAAACGGCACAAGCCTCAGCGCATCCTGCTCACGTAAACCATGTTGCGGGTGAGGTGGATCAAGTTATCCTTGCAACAGCTGTCGTGAAAATTCGTGATAGGTTTGGACAAATTCACAATGCTAGAGCTTTGTTAGATTCTGGATCCCAGGTGAACTTTATGACGGAAGAGCTTGCTCAAGCATTGAGGCTTTCTAGGAAAAACAAGTGCTTGACTGTTACGTCTGTTGGAAAAGCCAGTTTAGTGGCGAAAGGTGAAGTGTCGACAGTGGTTTCGTCTCGAATAAATGCACACCAGTTCAGCACCGAATTTTGGGTGCTGACTTCCATTTCAGGCAGGCAGCCAGACTATGATCTTCCAATAGGTCAATGGAAAATTCCAGCAAATTTGGAACTGGCAGATCCTGAATTTTTAAAGACTCAGAGAATTGATCTGTTATTAGGAGCAGACTCATTTTTCGAACTTTTGTGTACGGGACAGATAAAATTATCTGAAAATGGCCCTCTATTGCAAAAAACGTTGTTAGGTTGGGTACCATCGGGACGGTGCAAAAAATTGCAGATTCAAAACCCGGTGTGTTGCGCAATCATGCATCCGAGCGAAGAGTCCAGGCTAGAGTCCCTTGTTGAACGATTCTGGGAACTTGAAGCTCTTCCCGAATCAAATATCTCAGCCAAATATTCAACAGAGCAACTTGCATGCGAGCAAAGTTTCAAAGATAGTGTTCGGAATTTGGCGTCAGGGCGTTTTGAGGTCAGTTTGCCTTTTAAAACAGATCCACAGATATTAGGATCATCGTTTGAAACAGCCAAGATACGATTTCTATCGTTAGAGCGCAGAGTATCCAAAGATTCGGAACTCAGGGAGATGTACGTGAGTTTCATGAAAGAATATATTGATCTCGGCCACATGTCTGCCATAGGTACAGAAGTTCCACCAGGACCACACTACGTCATTCCATATCAGTGCGTCCTGAGGCCTGATAGTAGTTCCACCAAGCTTCGAGTTGTGTTTGACGCGTCCTGTAAGACAACCTCGGCACACTCACTTAACGATCTTCTCATGGTGGGACCTACTATTCAGAGGGAGCTTATTTTGTCGCTTCTACGGTTCCGTCTGAACCGGTATGCCCTCACGGCGGACATTAAGAAAATGTATCGGCAAGTCAGCATAGCTAAAGACGATCGACGTTTTCAGCTAATTGTTTGGCGTGAAAATCCATCGGATGAGCTTCAAATTTATCGACTTAATACGGTAACATATGGTACTGCGTCCGCACCGTTTTTAGCCATACGATGCTTGCAAGAATTGGGTTTGCGTAATAAGGACACCCATGTTCTTGGTTCGGAAGTCATTTGCAATGATTTCTACGTCGATGATATGCTCACTGGCGCCGATAATATTGACACTTTGAAAGCTATTTGCGCTCAGGTGTCCGAAATCCTCGGTTCTGGAGGTTTTCAATTAGCCAAATGGTTTTCAAATCATCCTACTTTAATAGAAGAAGGCGGAAACGAAAAACTTCTTAGCTTCAATGATACCGACTCAACAAAAACGCTGGGCATGAGGTGGACTCCAAAGTTGGATACGTTCAGGTATCATTTGGACGATAGTTTCACCGAGTTGAGCCCCACTAAGCGAAATATATTATCAGTCGCTGCACGCATGTTTGACCCACTTGGCTTGTTGAGCCCAATTAGCATAAGAGCCAAAATTCTGCTGCAAGAGCTGTGGCGAATGCAGTTGCCATGGGATGAAACAATGCCCATGGAAATGCATAGCAGATGGGAAAAGTTTAAAGAGAATCTTCTTGATCTGCATCAGATCGAAATTCCCAGATACGTTCATGCCAGCTTCAACACAAGCATTCAAGTGCATGGATTTGCGGACGCATCTAGTCAAGCATATGGGTGATAAAACATTATGCAGATTACTGACCGCAAAAGCGAAAGTTGAGCCTCTCAAGACGAAGTCTATTCCCAGACTCGAATTGTGCGCCGTGCATTTGTTAGCTCAATTATGGTCAACTATCAAACACATGTTGGACCGTTGTAGAGTCGAGAGTGTGAATTTCTGGACAGATTCAGAAATCACACTACATTGGATAAATACCTCCCCTTCATTGTTGGCAACATTCGTGGCTAATCGAGTTGCAGGCATCCAAGAGATGTCTAAAGATGTATCTTGGAGTGCCGACGTTGTTGAACCCAGCCGATTTGGCTTCTAGAGGTTGCGACACTCATGAAATCGTACCTTCGAGTTGGCTAGAAGGACCACCCTTTCTTTGCAAAGAATTTGAACATTGGCCTCAAAATAAACACTTTTCGCTACCATCAGAATTGAAGAACAGCGAGTGCAAGAAGTCTGCAATAGTTTGCCTAGCTAGCAGTTCTGACTTCACATCCAGTCTTGTGTCTCGATTTTCGTCATGTCGCAAATTAGTTCGAATAGTTGCGTACATGTATCGTTTCATTATGGGTTCGAAAATTGGAAAGTGCACAGCTGTGCTCAGCCCAAAGGAATTGGATTTTGCGTTTTTGAAGCTGCTGGAACTTGTTCAGCGTTCAGAATTCAAAGAGGATTTCGACAAGTTGAAAAATGGCCATTTGGTACAGGCAAAGTTTCAATCTCTGACTCCATTTATTCAAAGGTTGAATGAGTTTGGCAGACAAGTCTCATTGATTCGAGTAGGAGGCAGATTATTGAATGCACCATTGGAGTATGATGCCAAATTTCCCGTCTTAATGCCCAAAAATTGTCAATTAGTTGGACTGTATCTGCGAGAGCTTCACTTAGACAATTGTCACGCAGGAGCAAAGGCAATGATCGCACTGCTTCGGCAGCGAATTTGGTTAGTAGATGCTCGAAGAGAATGTACTCAAGTAGTCCGGAAATGTGTCCATTGTTTCAGGTACAAGCCGAAGTTAATGGAACAAATAATGGGAAATTTGCCGGCAGATCGATGTTCACCAATACGTCCATTCTCTGTGTGTGGAGTAGACTTTTGTAGCCCAATTAATGTGTCACTTCGAATTCGAGGACGCAGTCCACTAAAAATGTATATTGCCGTATTTGTATGTTTTGCTTCAAAGGCGGTTCACTTAGAACTCGTTGCTGACTTATCGTCTAATGCATTTATTTCAACATTAAAAAGCTTCATCGCAAGACGTGGCGTTCCCAATCGGATGTACTCGGACAACGCGACCAACTTCGTGGGGACAAACAACTTGTTGAAGGAGCTGCAGGAGGCGTTCGAGCGACAGCAGACCAGTCTGCAGTTGTTCGCAGCGGAGAGGGGAATGGAGTGGTGCTTCATACCCCCGCGGGCACCTCATTTCGGGGGGCTGTGGGAAGCAGCCGTCAAGTCCGCCAAGCACCTCCTACTGCGGCAAATCGGGAGCGCGTCGCTGGTGGAAGGCGAGGTCAGAGGGCACCTGGCCGACGTGGAGGCCATTCTCAACTCTCGGCCTCTGACTCCGCTAAGCGGGGACCCGAACGACGGAGAGGCGCTGACGCCAGGCCATTTGCTCATCGGTCAGCCGCTACGTTCGCTGCCGCAAGGGTCAGAGCCGGACACACGAAGCAGCGGAATTTCATTCTCTCGCAGGTGGCAGCTGCTGTCCACGCTCAGACAGCGGTTCTGGCAAGCGTGGTCGAAGGATTACGCCCACAGCCTTCAACCTCGTGGCAAGTGGACAGTCGAGCAGCCCAACGTGGCGGTCGGGTCGCTCGTCATAATCTACGACGACAACACGCCACCTCAGCGATGGATAACCGGCAGAGTCACCAGCGTCATTCACGGGGCCGACGGCAAGGTCAGGGTAGCAGACGTCAAAACGGCCGTGGGCGTTTCTAGGAGTCCAATTCAGAAGTTGGCGGTGCTCCCAGTGTTTTGAAGATGCGATCATTTCAACGTGGCCGGCATGTTTGGTCCCAGACCAGTATTAGGAAGTAGAATTGAATTGAATTGAATAATATCTAAGTAGCATGTAAGAATTAGCATAATGTATATATTGAAGTACCCTAGATTGTAGTTATTCTCTTATATTGTATAAGTGCAAGCGAAGCGCAGGCAGCTCAAAACGGCCGAAGAAGAAGGGCAGAGCTAGCAGCTGTGTAAGCGAGAGTTTTTAGTGACATACGAAAGCTTAAACGGCCGATCGTTTAATTACGCGCAGCAGCCACCAATTACTCTTTAACGCCTTTGCAGTCTCACTTTTGGATAAATAAAATTATAAAGTTTAATTGAAACTCCGGTCTTTATTTGTCCCTTTGTTTTCGAATTTTTCAGTATGATTTTCTATAAATTGGTTCTTCTGTTTTTGTTTTTATTTCGTGTTTAACACTATTTGTGAAAGTTAACACGTCGCCGTCGCTATATTGAATGTCTCTATAATCGGTAAGAATTTTTTGTAGTACATTTTGCTCTTCTGTATTAAGTTCGTTTAATGTCTTATTTTCCTTTACTTCTTCAATATTACCTAACCATTCGTGTGGGTGTGTAAACTCGTATTCTTGATTAGCTTCAAGTGTTGGTTCTGGGTCTGGGCTTATGAATTCAAATTCTGTGTTATATAAAGTTACTGATCCCTTTATAAAATCGATGCTTGCGTGCAATTGTTGTAATAAGTCTCTGCCTATCAGTACGTGGTGGTTATCAGAAAAGTGGTGAACATACATTTTCGCTGTTGTGTTCAGTATATTTGGTAATTTAACATATTTCATGTATGGTATATTAATTGTTCCTGCCAATGTAGTGACTTTTAATGGATGAGTTAATATAATGGCCACTATATGTTTCCAAATATTTGGCGTGCAAAAACTAATATTTGACCCTTTCAATAAACAATTCTATGGTTGCTGTTGTAAATCTTGCTGGTATTGGTTGTATTCTTCCGGAGTTATATAGCTCTGCTCCTGGACTACGTATTCCTGATCCTGCTGATATTCCTCCTGACCAATTTGGTTGAACATTTGAGGATATTCTTGATCCTCATGGTATTCGTCCTGACTCATTTGGTTCTGTAACTGTTCCTGCTGATTGTCCGAGGCTTGTAGCCGAAAATTTTCAACAACTTCCATTGGCTCTACGCGTCTTTGTTGTGTACTTTCTCTTTGTCTTTTAAATGGAACTCTAAATTCTGGCAGTTGCTGAGTTTGATTGTTTTGTGCCGGGTTAAACTGTGGTCTGGGTTGATATTGGCTTGTTCGAGATAAAGTTTGTTGAATTTGATTCAATGGCTGATTTTGGACAAAATTTGGTCGTGGTATAAATTTGGATTGAAGCTGTATCTTGGTGTATACAGCGGTACTGCGTTTTGTGGAATTGGTTGAAAAGTATAATTTGGTCTAAAATTGGTCTGGTTGTATTTGATCTTATTAAATTGATCATTTTTGGAATATTCATTATTTTGTGGACAATTGTTTAATAATCCCTTTTCCATAGCTATTTGTCTTAATTTCATAGGTGTACTTATGTCAAATCTACTTAGTCTAAACTAAATTCTTTCTGGTAATTCTTCATAAATGCAATCACTTAAAAAGTCATCAAGAGAGGAGGAGTGCCCGGTCTTCAAAATGTTGTAGTAGGGCTGCCCTTAAGGTGGACCACGTTTCGAAGTTCGCCTTCATCAATACCCGCATAGCGTCTCCGATGAGAAGCCCCTTCACTGCATTCAGCTGGAGTGTCATCTGGATTGGTCTACCGGTGGAAAACAGCGAAAGCGCTGAATCGATGCTCTTCACAAACAAGCACAGGTGCGTTGGGTTGCCATCGAATTTCCGTAGGCTGTTAATATATTTTAAGCACATTCCTATTTGCTCAACGCTAAGCTCGGCGTTAGCACTGCTGGCTGCATCTGGATCTGGTACCATTTTTTTAATTTATTACCTTTTTTTTTTTTTTTTAGCTTATTATTTTTCACCAAAAAGCTTCGTTCGAGCTTTGATTGATTAAATATTTCACTAACCGAATGTTACAATTATCGCGGTATTGGAAATGTAGTTCTTTAGCGGATAGAAACTTTATCGTATACGTCAATAAATAATTTCTATCCTACCGGCTGCGCCACTTACTTGCACTTGTTTTCGCTAAGTACCGAAATTAATATTAGAACAAACTAGGGGGCTCCGCCCCCTGCTCGCTTCGCTCGCCAACCCCCCGCTCGCTTCGCTCGCGGTGCTACAGTCGACCATACTCGACTGTCGGAGACCCCGTACTTACTATAGAAATAGAAAAGACTACAATAATTTAAGAATATTTTGCTCGCTAGATGCTGTTGCAGAGCGTTGTAATACATTTCCGACTACTTTTTAGCTCGGTACCCAAAAAAGGGTACTAGAGCCTATTAGATTCGTGTCAATTATGGTACAGAATTTTGAACACATATATCTCCGCGACTATAAAAGTAAGAGCAACCAAATTTGGTGACAATACTCCTATGATGTTGATCTATATCAAGTTTGTTTTCAAACTTGGCCCCGCCCACGTCCGCCCACGTAAATGATATAAAATCGTATAACAAGAGCACTTTTAAAGCCACAGCCTTGAGACTTGGCACACAGGATAGGGGGTCCAGTCCTGAGGTGTGCTGAAATTTTCATCGAGATCGGTTAATAAACAAAGAATATATTTGAGGAAATATGATATATGGCGAAAATATAATCACCTGGATCTCAGAGACTATAAGAGATAGAGATACCAAATTTGGTGACAATCCTCCTATGTTGGTCACGCAGATCAAGTTTGTTTTAGAATTTTGGCACGCCCCCCAATTATCCTGTAATCGACTAAAAACTAAAATATCCAAATACTACCCAAAATCTGCACACACACTAAACACAATTTTAATATTGCACCCTGAAAACTGCATTGCAATCGGATAACAAATACAGAAGATATTAATTAATATCTTTTCATTTCTCATGCGTACGTGCAGTGGCCAGATTTTGGTACAAAACTTGCAGCAATGCATGCGATTTGTGGGTACATTGGACTCGGGTTCAAAACGGCTCTTTGTTTTGAACAAAATTTGTATCATAATTATTCCCGTTACTTATAAAAAATAAGTATTAGGGTATATTGTGTTCGTTGGAATGTGCATAACAGGCAGAAGGAGGCATCTCCGACCCCATAAAGTATATATATTCTTAATCAGCATCAATAGCCGAGTCGATATAGCCGTCTGTCCGTGTGAGCGCCTAGATCTCAGAGACCATAAGAGATAGAGACCATAAGAGATAGAGTAACCAAACTTTCACACGTAGATCACAAATGCGTTGGAGCAGGTCAAGTTTGTTTCAAATTTTGGACCCGCCTCCTTCCACGCCCGTAATTCGCGAAAAACTGGTAATCCGTCTGTATAAGCACAAGGATCTCAGAGACTATAAGAGAGAGAATA
The DNA here is from genome assembly GCA_951394115.2 of Drosophila phalerata. Lineage (NCBI taxonomy): Eukaryota > Metazoa > Arthropoda > Insecta > Diptera > Drosophilidae > Drosophila > Drosophila phalerata. Next base: position 223,748 of record CATOAP020000079.1, on the reverse strand, counting down.
ACCAAATTTGTCACACAGATTTCCATATACCTCATGCAGATCAAGTTTGTTTCAAATTTAAGCCACGCCCACCTCCGCCCCCGCAAATCGCGAAAAACCACCTCACCCACAATTGTTCATATAATACGTTTTTTTAATAACCGATATCTGTTATTATTATCTATTATCCCACTGAATCGCAACCAGATCGGACAAGTAGAACAGCAGTTATTGCGTGTCTAAGTTGTTAAATCAACAGGTGCCCCCTAGAGTATGTGATAGTTTTTGTATTGTTAAACCTTATTAGAATGCTTCAAATTCTCAACTAGTTCTGGCAACGCAAATATGACATTAGGATTGAATCGCTAATGTATTGAAATAAGTAACGGGTATCCTATGGTCGGGATCTCGACTATAGCCTTTCCCACTTGTTTTTCAAAAGCTTTACTTTTCCTGAAAGCTAATGAATATACCTATAATTTATCTATACACAGTGTAAGATTAAAGTTAGTAGTTTAAGAGCTATTAATTTTTGAATTTTGTCTTATGAAAACCTGTGGAGAGACGGCGATATAATATTTTTTTGTGGCTAGGCACGTTTTTGTCGACTTTTTTGACTTCCTTGTAGAGTGGCATAACCTTTTGTATGAAAATTTTTTGTGTATTTAGAGATATCCTAACCAAACTCACAGGAAATCAATTTGATGTGGTTTTACGTATAGTGACCAAAGTTGGTTCAAATCGGTCGACTATATCATATAGCTGCCATAGGAACAATCGTTTGAAAATCAAGGTTCAGTATGAAATTTTTTTTTGATTTTTGAGATATTTTAACCAATCTGACAGAATTGCATTTAAGATGGTCATCTGAACTGTTAAATTTGTTTGTATATATATAGCTATATTAATTACCAATCGTTTCGTATGTTTACTGTTAAATTCTATGGAAGGACGGCTAAGTTATTAGCATATTAACAATGAAACAATTTTTACGCAAAGGTAGATTTTGGACTGATCGGTCCCATGGAAGCTATATGTTATAGTGATCCGATTCCAACCAAATTTGGACAGGTTGTATAAGGCAATAGAAGGCTTATAACTTGTAACTTTGGAGATAACTTAAAAAACAAAAAAGTTTTTCATACCAAAGGTTGCTTATCGACCGTTCGTATCGATTGTTCCTATGGCAGCTATATGATATAGTGGTCCGATTTCTACCAAATTTCTTAAGGATGTAATGGGCAATGAAAGATGCCCAATTTATGAGTTTTACAGAGATTTCTCCAAAAACAAAAAAAATTTTTATACTAAAACATGATTTTCTACCAATCGGTCCTATGACAGCTATATAATATAGTGGACCGATGTCAACCAACTTTAGTCAGGATGTATAAGACCAACTTATATGCATATTCTATCAGTTTAGTTAAGATATCTCAAAAAACACAAAAGTTTTTCATACTAAAACTTGTTTTTAGACCGATCGGTCCGATGACAGCTTTATGATATAGTAGACAGATTCGAACCAAAATTAATAAAGACGTAAAGGACAACATGGAGTACACAATTTGTGAGTTCGATTATAATATCTTAGAAAATAAAAAAGTTTTGCATACTAAAGGTGGATTTTCAACCGATCGTTCCTATGGCAGCTATATGATATAACACTAGGCAACAGCCAAAAAATTACACGAACCAAACCCACTTTTTTGGATAGATTTGGGGCCAAAAACGACGAAAAACATTTTTTTTTTTTTTTCTATGGTGAAATTTTTTTTTTAGAATTTTTTAAAAATCTGTCTTTTTTTTCGAACTTTTTTTCAGAGGTGCGCCGACTTATAACATCATTACTCGAGAATGACAAAACCGATATTCAAAAGCTTTACTTTTTCGGAAAGCCAATGAATATATCTAGAATTCATTTATTCAAAGTTTTGGATTTAAACTTAAAGTTTAAGAGATATCAATTTTTGAATTAAGAAAATTATGATTTTTTTAAAGCTTTTTTTTTAGCTTTTTTTACTTTAAACTTCGAGGAAAAGTCGAAAAAAATTTATTACATTTTGTCTTTAATTTTATTTGCATAGCTGCATTAATTACGCGTCGTTTAAGATATGTCTTATCAAAATCTGTGGAGAGACGGCGATATAATATTTTTTTTGTGTCTAAGCATGTTTTTGTCGACTTTTTTGACTTCCTCGTAGAGTGGCATAACCTTAAATTTTTTGTGATTTTTAAGATATCTTCACCAATCTTACACAATATCAATTTGTTATTATTTTACACATTTTGACCAAATTTGGTTCAAATCGGTCTACTATATCATATAGCTGTCATAGGAACGATCGTTCGAAAATCAAGGTTTAGTATTAAAAAGTTTTTTGTTTTTTGAGATATTTTAACCAATCTGACAGAATATGCATTTAAGATGGTCATCTGAACTATTAAATTTGTTTATATATATATAGCTATATTAATTACCAATCGTTGCGTATGTTTACCGTTAAAATCTATGGAAGGACGGCTAAGTTATTAGTATATTAACAATGAAACAATTTGTACGCAAAGGTAGATTTTCGAATGATCGGTCCCATGGAAGCTATATGTTATAATGATCCGATTCCAACCAAATTTGAACAGGTTGTATAAGGCAATAGAAGGCTTATAACTTGTAAGTTTGGTACAGATAACTTAAAAAACAAAAAAGTTTTTCATACTAAAGGTTGCTTATCGACCGTTCGTATCGATTGTTCCTATGGCAGCTATATGATATAGTGGTCCGATTTCTACTAAATTCCGTAAGGATGTAATGGGCAATGAAAGATGCCCAATTTATGAGTTTTACAGAGATTTCTTTAAAAACAAAAAAAATTTTTATACTAAAACATGATTTTCTACCGATCGGTCCTATGACAGCTATATGATATAGTGGACCGATTTGAACCAACTTTGGTCAGGATGCATAAGACCAACTTATATGCATATTCTATCAGTTTAGTTAAGATATCTCAAAAAACACAAAAGTTTTTCATACTAAAACTTGTTTTTAGACCGATCGGTCCTATGGCTGCTGTATGATATAGTAGACAGATTCGAACCAAAATTAATAAAGATGTGAAGGACAACATAGAGTACACAATTTGTGAGTTCGACTAAAATATCTTAGAATATAAAAAAGTTTTTCATACTGAAGGTGAATTTTCGACTGATCGTTCCTATGGCAGCTATATTGAATAGTGATCCGATTTGAACCAAATTTGGTAGGGATACATACCACATTACTAAATACATAACCAGCGGGATTGGATGATATACCTTAAAAAACAAAAAACTTTTTCATACTAAACCTTGATTTTCGAACGATCGTTACTATAGCAGCTATACGATATAGTACACTGATTTGAACCAAATATGGTCAAAATGTGTAAAATAATAACAAATTGATATTGTGTAAGATTGGTTAAGATATATAAAAAATCACAACAAATTTTCATACTAAAGGTTATGCCACTCTACGAGGAAGTCAAAAAAGTCGACAAAAACATGCTTAGACACAAAAAAATATTATATCGCCGTCTCTCCACAGATTTTGATAAGACATATCTTAAACGACGCGTAATTAATGCAGCTATGCAAATAAAATTAAAGACAAAATGTAATAAATTTTTTTCGATTTTTTCTCGAATTTTAAAGTAAAAAAAGCTAAAAAAAAAGCTTTAAAAAATTCATTATTTTCTTAATTAAAAAATTGATATCTCTTAAACTATAAGTTTAAATCCAAAACTTTGTATAAATGAATTCTAGATATATTTATTGGCTTTCCGAAAAAGTAAAGCTTTTGAATATCGGTTTTGGCATTCGGGTGTAATGATGACAAAAGTGGGCGTACCTCTAAAAAAAAGCATTAAAAAAACAGCCAAATTTAAAAAAATTCTAAAAAAAAAAATCTGCCATAGAAAAAAAAAAAAAAATGTTTTTCGTCGTTTTTGGACCCAAATCTATCCATAAAAGTGGGTTTGGTTCGTGTAATAGACACGTTTGGGTGCCGAGCAAGTTACTGTCGAGTGCGCTCGACTGTAGACATACCAGACCTCATCGCGAGCGAAGCGAGCCGGGGGTAGGCGAGCGAAGCGAGCAGGGGGCTGAGCCCTCTTGTTTTAATGACAGTTATATGATATATTACACCGATTTAAACCAACTTCTGTCAGAATATATAAGACTAACTTAATAACATATTCCATAAGTTTTGTTGAGATATCTCATAAAACATACAATTTTTTTATACTAAAACTTGATTTTCGACCGATTTTTCCTATGGGCGCAATACGATATAGTGGTCCGATTTCAACCAACTTTGAACAGAATATATAAAACCAAGTTATTTGCATACTGTATTAGTTTGGTTGAGATATCTCATAAAACAAAAAAGTTTTTCTTACTAAGACTTGATTTTCACCCGATCGGTTCCATGGCAGCTATATGATATAGTGGTCCGATTTGAACCAACTTTGGACAGGATATATAAAACTAAATATTATGCATATTGTATCAGTTTGGTTGAGATATCTCATAAAACGAAAAAGTTTTTCCTTCTAAGCCTTGATTTTCGCCCGATCGGTCCTATGGCAGCTATATGATATAGTGGTCCGATCCAAAAAAGAAATGGACTTAGTATGCCTGCAATATAGAGGAACCTAAATACTAAGTTTGGTGTCACTAGCTTTTAAATTGTTCTTATAATTTGGATATGAAATTTTTGTTTTAGATTTGTGGGCGATAAAGGGGGCGTGGCCAAATTTTGAAACAAACTTGATCTGCTTGCAATATAGGCGAACCTACATACCAAGTTTGGTGGCTCTAGCTCTTATAGTCTCTGAGATCTAGGTGTTCATACAGACGTCAGGACAGACGGACAGACGGACATTGCTATATCGACTCGGCTATTGATGCTGATCAAGAATATATATACTTTATGTTATTGAAAATCTCTAGATGCAAGAATTCTAATAAATAAAGCGATGCAAATTAAATTTATGAATTATATATGTTTCCACCAAATTGAGCAAATAGTTGACGCTGGACTTGATCATGTGCAAATTTTCGATAAGAATGCTTGGATTTTGAGTCATATTTTCAATCTGCAATGCAATAACGATATACTCAATGTGTATGCTTGTACTTGAAATAATTAGGGTATTCACTATAGAGTAGCATCATTGCAGGGAGCAAATGTGAAACACTGATATCACTAACTGATATCGTGAGCATACCTTTAGATTTCAGTCTTGCTGAGGAATATTTTAATTCAGTTTGTGTTTTTTGGTAGTCTAGATGCTAGAGTTGACGATCAACGTGCAAAAGTTGCCGGTTCGAATCTGGAAACTTCTCCAGTGTTTTTTTGTTTATTTTTATTCGATGCATCCATTATTTACGGTATATATGCTTATAAAATATGAAAATTGCGTTAATTTTTAGCTCGATACCCAAAAAATGGGTATAGAGCCTATTAGATTCGTGTCGATTATGGTACAGAATTTTGAACACATATATCTCCGCAACTATAAAAGTAAGAGCAACCAAATTTGGTGACAGTACTCCTAGGATGTTGATCTATACTAAGTTTGTATTTAAATTTGACCCCGCCCACGTCCGCCCACGTAAATGATATAAAATCTAATAAGAAGAGCACTATTAAAGCTACAGCATTGAGACTTGGCACACAGGATGGGGGGACGAGTCCTGAGGTGTGCTGAAAATTTCATTGAGATCGGTTTATAAACAGGGAAGTAGTTTGAGAAAATATGATATATGGAGAAAATATAATCACCTGGATCTCAGAGACTATAAGAGATAGAGATTCCAAATTTGGTGACAATACTGCTATGTTGCGCACGCAGATCAAGTTTATTTTAGAATTTTGCCACGCCCCTCAATTATCCTGTAATCGACAAAAAACTAAAATATCCAAATACAAGGCCAATTTAATAGGTACAGATGTCAAAATCTGCACACACACTAAACACAATTTTGATAATGCATCCTGAAAACTGCATTGCAATCGAATAACAAATACAGAAGATATTAAATCAAAACTTCACATTTCTCATGCCTACGTGCTGTGGCCAGATTTTGGTACAAAACTTGCAGCAATGCATGCGATTTGTGGGTACATTGGACTCGGGATCAAAACAACTCTTTGTTTTGAACCAAATTATTTATTATTATTATTATTTTTATTTTTTTATTTTTTTTTTCATTGCATTAAATTAATTACATATTAATTAATAATTACATACTTTTTAAATGAATACTTTACATACTTAATCAATAATTTTATGTGATGCACATTTTGCAATCAGTACCATGAATTAGCAGCAAAACGAATTTAGTTCTATAAATAGCTTTATTTGCACATGTATGTATGTGTGTATATAGGGCTTCTCTTCTAACGAGCGAGACATAATTGAAACAAAAGAAACGTGCAAAACGTACAACGAAAAAAAATGATATACATTGATATTGCCACACGCAAATATAATGCTCCGATGGCTCTGATGATAGAGCCGTGTTTCAATCTTGCCCATGTGCACCTTTTTTTTTTTTTTTTTTGTCAACTATTTCCTTTTTTTTGTCAACTATTTTCTTTATTACAATTTGTACTTTTTAACAACTTGTATTTTCTTTGATTTTGTGAAAAGAGTAACTAAATATATATATATAATATAATCTGTATTTTATTATTCACGTATTGTATTATAGTTAGTATTAATACCAGTTCTGTCACAGACTAGCACCCCTAACTGTAGGCTATAGGATAGCATATAGTCTGTAGCATTTTATGTTGACCATATTTTACTGAAATTGAATCAATCGGTTGTGAACGTTTGGGTATCGAGCAAGTTACTGTCGAGTGCGCTCGACTGTAGACATACCACACCTCATCGCGAGCGAAGCGAGCCGGGGGTAGGCGAGCAAAGCGAGCAGGGGGCGGAGCCCCCTTGTTTGATTTCGACATGCCAATTTATATGTCGGTTTCATTGTTCAATTTTCCTGCAATCAATCAAATGTCTTAGTGTCGTGACGTCACTAAACAAAAATTTTAACACTAAAATATGCCAAAAATACTAAATTCGATTGAAATAATCGACATTTTATCGAGCTTTTTATCATCTTTACAGGTGCAAATGTGAAACACACTTTTCGTAGCCAAGGGTCTGGGTCTAGCACCGTAGCACGAAATTTTTCAGTACAAGTTGTTGTTGTGAAGTAATTCACATTTGCTCCCTGCAATGATGCTACTCTATAGTAAATACCCTAAATATAAATATGAGTACTTACAGCGGTTTGCAAATCTGTCCTTTGTGTTCCATTCACGCAAATGCGGGTTCGCCCAGTGTAACGGACACTTGCGTTTTAAAACTCTTTCCTCCTCTCCTTTTCATTATTTATTCATTTTCATTTTATTATACCCTGAGCCCATTAAAAATGGGCAAAAAAGGGTATAATGCATTTGGCAGAATGTATGTAACAGGCAGAAGGGGGCGTGGCAGACCCCAAAAAGTATATATATTCTTGATCAGGATCAACAGTCGAGTCGATTGAGCCATGTCCGTCTGTCTGTCCGTCTGTCTGTCCGTCTGTCCGTCTGTTTGAACGCGTCGATCTCAGAAACCATAAGAGCTAGAGACTTCAAACTTGGTATGCAGGTTCCTGGATACCGTACGCAGATCAAGTTTGTTTTTATTTTTGGATCGGACAACTATATCATATAGCTGCCATAGAAACGATACGTCGAAAATGAAGTTTTTGTATGAAAAGCTTCTTTAATTTTTGAGATATCTCAACCAATCTCACACGATATATATTTGGGGTGGTATTATACATCCTGACCAAGTTTGGTCGAAATCGGCTCACTATATCATATAGCTGTCATACAGACGATCTGCCGAAAATCAAGTTTTAGTATGAAAAAGTTTTTTGTTTTTTGAGATATCTTAACCAAACTGATAGAATATGCATTTATGTTGGTTTTGTACATTCTAACCAGATTTGGTTCAGATCGGTTCCATATATCATATAGCTGCCATTGGAATAATTGGTCGAAAATCAACATTTATAAAAGAGTACCTGGGCTCAGGGTATCCTACTGTCGAGCGTGCTCGACTGTAGCCGCACCTCACCGCGAGCGAAGCGAGCCGGGGGTAGGCGAGCGAAGCGAGTAGGGGGCGGAGCCCCCCTTGTTTTCAATTAATTTCAGTAATTCGTTGTAATTTGCGCAAAACAAATTGTCGAAAAAAACATTCCAAGATTAAAAAAATTCTTTGCAACAACTAGTGAATTTCTGCAAAAAGAGCATTTACTGTGGCAAAATAAGAGCAATGCATATTAAACTTTTCTTTTTTCAGACTTTTTGATGCTTCTATGAAACATTTATTGATTTCAAGGCAACGATTTTATTATTTTCTGCAGTTCGCGTTAGGGGGCAAGTATATTTGTGTTCGGCGAAACAGCTGGGCTAACAAATTCTCCTGTGGATGTCCTGCTTGAATAATTTTTTTGTCTATCATGGCAGGCGCTTATTTACAAATGCCAAACCTAAAGTAGGCATTGCCTTTTAAGAATGTGTATAATTCTGAATTTCTTACACAATTTTTGAGAAATCTTACTAACATATTGCTGTTGCTTAATATATTAATAATCTATCATTATGGCTGATGATGACGAAAAAAAAGAGTCGGAGGAGGTATGTAATGATCTTTAGTTAATCGGATTAGTAGTTAATTATTATCCATTGAAGACTGATACCAGGCCCGAATTTTTTTGGAATTATCTAACAAAGACAATGCGAATAAAATTAGAAAAATGGACAAAGCTTATGACTACAAATGAATATAAGGTAAGATTCAATTTTATTTTATGTAGATTGTCTTATTTCTACTGCTGACAGCAGTCCGGAATAGTGATGAAAGCAGCACAAACGGCGAGAATGGCGTCTAACAATATATATAGAAAGAATGAAAAATTTGCGAAGACTGTCCCATTAGGTCGAGCTATACACTAATTGAAAGGTACAGTCTTAGCAAACAATTTCGCATAATAAAGTTCGTATAATTGGGGGGTGTAACTGGGAGGGGAAAAAATTTAAATGGTTGTAGCGGATGGGGTCGCTAGTATTTCTTATAGCCGTTATACATATTTTTGATCAGCATCAAAATAAAAACTAGGGGGTTCCGCCCCCTGCTCGCTTCGCTCGCCAACCCCCGACTCGTTTCGCTCGCGGTGCTACAGTCGATCATAATCGACTGTCGGACACCCCGTACTTACTATGGAAATAGGAAAGACTGCAAAAATTAAAAAAATTTTGATCGCTTAATGTTGTTGCAGATCGTTGTAATACATTTTCGAATACTTTTTTCAACGACAGCTATAAGATATAGTGGTCCGATTTAAACTTAGGAGAGGATATATAAGACTAACTTATTGCATATTCTATAAATTTGGGCGCTATATGATATATTGGACCGATTTGAACCAAATTTGGTCAGGATGTGTAATAACAGCCCAGATGCATATTCTATCAGTTTGTTACGATATCTCAAAGTACAAAAACCTTTTTCATAGACCTTTTACTAAGACTTGATTTTCGCCCGATCGGTCTAATGGCAGCTATATAATAAAGTAGTACAATTTGAACCAACTTTGGACAGGATATATAAATCTAAGTTATATGCATACTGTATTACTTTATTTGAGATATCTCATTAAACAAAAAAGTTTTTCATACTAAAACCTAATTTTGACCCGATCTTTTTCTGTTAATTATGTATTTTTAAATCAGAAAGAAATTCAACAAATAAATTTACAAATATTAATGCATTAATGATAATAATAGGAATTGCAAAAACTTCTGAGATCACACAAAAAAACATATTCTAGTCCCAAAATTTCTGATATCAAATTTTGTGACGAACAAATTTAAGTTTAATATAATATTTAAAATAAAATATATATACATTTTTAATAAAAAACAAGGGGGGGCTCCGCCCCCTGCTCGCTTCGCTCGCCTACCCCCGGCTCTCTTCGCTCGCGGTGAGCTGCGGCTTCATTCGAGAACGCTCGACAGTAGAATACCCTGAGTCCAATTACTCATTTATAAAAGTTGATTTTCGACGAATGGGCTCAGGGTATAAAAGGAAAAATAAAGCCACAAAATAATTGTCATTCGGCACTACGTAAAAAGTAATTTGTATGTGCTAAGAAGCTCAACCTTTATACGCTACATCGACTCGGCTGTTGATGCTGATCAAGAAATATATACTTTATATTGTCGGAGATACATTCCAATGAACACAATATACCCTTACCTTTCACTTATTTTTTAAGTAACGGGTATAGTAATATATTTGGAGTTATTCAACAAGAATAAAAAAGCTAAAATCAACGCTGTTTTACAAATCTCTAACAGCGCCAAAGCAACCCAAAAGCAATTGTTGGGGTTCCTGAAAACAAGCAAGAAATTGCTCTCAAATGTCTAAAAATTTGTTGAGAGATTTCACAAAATAAAATCATTATTGAATTAAAATAAATTAATTATTTAACTGAAAAAATTAATTTTAAAAATAAATAAATTTGAATAAAATTTTTTTTACAATTTTTAAAATTATATAAAATATTTTTCAACATAAAATTGTTTTTAAAACTGGAAGAAAGTCGTTTTTATACCCGTTACTTATAAAAAACAAGGGGGCTCCGCCCCCTGCTCGCTTCGCTCGCGGTGAGGTGCGGCTACAGTCGAGCATGCTCGACAGTAGAATACCCTGAGCCCACGTACTCTTTTATAAAAGTTGATTTTTGTTTGTTCCTACGGCAGCTATATGATATATGGAACCGGTTTGAACTAAATCTGGTCAGAATGTACAATACCAACATAAATACATATTCTATCAGTTTGATTAAAATATCTCAAAAAGCAAAAAACTTTTTCATACTAAGACCTAATCTTCGATTGAGCGTCTCTATTGTATCTATATGATATAGTGGTCTGATTTGAACCAAATTGGGTCAGGATGTAAATTACTATCAGTTTGGTTCTGATATCACAACAAAAACTTTTTCATACTAAAACTTGATTTTCGATGTATCGTTCCTATGGAAGCTATATGATATAGTGGTCCGATTTGAACTTTATTTGGTCAGGATGTGGAATACCAGCCCAGATACATATTCTATCAGTTTGGTTCTGATATCTCAACAAACAAAATACTTTTTCATACTAAAACTTGATTTTCGATGTATCGTTCCTATGGCAGCTATATGATAAAGTGGTCCGATTTGAACTTTATTTGGTCAGGATGTGGAATACCAGCCCAGATACATATTCTATCAGTTTGGTTCTGATATCTCAGCAAACAAAAAACTTTTTCATACTAAAACTTGATTTTCGATGTATCGTTCCTATGGCAGCTATATGATATAGTGGTCCGATTTGAACTTTATTTGGTCAGGATGTAGAATACTACAATTTGAACCAACTTTGGACAGGATATATAAATCTAAGTTATATGCATACTGTATTACTTTATTTGAGATATCTCATAAAACAAAAAAGTTTTTCATACTAAAACCTAATTTTTACCCGATCAGTCCTATGACAGCTATATGTTATTTTTCTGTTAATTATGTATTTTTAAATCAGAAAGAAATTCAACAAATAAATTTACAAATATTAATGCATTAATGATAATAATAGCAATTGCAAAAACTTCTAAAATCACTCAAAAAAACATATTCTAGTCCCAAAATTTCTGATATCAAATTTTGTGACGAACAAATTTAAGTTTAATATAATATTTAAAATAAAATATATATACATTTTTAATAAAAAACAAGGGGGGCTCCGCCCCCCTGCTCGCTTCGCTCGCCTACCCCCGGCTCGCTTCGCTCGCGGTGAGGTGCGGCTACAGTCGAGCACGCTCGACAGTAGAATACCCTGAGCCCAGGTACTCATGTATAAAAGTTGATTTTCGACGAATGATATATGGAACCGATTTGAACCAAATCTGGTCAGAATGTACAAAACCAATCTAAATGCATATTCTATCAGTTTGGTTAAGATATCTCAAAAAACCAAAACATTTTTCATACTAACACGTACTTTTCGATTGAACGTCTCTATGGCAGCTATATGATATAGTGGTCCGATCTGAACCAAATTTGGCCAGAATATATGAGATGAACTTAAATGTTCATTCTATCAGTTTGGTTAGGCTATCTCTAAAAACAAAAAACCTTTTCTTACTTAAACTTGATTTTCGACTGAGCGTCTCTATGGCAGCTATATGATATAGTGGTCCGATTTGGACCTAATTCGGTTACGATGTATAATACCAGCCCAAATGCATATTCTATCAGTTTGGTTACGATATCTCAAAAAACAAAAAAACTATTTCAGTTATATGCTTGATTTTCGGCAGAGCGTCTCTATGACAGCTATATCATATAGTGGGCCGACTTTAACCAAATTTGGTCAGGATGTATAATACCACCCCAAAAGTATATCGTTTGAGATTGGTTGAGATATTTCAAAAATTGAGGAAGCTTTTCATACTAAAACTTCATTTTCGATGTATCGTTCCTATGGCAGCTATATTATATAGTTGTCCGATCCAAAAATAAAAACAAACTTGATCTGCGTACGGTATCCAGGAACCTACATTCCAAGTTTGAAGTCTCTAGCTCTTTTGGATTCTGAGATCGACGCGTTCAAACAGACGGACAGACGGACAGACAGACGGACATGTCTCAATCGACTCGGCTGTTGTTCCTGATCAAGAATATATATACTTTTGGGGGTCTGCCACGCCCCCTTCTGCCTGTTACATACATTCTGCCAAATGCATTATACCCTTTTTTTAATGGGCTCAGGGTATAAATATGTTTGGAGTTATTAAACAAAAATAAAAAAGGTACTATATATGTGTTTCTTAATTTAGACAAAGCATTGTTAATTTTTTAAAAATGCGCGTCAATTGATACTTCAATCACTGAAATCCGACAATAAGTTCAAAAGATAATTACATTTGAAATTTTTATTGGACTTCTCAAAATTAAATAAAAATTCGGGTTGTTTCTCTGGAGCATCAAAGAGCTGAAGTAGCTTAGATTTAATGATGAAGTTTTTTTCCTTTTCGAAAATCTATAAATATTTGTACTACGACTATTTGAAAAGCCGCTAACTTCATGGGAAAACGTTTAATCCCCCTAAAATTTAAGCCCCAACACTTTCCAAACCATAGAAGCCACATGAAAGTTTATATGATTTTATATAAATTACTAATTTATTAACAAACGAATGTTTGGTGGCGTTGTAAAGCGAGAGTTAAAACGAAAAAACTAATGGTGGCAAATCGAGGCAAATTCGCTCTGTGAGCAACCAACGAAAGCTTTATTGTGCTCTCGCTTCGCCCTAAGCCTAAATTACACTAGACTTCATGTTTTATATTTAGGGCCGTTTTCTCATCATGCTTTTAACCTTACAGTGTAGACAAATTGAATGTAAAGGGAACTTTGATTTTCTTGTCAAAAATTTAGTGGCAGGCAGGCTATAAAATACAGGGCAGGTCATCCAAACTTTAAGGCTTAACATTCGCCAACTACGATTATTTCGGTGTTGCTAAGGGCAACGCCATAAAGTGTATCAATTATTGCATACCTTTAGGGTCCTGAATTGCTTATCATCATTTATCCTAATTTATAACCGCGATGTTTATCTGATATTAATGAGAATAAGCAGAATAATAGCTAAAAATAACACGAAACGGGTTTTAAAAACAATAGAGTTCTATACTCAAAAATATGGGTGTGATATATTGTTTTTGCGATTTGCATTGGACAACGGTGGCGTGAAAAAAAGTTTGAAAGGCTCTTGAATTATTCCACATTGATGGTAGTCTGTCTACCGAATTTGGTTGCTCTAGCTATCAAAGCGGTTGAGATATAGACACAAATCACACAAAAATTTCAGAATTTTCAATTGTGTAACCTAGCTGCCAACTTAGTCACAATTCTTAATGTGACGTTGAAATCAAGATGAGAGAACGAAAAAAGTTAAAGCCTACACTTAAAGTAAAGTTTCTTAAGGGTAAAGTAGGCTTTAAAATTAAGACGAGAAAACGGCCCTTAGAATAACTAGGGGGCTCCGCCCCCTGCACGCTTCGCTCGCCAACCCACTGCTCGCTCCGCTCGCGATGCTACAGTCGAGCATACTCGACTGTCGGAGACCCTGTACTATCTATGGAAATAGAAAAGACTACAAAAATTAAAAAATATTTTGCCCGCTTGATGCTGTTGCAGAGCGTTGTAATACATTTTCGACTACTTTTTTTCAATGACAGCTATATGATATAGCTGTCCAATTTGAACCAACTTTGGTCAGGATATATTGTAGAAATGGATTTAAAATAACACCGCATAAATAAAAGACGTTGTTTTCGCTGTGGGTCTAGATCGAGAGTGTTGTCTCGGTTTTATTCAAATTTAGGTTTAAATTATTACATATCGTATTCTACATGAGTTCTGCCGCTGAAGCGTCGGCAGAGAAGTCGGCGAGAGCGCCTTATGTATATATGCTTATGTATATATTAGAGAGCGAGAGTTATGCACATACATATTATGATCGGTCAATGCAATGCTGACTTGGCTTTAATTGCGCCCGCTGAGTTCCAATGCGATCATATTACATTGCACTCGAAATGTGCTTATGTTGACATAACGACAAAGTGTCGTTGTTTGGTTTATGTTTAAGTGGCAACAAAGTGTTGCTGTTTAATATAAGTGAAACACACTGGGTACAGTGTGCTCTCGATATATGTGCATACTACATCTCCCTCCTTTTGAAAAATAACGTAATATACTATGTAGTTATTTTATTTAATTATTAAAAAAATATTTTTTTATTTTTTTTTTTTTTTTTTTTTTTATAAAATGATTATGTATTGGTTTTTAATAAAAATTTTGTATATAATTAATAAAAATTTTTAGCTCGGTACCCAAAAAAGGGTACTAGAGCCTATTAGATTCGCGTCAATTATGGTACAGAATTTTGAACACATATATCTCCGCGACTATAAAAGTAAGAGCAACCAAATTTGGTGACAATACTCCTATGATGTTGATCTATATCAAGTTTGTTTTCAAATTTGGCCCCGCCCACGTCCGCCCACGTAAATGATATAAAATCGTATAACAAGAGCACTTTTAAAGCCACAGCCTTGAGACTTGGCACACAGGATAGGGGGTCCAGTCCTGAGGTGTGCTGAAATTTTCATCGAGATCGGTTAATAAACAAAGAATATATTTGAGGAAATATGATATATGGCGAAAATATAATCACCTGGATCTCAGAGACTATAAGAGATAGAGATACCAAATTTGGTGACAATACTCCTATGTTGGTCACGCAGATCAAGTTTATTTTAGAATTTTGCCACGCCCCCCAATTATCCTGTAATCGACAAAAAAACTAAAATATCCAAATACTACCCAATTTAAAAGGTACAGATGTCAAAATCTGCACACACACTAAACACAATTTTAATATTGCACCCTGAAAACTGCATTGCAATCGGATAACAAATACAGAAGATATTAATTAATATCTTTTCATTTCTCATGCGTACGTGCAGTGGCCAGATTTTGGTACAAAACTTGCAGCAATGCATGCGATTTGTGGGTACATTGGACTCGGGTTCAAAACGGCTCTTTGTTTTGAACAAAATTTGTATCATAATTTTTTTTGTTCAATACATTAAATTATTTACATACTTATTAATAATACATATACATTAATAATACTAATACATACTTTTTAAATGAATACTTTACATACTTAATCAATAGTTTTATGTGATGCACATTTTGCAATCAGTACCATGAATTAGCAGCACAACGAATTTGGTTCTATAAATAGCTTTATTTGCACATGTATGTATGTGTGTATGTAGCGCTTCTCTTCTAACGAGCGAGACATAATTGAAACAAAAGAAACGTGCAAAACGGACAACGAAAAAAAATGATATACATTGATATTGCCACCCGAAAATATGAGGCTGCGATGGCTCTGACGGTAGAGCAGTGTATTTTGAGGCGATGAGTCGCGGGTTCGATTCCCGTTTCAAATCTTGCCAGTGCGCAACATTTTTTTTTTTTTTTTTGTCAACTATTTTCTTTTTTTGGCAACTATTTTCTTTTTTACAATTTGTACTATTTTAACAATTTGTACTTTTTTAACAACTTGAATTTTTCTTTAATTTTGTGAAAGAGTAACTAAATGTATGGAAACACAAAATAAACGCCATAAGGCCAAATTTTATTTAAATGAACAAAAGGAATTGTGACCGCACCGGGATTTGAACCGCTACAATTTCGTCACAAGGCAAATATCATCCATCTCAGCCACCGTCACGATATTTCTACCGCCAAAATAAACCAAACCATGCTATTTTTATTGTGTCTCTTTTGCATTTTTCTTTTGTTTCATTTATGTTCCCTTATTATCGTGTGTTCTAAGAAAAGAGGGAAATAGTGCAAAGCATGCAAAGCTCACTCACACTAGCACTCTACATTAATTCGATCGATTGCTTTGAGTGCGTACTGTATCTTTCTGTGATTTGTGATAAAAAGTGTTTCGAAAAGCAATTTTCATTGCTCATATCTGTCAATAAGGACCCTAATTTCTGTAGGCGTGTTAGTACTGTGTTATTTTACAAGTGCATTGAATAATAACCAGGGAATCAAACCGAAACAAATATCGGTTCCGGTTCCGGTTACGGTACGTACCGAAACAACTATTTCGGTAAACGGTTCTATTTCGGTTTTTTCCTTTCGGTTCCGGTATCAGTACCGGTACGTACCGGTACAGCAATTAACTTAAAACAAAAAATAATTAAATGGTAAAAAAGAAAAATATATAAACGGATTTGTACATACATACGAATTATATGTTCGTATTTTATCGAGACAAACCTATCTTAAATTTAAAGTTATTTTTTAATAAAAAACAGTATTGTTAAAATAAATATATATGGAAAACAACTACAAAAAATTTAAAAAAGTGTACCGAAAGCGTACCGGTACAAACGTTTCGGTTTTCGGTTCTTACAAAAATATTTATTTCGGTTCCGGTTCCGGTTCCGGTACTCAAATTGAAACGGTTAATTTCGGTTAACGGTTCCGGTACCGGTTCCGGTATTATTCCCTGATAATAACACTAGGCAACAAATTGCAAATTTTTTTTTTGAATTGGACCAAACCGACTTTTTTGGATAGATTTGGGGCCCCAAACACCGAAAAACATTTTTTTTTTTTTCTATGGCAGAATTTTTTTTTTAGAATTTTTTGAAATCTGGCTGTTTTTTTAATGCTTTTTTTTTAGAGGTACGCCCACTTTTGTCATCATAACACCCGAATGCCATAACCGATATTCAAAAGCTTTACTTTTCCTGAAAGCTAATGAATATACCTATAATTTATCTATACACAGTCTAAGATTTAAGTTAGTAGTTTAAGAGCTATTAATTTTTGAATTAAGAAAATGTTGTTTTTTTTAAGCATTTTTTTAGCTTTTTTTTGTCCTTAAATTCAAGGAAAACTCGAAAAAAATCTGAACGGGAAATCATATTTTTTTTTGCAAAGCTGCATTCTTTGAGCGTCGTTTAAGATATGTCTTATGAAAACCTGTGGAGAGACGGCGATATAATATTTTTTTGTGTCTAGGCACGTTTTTGTCGACTTTTTTGACTTCCTTGTAGAGTGGCATAACCTTTTGTATGAAAATTTTTTGTGTATTTAAAGATATCCTAACCAAACTCACAGGAAATCAATTTGATGTCGTTTTACGTATAGTGACCAAAGTTGGTTCAAATCGGTCGACTATATCATATAGCTGCCATAGGAACAATCGTTTGAAAATCAAGGTTCAGTATGAAATTTTTTTTTGATTTTTGAGATATTTTAACCAATCTGACAGAATTGCATTTAAGATGGTCATCTGAACTGTTAAATTTGTTTATATATATATAGCTATATTAATTACCAATCGTTTCGTATGTTTACTGTTAAATTCTATGGAAGGACGGCTAAGTTATTAGCATATTAACAATGAAACAATTTTTACGCAAAGGTAGATTTTGGACTGATCGGTCCCATGAAAGCTATATGTTATAGTGATCCGATTCCAACCAAATTTGGACAGGTTGTATAAGGCAATAGAAGGCTTATAACTTGTAACTTTGGAGATAACTTAAAAAACAAAAAAGTTTTTCATACCAAAGGTTGCTTATCGACCGTTCGTATCGATTGTTCCTATGGCAGCTATATGATATAGTGGTCCGATTTCTACCAAATTTCTTAAGGATGTAATGGGCAATGAAAGAAGCCCAATTTATGTGTTTTACAGAGATTTCTCCAAAAACAAAAAAAAATTTTATACTAAAACATGATTTTCTACCGATCGGTCCTATGACAGCTATATAATATAGTGGACCGTTTTCAACCAACTTTAGTCAGGATGTATAAGACCAACTTATATGCATATTCTATCAGTTTAGTTAAGATATCTCAAAAAACACAAAAGTTTTTCATACTAAAACTTGTTTTTAGACCGATCGGTCCGATGACAGCTTTATGATATAGTAGACAGATTCGAACCAAAATTAATAAAGATGTAAAGGACAACATGGAGTACACAATTTGTGAGTTCGATTATAATATCTTAGAAAATAAAAAAGTTTTCCATACTAAAGGTGGATTTTCAACCGATCGTTCCTATGGCAGCTATATGATATAGTCGACCGATTTGAACCAACTTTGGTCATTATGCGTAAAACCACATCAAATTGATTTCCTGTGAGTTTGGTTAGGATATCTCTAAATACACAAAAAATTTTCATACAAAAGGTTATGCCACTCTACAAGGAAGTCAAAAAAGTCGACAAAAACGTGCCTAGACACAAAAAAATATTATATCGCCGTCTCTCCACAGGTTTTCATAAGACATATCTTAAACGACGCTCAAAGAATGCAGCTTTGCAAACAAAAATATGAATTCCCGTTCAGATTTTTTTTCGAGTTTTCCTTGAATTTAAGGACAAAAAAAAGCTAAAAAAATGCTTAAAAAAACAACATTTTCTTAATTCAAAAATTAATAGCTCTTAAAACTACTAACTTAAATCTTAGACTGTGCATAGATAAATTATAGGTATATTCATTAGCTTTCAGGAAAAGTAAAGCTTTTGAATATCGGTTATGGCATTCGGGTGTTATGATGACAAAAGTGGGCGTACCTCTAAAAAAAGCATTAAAAAAACATCAAGATTTCAAAAAATTCTAAAAAAAAAATTCTGCAATAGAAAAAAATAAAAAAAAATGTTTTTCGGTTTGGTCCAATTCAGAATTGGGCTGTTGCCTAGTGTAATCAGTTTATTGTTACTTGTATTTAGCGCGAATTCAATTAATTTAATCGGTAGCTAATTCGAGCGGTGACTTACTTTATTGGCTATTTTATTTATACTTCTAATTAATTATTTAATAAAAAAAATCTGTATTTTATTATTCACGTGTTGTATTATAGTTAGTATTAATACCAGTTCTGCACAGACTAGCACCCCTAACTGTGGGCTATAGTCTGTAGAATTTTATGTCGACAATATTTCATTGAAATTGAATTAGTCGTTTGCGAACGTTTGGGTGCCGATCAAGTTACTGTCGAGTGCGCTCGACTGTAGACATACCAGACCTCATCGCGAGCGAAGCGAGCCGGGGGTAGGCGAGCGAAGCGAGCAGGGGGCGGAGCCCCCTTGTTTGGTATATAACACATAACACATGGTTGAGGGGTTTGGAAGATATTGCCTGTTAACTGAATATATATATTTTTCCATCGGTCGAAAATCACGTTTTAGTTCGAAAATCAAGTTTTAGTACTAAAAACTTTTTGGTTTTATGATATATGTCAACCAAACTGATAAAATACGCATTTTACATTGTTTTATATATCCTGACCAAAGTTGGTTCAAATCGGACCACTATATCATGTAGCTGTCATAGGACCGATCGGATCAAAATTAGGTTTTAGTATGAAAAACTTTTTTGTTTTAAGAGATATTTTAACCAAATTGATAGAATATGCATTTAAGTTAGTTTTATACATCCTGACCGAAATTGGTTCATATCGGACCGCTATATCATATAGCTGTCATAGGAGCGATCTGGTCAAAATTAGGTTTTAGTATGAATATGCATTTAAGTTAGTTTTATACATCCTGACCGAAATTGGTAACCGGTAATCAAACCACTATATCATATAGCTAACATAGGACCGATCGGGCGAAAAGTCTTAGTATGAAAAGTAGACAGTAATAACGCGAGCGAAGCAAACAGGGGCGGAGTCTCTTAGCTATATTTTTTACTATCTCCCTGCATTTATGATAAAGTTAAAATGTCAAATGCAAAAGCAATTGCAAAAATTTCTGATATCCCACAAAAAAAACCTCTACACGAGGTAAAAGTCTAGTGACGAAAGCAATTTTTAGCTCCAAAATTTCTGATATCCAATTGTGTGACGAGCTAAATTCAGTTTATTATAAAAACTTTAAATAAAAATAAAAATTATTAAAAAAAAAAAAAAAACACGAAAATTGGTATTCGGCACTGTGCAAAAAGTAATTTTTATGTACAAAGAAGCTCTCCCTTTTTGAGCACAGTGTACAATGCCAATTTTCGTGTTTTTTTTTTTTTTTTTTAAATTTTTATTTTTATTTAAAGTTTTTATAATAAACTGAATTTAGCTCGTCACACAATTGGATATCAGAAATTTTGGAGCTAAAAATTGCTTTCGTCACTAGACTTTTACCTCGTGTAGAGGTTTTTTTTGTGGGATTGTTAATTTACACATAACTGAAGTTTTCCCTTGGTCAGGTTGCCAAAGATACTCCAGCAATCTGCTATTCCAAAAGGAAATTTCTAGTCGAATGCAAAGTTAGAATAGACTTTCTAAAACATTAGCGCAATTATATCATTAGGCAAAATTATGAAGCTAACCATAATACTTGCAACTTTGCAAAGCATTCAATATACAGATTTTTCGTATGAATATCTAGTCATAGGATTTAGGTCGGCTCCACCGTTTGGGCGCCATTGTGTAGCGTGCCATGTGGTGGGACGTATTTGGTGATTTGTATACCCTGCAGATTCAAATAAAATCTGACTAACATCGGGTATGATCAGCCATAGCCACATAGGATTCGGGTGCGTGCACTTCAAATTTGGTGACAATACTCCTATGTTGGTCACGCAGATCAAGTTTGTTTTAGAATTTTGCCACGCCCCCCAATTATCCTGTAATCGACAAAAAAAACTAAAATATCCAAATACTACCCAATTTAAAAGGTACAGATGTCAAAATCTGCACACACACTAAACACAATTTAAATATTGCAACCTGAAAACTGCATTGCAATCGGATAACAAATACAGAAGATATTAATTCATATCTTTTCATTTCTCGACAGTAACTTGCTCGGCACCCAAACGTTCGCAACCGACTAATTCAATTTCAATGAAATATTGTCGACATAAAATTCTACAGACTATAGCCCACAGATAGGGGTGCTAGTCTGTGCAGAACTGGTATTAATACTAACTATAATACAATACGTGAATAATAAAATACAGATTTTTTTTATTAAATAATTAATTAGAAGTTTAAATAAAATAGCCAATAAAGTAAGTCACCGCTCGAATTAGCTACCGATTAAATTAATTGAATTCGCGCTAAATACAAGTAACAATAAACTGATTACACTAGGCAACAGCCCAATTCTGAATTGGACCAAACCGACTTTTTTGTTTTGTAGATTTGGGGCCCCAAACACCGAAAAACATTTTTTTTTTTTTTTCTATGGCAGAATTTTTTTTTTAGAATTTTTTGAAATCTGGCTGTATTTTTAATGCTTTTTTTTTAGAGGTACGCCCACTTTTGTCATCATAACACCCGAATGCCATAACCGATATTCAAAAGCTTTACTTTTCCTGAAAGCTAATGAATATACCTATAATTTATCTATACACAGTCTAAGATTTAAGTTAGTAGTTTAAGAGCTATTAATTTTTGAATTAAGAAAATGTTGTTTTTTTTAAGCATTTTTTTAGCTTTTTTTTGTCCTTAAATTCAAGGAAAACTCGAAAAAAATCTGAACGGGAATTCATATTTTTTTTTGCAAAGCTGCATTCTTTGAGCGTCGTTTAAGATATGTCTTATGAAAACCTGTGGAGAGACGGCGATATAATATTTTTAGCTCGGTACCCAAAAAAGGGTACTAGAGCCTATTAGATTCGTGTCAATTATGGTACAGAATTTTGAACACATATATCTCCGCGACTATAAAAGTAAGAGCAACCAAATTTGGTGACAATACTCCTATGATGTTGATCTATATCAAGTTTGTTTTCAAATTTGGCCCCGCCCACGTCCGCCCACGTAAATGATATAAAATCGTATAACAAGAGCACTTTTAAAGCCACAGCCTTGAGACTTGGCACACAGGATAGGGGGTCCAGTCCTGAGGTGTGCTGAAATTTTCATCGAGATCGGTTAATAAACAAAGAATATATTTGAGGAAATATGATATATGGCGAAAATATAATCACCTGGATCTCAGAGACTATAAGAGATAGAGATACCAAATTTGGTGACAATACTCCTATGTTGGTCACGCAGATCAAGTTTGTTTTAGAATTTTGCCACGCCCCCCAATTATCCTGTAATCGACAAAAAAACTAAAATATCCAAATACTACCCAATTTAAAAGGTACAGATGTCAAAATCTGCACACACACTAAACACAATTTTAATATTGCACCCTGAAAACTGCATTGCAATCGGATAACAAATACAGAAGATATGAAATCAAAACTTCACATTTCTCATGCCTACGTGCAGTGGCCAGATTTTGGTACAAAACTTGCAGCAATGCATGCGATTTGTGGGTACATTGGACTCGGGATCAAAACAACTCTTTGTTTTGAACCAAATTATTTATTATTATTATTATTTTTATTTTTTTATTTTTTTTTTCATTGCATTAAATTAATTACATATTAATTAATAATTACATACTTTTTAAATGAATACTTTACATAC
Organism: Drosophila phalerata; assembly: GCA_951394115.2. Taxonomy (NCBI): domain Eukaryota; kingdom Metazoa; phylum Arthropoda; class Insecta; order Diptera; family Drosophilidae; genus Drosophila; species Drosophila phalerata. The sequence goes on along the minus strand of CATOAP020000079.1, from coordinate 200,575 downwards.
TTAATCAATAATTTTATGTGATGCACATTTTGCAATCAGTACCATGAATTAGCAGCAAAACGAATTTAGTTCTATAAATAGCTTTATTTGCACATGTATGTATGTGTGTATATAGGGCTTCTCTTCTAACGAGCGAGACATAATTGAAACAAAAGAAACGTGCAAAACGTACAACGAAAAAAAATGATATACATTGATATTGCCACACGCAAATATAATGCTCCGATGGCTCTGATGATAGAGCCGTGTATTTCGAAGCGATGAGTCGAGAGTTCGAATCCCGTTTCAATCTTGCCCATGTGCACCTTTTTTTTTTTTTTTTTGTCAACTATTTCCTTTTTTTTTGTCAACTATTTTCTTTATTACAATTTGTACTTTTTAACAACTTGTATTTTCTTTGATTTTGTGAAAAGAGTAACTAAATATATATATATAATATAATCTGTATTTTATTATTCACGTATTGTATTATAGTTAGTATTAATACCAGTTCTGTCACAGACTAGCACCCCTAACTGTAGGCTATAGGATAGCATATAGTCTGTAGCATTTTATGTTGACCATATTTTACTGAAATTGAATTAATCGGTTGTGAACGTTTGGGTATCTGTAGACTGTAGACATACCACACCTCATCGCGAGCGAAGCGAGCCGGGGGTAGGCGAGCAAAGCGAGCAGGGGGCGGAGCCCCCTTGTTTTTTATGTTTTTACGTTTTTTTTTATATTATTGTGTTTATGTTGTTTAGTTATATTGTGGCTGATTAGACCTATAAATTGCAATATTATTTTATTTTATTATTTTTTTTTTGCTTATCTAACTTTTGAATAATTTTAATCTGTTCTTATTTACTATCTGTGGTTTCTTTTTTCCTACATCTATTTGAATGTTGTTTCTATCTTCTATACTTATAACTTTATACGGACCTAAATATTTACTTTCTAACTTATGTCCTGTATCGTTCTTTAGAAGTACTAGGGTTCCTACTTCGAGTACTATGTCATTTAATTTTTTGTAATATTCTAATTTTCGTTTTTGTTTTTCTAAGTCTATTAAATTTTTTGCTCTTTTATAAGCTGTTTCTAATCTAACTTTAAATTCTTTAGCATAATCGTCTATGTTATATATAGGATCTATTTTAGTTATACTATTGAATTCTGTGAACTGTCTTGGTAATCTGCCATAAACTAGTTTATAAGGACAGTATTCGTGTACTGTTGATGGAGTAGTATTGAAACAATAGCTGAAATAGTTCAACCATATGTCCCAATCGTCTTTGTCAATCGAAATGTATGAACGAACAAATTCGTTAAATGTTCGATGACTCCTTTCAATTGTCCCTAATGTTTCGTGATGATGTGCTGTTGAGTATATATTATTTATATTCATATACTTGCACAAGTCATTTATAAGTGAATTTTTGTATTCAGTACCCATGTCCGTTATGAACGTCTTCATAGGACCGTACTTTAATACAAAAAATTCAAATATTCCTTTAGCAACTGTTTTTGCACTTTTGTCTTTAACTGGTATTGTAACTAGATATTTGGTTAAGTCGCATATTATAGTTATTGCATACTCATTGCCGTTCTCTGTTCGAGGTAACGGTCCAATTGTATCTATTAAAACAGTGTCAAATGCAGTATTTGGAGTATTTGTTAATATCATGGGAGCTTTAGTATGTGTTGTGGTTTTTGCCTGTTGGCATTTCGTACAAGTTTTCACATATCTTGTTATTGTCTTAGTCATTTGGGGCCAGTAATAGTATTTCTTAATTTTTAACAGGGTACGCGTAATTCCTGTATGGCCTCCTTCTATAGGATCATCATGGTATTTCGACAGAATTGCTTTAATTTGACTTTCGTCGTTTTTGTCTATGTGTGTCACTTTATTTAGTAGCGCTACCTTTATTGTATTTAAATATTTACTGCCCATATTTTTAAATTCATTTAGTGATACAGATTCGAAAATTTGTTCACTTGGTGACAACTGTAAATTAACAATTTTATGTAACCCGGCTTCTGAATTAAGCCTTTGAAAGAATTGACCTAAGTCGAATTTTTCATTGGAGTACAAATCATTAACTGAAAATTGTGAAATAATTCTTTTTCCTTGTTTAAATGAACATTTGGATTTATCGAATATTATTTTTACAAATTTCTTTACGTCATTATTGCTAATGACTTCATAGACATTGGGCTCTTTTATATTTTTTTGCAATTTTATTTTATTATCTGCGCAGATATTTTGCTGTCGTTTGATGCTCTCGTTTGGACCATCATTATGTTCCTATTCATTTCTATCAGTGATTCTATTTTAATTCTGGATAATGCATCTGCTACGTGATTATCTTTCCCCTGGAGATATTCTACCGTAAATTGGTATTCTTCTAAATCTAGTCTCATTCTTGTTAATTTTGATGTTGGGTTTTTCATTGAAAATAAAAATGTTAAGGGTCTATGATCTGTTTTAACTAAGAAATGCCTGCCATAGACGTATGGTCGGAAGTGTTTTATTGCCCAATGGATTGCGGTTAATTCCTGCTCTGTAGTTGATTTATTGCTTTCTCCCTTTGTGAATGATCGTGACGCAAATGCAACTGGTAGCTGCATATTGTTGTACTCTTGGGTTAGTACCGCACCACATGCGTGTTTACTTGCATCTGTGGTTATGCAAAATTCTTTGCTGAAATCAGGATATTGCAGTAATGTTGGTTTCATTAGTGCCTTTTTTAAATAATTAAATGCGTCATTACATTCTTTTGTCCATTCGAATTGAACGTTCTTTCTACACAATCTAGTCAAATGACGTGAATATTGTGCGAAATTGTGAATAAATCGTCTGTAATAGTTACAGAACGCGACGAATCATCGTGCACTATCCGCATCAGTAGGTATTGGATAGTTTTTTATAACATCGTATTTTTTATCATCCGGGAGGATGCCATGATCTGTGCATTTATGACCTAGGAATGTAACCTCATGCATGAAAAATGAACATTTCTCTGGGTTTAATTTTAAGTTGTGTTTTCTACACAAGTCAAGAATATTTGTAAAATTTTTAAACATGTGCTGTTCAGAACAGCCAATGACTATCAAGTCATCCATATACAGAAATGCTTGCGATGGTTCAAGACCGGTAAATGCGAGTGTCATCATTCGCATAAACGAATTTGGGGCTACTTTTAAACCATAAGGTAATCGCGTGAAGCGATAAGAACCGGAGTTCGTGAAAAAAGGTGTTATATTTCTAGATTTCTCATCTAATTCTATTTGATGAAATCCAGACATAAGATCGAGACATGAAAAATATTTTGCTCGTCGTAGTTGTTCTAAGATTTCTTCTATCCTTAGTAGTGGATATTTGTCTGCTAGAAGTTTCTTATTTATCTGGCGATAATCAAAGAAGAGATTTCTTGGGTACCAAGAGAAGTGGGCTATTATATTCGGATATTGATGGTTCGACTATACCGTTTTTGATAAGTTTTTCGACCTGTCTGTTTATTTCGGGCTTCTCAGATTCAGCATTTCTATAATTCTTGATATATACTGGGGTTTTATCTGCAAGTCTTAGTTTTTGTTTATAAAAATTATTACATGAAATTGCTTCTGTTTCTAGACCAAATATGTCACTGTATTTGGTGCATAAATCAGTAAGCTTGTCCTTAAATTGCTCAGTTTTTTTTAGTTTTTTCAAGACTTCATTGCTTCTATTACTTTGGTTTATGGGTTGTTTTTTAATTTCGTAATCTTCTATTGATTCGAATTTTACTTTTGGATTTTGAATTTTAATATTGTGATTTGTTGTATTTAAAATACGAACTATTGCACTATTACTTGCTACCAAAGTGTTAGCTATTAATACCCCACGGTGAATTTCCTGGTTTGGTATCAATACAGTTTCTTCATTTGTGAAAAGCGTAGTTTTTCTCATTACTTCTGATCTAGCTGGTATAGTAGTGAATTGTCCACATCGTTATGTAATAGTGGTACATGTATTTGATAATTTAGTGATTTTGGTTTCATGATGAATTCATCATTTTGATAATCTAGTATGCAATTAAATTTTCGAATGAAGTCTAGTCCAAGAATTCCATCGCATGGTATGGGAAAATCATTACAGACTATTTGAAAGTCGTGACTGATTAAAAAGTAATCGAAAAGTAGATCAATTGTAGATTGTCCAATTGCTATTGTTGTATCTATTGCCATTGTTATTGTTATAGCGAAAGCCTCCCCTGTTGAATGGTCGGCTTCTGAAATTACTCCTGCAGCGGTGTCCGCCACGGTGAGAGTGATTTTGGCAATATAGGACAGTGTTAGGCTGTCCTGTTGCTTCTGTGCAACTATCTACAAATTTGGATATGGCATCATTTATATTATTGAATGTACCTGCCTGCATGATAAGTTTTACCTTATCGATAGCGCAGTTTTTGGTCATGGCCTTTACAGCTTGTGCTGTGCTGTATTTGATGGCTAAGTCAGAGCTTAAACCAACATTGATGTAAGCGCCTTGTAAGGCTTTTGTCAATTGCTCAACTTCTTGTGTGTAATTGTTGGCAGTTTTGCTTTTTTGTTGTAAATTTAAGAGTTTAGCTGATAATACTTCAACTGATTCTCCTTTTATAGTTCTTGATAGTTTTGCAATAATTTCAGTGATTGTGTTTTCATCGCTTATTAAATTTCTTGCGTGACCCTTTAGTTTGGTCTTTATCAAGCTTATTGCAGTTGCTTCATGATCGCCTTTAAGTGAATCTATTAGATTCAACGCGTCTTTGAAACTTTGCAAATTTTCAGCTTTGCCGTCATACTCCGAAAGTATAGACGAGGCTGTTTTAATAAACTCAATTGTTGTTTGAGCCATTGTAATTGGTTTTTGTTCTGAATGTATTTCTGAATCAGAATCAAAATCTGACGATTCTGTCAACGTTATTGTTGCTTGTATCGTTAGATTGTTTATATCTCTGTCTTGCAATTCAGTATCTTGATTTTCTTCAGATTCTGAATTACTTTCCTGTTTTTCTGATTCGTTTTTTACAGATATTGCTGTGTTTAGGACAGTTGGTATTGTTATATCCAAATCGTGTTTGGATTTGATGCTTAATAAATTTTCCCTAAATTTGCTTAGTACTTTACACACTTGTTACTTGTTGGTTACTTTTTAATTTGTTCCTATGGTCAAATATAGTTGACGAGCTTCATTTAAGCTTTCTACTAATATATTAGCGTGTTTATTTATTGTATGTTTTTGAATGTCTCTATTTTGTGCTAAGCATTTGTAAGATTTGTCAAACTTTACTTTAATTTCTGTTATCCTATCTCTGATCGCTTCCCATTCCATAATATTTTACTGCTCATCTATTTGTTGTTAAGAATTTTTTTTTGTGTAATATTCTTATTTATTAAAAAAATTTTGAAATGATTATTTTATTACAAATTCATTTTATATATATATATTTTTTTTTTTTTAGTTTGACAGGAAGTCTAGCTCATTCGCTAGTTCATTTAGTAATGCGATTATTTTTGCATGCAATCTTTTGAACATGATTTTTAGCTCGGTACCCAAAAAAGGGTACTAGAACCTATTAGATTCGTGTCAATTATGGTACAGAATTTTGAACACATATATCTCCGCGACTATAAAAGTAAGAGCAACCAAATTTGGTGACAATACTCCTATGATGTTGATCTATATCAAGTTTGTTTTCAAATTTGGCCCCGCCCACGTCCGCCCACGTAAATGATATAAAATCGTATAACAAGAGCACTTTTAAAGCCACAGCCTTGAGACTTGGCACACAGGATAGGGGGTCCAGTCCTGAGGTGTGCTGAAATTTTCATCGAGATCGGTTAATAAACAAAGAATATATTTGAGGAAATATGATATATACTAATATATGCCGATGATGTGAAGCTATGCTTTTCGTATAATGACATAAATTCCCATCACTTTTTGCAAGTAGATGTCGATTCTTTTTTCGCCTGGTGTAATTTTAATCAATTACATCTAAACTGCTCAAAGTGTAAGGTTATGTCATTTTATAGAAGCAGACCTCATATATTTAACTACACGATCGACCGAAACTGCTTGGAGAGACTTAATCGCGTGAATGATTTAGGAATACTCCTTGATCATAAGTTAAAATTTGATCTTCATATTGCACACACTGTCAATAAGGCTACTCAAGTTCTTGGATTCATTAAACGATGGGCTAAGGAATTTGATGACCCTTACACGACTAAACTACTCTATACCTCTCTCGTTCGTCCTATTTTAGAATACGGATCTTGTGTGTGGTCGCCACAATATATGGCACATCAAAATTCAATTGAGTCTGTTCAAAAGAAATTTCTTATTTTTGCTTTTCGTGGCTTCAACTGGGACCCTGGTTTAGACTTGCCCTCATACACTGATAGACTGTTATTGATTAACCTTCCATCTTTAGCTAATCGGCGCACTATGCTGGGTGTTATGTTCAACCTGCTTAAGGGTGATATTGACTCCTCTGCATTACTTAGCCAAATTAACTTGTCGGTTCCTTCTAGGCGTACACGTAACTTCACTCCTCTTTCTCTTAACACCTGTATTATTAACTACTCTCTTCATGAACCTTTTAGAGTACTCTGTGCTGAATATAATCGACTTTATCGTGTTTTCAACTCAGAGGCTTCTCTTTCTACTACACAGAGAAAAAAAACAACGTAAATCTCACTATATACACTTTGATTCAAATATTTTTACGAATGATTTATCACCACATATGTTTGTAGTTGATTCAACGTGTGTTCACTTAAATCTGTGTTTTAATATGAACATATTAAAATTAAACTGAAATCATGTTTGATTACAATATTCAAACATATTAAAAACAAATATGTTTCATATTACATTTTATTATCTTTGTTATTAAATTAAGCTTAAAATATAGTTAATTTAAATATATAACATATTTAAATCTAACATTTTTATATTTAAAGTTAATATTTTCATATTATATTCAAATATGAATCATATTGAAATTGACTAGGATCCATATTAAAATTTAATATGTATTATATTCAAATTTAGCTTGTTCATATTTAATACTACTATTACCCATCTTTAAATTAAACATGAAATATATTTAATTTAATTATTTCTGTATTTGAATAAAAAAGAGTGTTATACATTTTGTTTTCGTTTATTGCAAGTCTGAAAAAGCATAAAAATAGTATAAGTTGTTATATACAAATATAAATGTGAAAGAATATACAGCCAAGGCAAGAAGAACCTGAGGTCGAATGCATTTATGGCATCCACAGGAACAGAAGGAACAAAGCGTGCCATTTTTAGCATTCCTTTGCAATTCGCTCCCTTATGGGCCAGACTTCCAGACTCAGGCTAAGAATCTTTTATATTTTGTAGAATTATAAAGTCCGACGCATCTATTGTGAAAACAAAAAATAAAATTAGTCATATGAATAACAAAACTTACAAATTAAATTACCAGTTGGTTTTGCATGCTAAACATCATAATTTAAGTATTATGTTTGTGCGCTCAGCCTTCTGTGGAATAATTTCTGCCAATTTGAGCACACATTCTGAAAAATAAAGAAAGCAAAAAAATTTATGTAATAAATGTTTTGCACAAGTAAATCTGGTTCCTCACCAATTGCAAGCGGAACTGATCTAATGGTACGTTGGGTATTTTCTAAGCCAGCTCAAAACTTTGGTGTCGTCGGATCATGTATCATCGTCGATATGTCACTATATTAAATTTGAATAAAAAAAAATATAAGATATGCATTATACAAAAGTTCCAAATGTTTTAAAATTGTAATGTAATTTAATGTAATTAGTTAACTCACCTCTGTCTTTCGACAAATGTATAATTTTGGTCGAATTTCTGCTCCCAGACCAATTTGTATATGATATAGTCATCTAGCTTACCAACCAAACACAATCTATAACAAATCAAAAGAAAAGAAATAGACAAACACAGAAATCAATTAACAACAGAAAATAATAGCATTTATGCAACTTACATAAAATATCGGCAAACGATTCCTTAATTTTAAAATGGGGTCATCATTTTTGGTTATCAATCAATATGGTAATCTAAATTAAAAATTAACAAATGCAAAGTTTTTTTAATACATTTTTTTTCAATGTTTGTATATTCATTTCTGTATGTATGCATGTGTACCGTCTGTCAAAAAGGTATTTCACCAGAGATTGAAATGATTTAGGCATTTATTACAAATCAAATTTTGTAATAAAAATTATAACAAGAGCTATTGATATGCGCATTAAAATTTAACCAAATTATTATTCTTTGTATTAGCAGATATTTATATAATTTTAGTTGTAAAAAATTCACTTTCCAAAATACTTTCATTATACACTGTATTAGCGTTTGCTATACACCGAATATCACAAGCACAACGGAGAGTGAGAGCGAGCGGGACATAAGTCACTTAATGCGTTCTCCGCTCATACACATGCATTCATACATTCGTACCTTTGTTTGTGTCTGTACATTTTTTGTTATGACACTAAACCACTGAACTAAATACAACACTAAAACTTACCTGTTCTTGAACTTATTGATATTATTTATTTTTAGTTTTATTTGGAGTTTAATTTAATTTTGTTTTATATTTCATATATTTGAATTAGACACTTTTTACAATATCGCACTCCTTACGCGTCCAGCTCGACCAACAAACAATTCGCACTAAAACTTCTAAGCAGCTCTGTCGCTGCTCTGCGTCAGAGACGAAAAAGAGTTGCGATTACCGTTATGTCTTGCAGCTGCGTGTGAAGCAAAGAACGCGATCTCTGTATTTGGCACAGTGTGTCACAACACTAAATAAACACAGTAAAATATTACTTTTTTTTGCGACGGATTTTTATATTGGTTTTGGTACAGAAAAAAAATTGTATAAACCAAATAAATATAGCTGCCCACTAAATGTAATACTTTTACTTTGTTATGCTGTAAAAAAAATATTATTGTATTTATTTATTATTCTTTAATATATAAACTACTAAGTGCACTGTGCCACCATTAAATATATCATTATTAGTTATTTTTAACTGTGTAATTTATGACCATAGTATATTTACTAGTTAAGTAACTATTGTTACGATCTGCATTAATATATGTTACACTTTTCAAGTGACTCGAGCACCACTGTACAACGAAACAAAAGGAATAGACAATTTTCGTTAGCGTGGCGAGTTTTTTGTGAGCACGTACATATGTAAATACATGCTTGCGTGTATGTATGCATATGCATGTATTTGTGTATTCGAATGCGTTTGCAAATTGTTGTTGTTTCTTGTGTCTTTTTTTCCTACGTATGAAAGTACTTATGTACATACACACAAATGTATGAAGATATCGATGGATTTGATGCACGATTAATTTGCGATTTTTAATTAGCATCTATTTAAACTTTAAATTTTAAAGATTAGAACAGCATAAGCGTTACATACACATGCACGTATGAACATTCAAGTACATGCCATACAGACTTAACCCACTAACATACATACATACATATGTACATATGTAGATTAAGTCTGTATAAAATTTTTGCCATGCCCTCTTTTACCCCTGCAACAGAATTGCCTTTAATCTACATACCTACATACATATTTTCTTAACATTTCACACCATTTGTTTGAATCAAATATAAAAATCATTATTTTCAGTAATATAAATTATTTAAATTGATTACAAATCAAATTTAATTTAATATTGCTTTTTTTAAATATGCACATATTATAATACAACATTAAAATAAATATGAAAAAATTTAAATTAACAGATTTAAACATTGATATAAATATTTTTTATCTTAACTACAATATGTTAACATGTTTTTAGTTAAATCTAAGTGTTTTATATTTGACTCTAATATGAATGTGGTAGTTTCGAAAGTTAATATGAACATATTTACTTTTACAACGCAACTTTTTTATCAGTGTATTAAATTTCTAATTCTAAACTATTTAAACCGTAGGCACTAACACAACATAACTTTCATTATTTTCCATCATTGATCTGATTGGGTTTTCCCCAATCCTTGCAACAAATGTTGGATCAAATAAGTAATTTTTTAAATTCCCCAGACTAGTTTTAACTTAATTTAATTTTATATTTTTATAATTTCAGTTATATCGTATAATCACATATAGTTGTTAATTTAAATTGTTAATTTAATTTCAATTTTATTTTTATAATAATTTTATTTTATCTTCTTCATAATTTAACTTTTTGTCGACTGATTTTAGTTGATGTAAATAAATAAATAAATAAATAAAATAAATAAAATAAAATATGGCGATAATATAATCACCTGGATCTCAGAGACTATAAGAGATAGAGATACCAAATTTGGTGACAATACTCCTATGTTGGTCACGCAGATCAAGTTTGTTTTAGAATTTTGCCACGCCCCCCAATTATCCTGTAATCGACAAAAAACTAAAATATACAAATACTACCCAATTTAAAAGGTACAGATGTCAAAATCTGCCCACACACTAAATACAATTTTAATATTGCACCCTGAAAACTGCATTGCAATCGGATAACAAATACAGAAGATATTAATTAATATCTTTTCATTTCTCATGCGTACGTGCAGTGGCCAGATTTTGGTACAAAACTTGCAGCAATGCATGCTATTTGTGGGTACATTGGACTCGGGTTCAAAACGGCTCTTTGTTTTGAACAAAACTTGTATCATAATTTTTTTTGTTCATTACATTAAATTATTTACATATTTAATAATAATACATATACATTAATAATACTAATACATACTTTTTAAATGAATACTTTACATACTTAATCAATAGTTTTATGTGATGCACATTTTGCAATCAGTACCATGAATTAGCAGCACAACGAATTTGGTTCTATAAATAGCTTTATTTGCACATGTATGTATGTGTGTATGTAGCGCTTCTCTTCTAACGAGCGAGACATAATTGAAACAAAAGAAACGTGCAAAACGGACAACGAAAAAAAATGATATACATTGATATTGCCACCCGAAAATATGAGGCTGCGATGGCTCTGACGGTAGAGCAGTGTATTTTGAGGCGATGAGTCGCGGGTTCGATTCCCGTTTCAAATCTTGCCAGTGCGCAACATTTTTTTTTTTTTTTTTGTCAACTATTTTCTTTTTTTGGCAACTATTTTCTTTTTTACAATTTGTACTATTTTAACAATTTGTACTTATTTAACAACTTGAATTGTTCTTTAATTTTGTGAAAAGAGTAACTAAATATATGGAAACACAAAATAAACGCCATAAGCCCAAATTTTATTTAAATGAACAAAAGGAATTGTGACCGCACCGGGATTTGAACCGCTACAATTTCGTCACAAGGCAAACATCATCCATCTCAGCCACCGTCACGATATTTCTACCGCCAAAATAAACCAAACCATGCTATTTTTATTGTGTCTGTTTTGCATTTTTCTTTTGTTTCATTTATGTTCCCTTATTATCGTGTGTTCTAAGAAAAGAGGGAAATAGTGCAAAGCATGCAAAGCTCACTCACACTAGCACTCTACATTAATTCGATCGATTGCTTTGAGTGCGTACTGTATCTTTCTGTGATTTGTGATAAAAAGTGTTTCGAAAAGCAATTTTCATTGCTCATATCTGTCAATAAGGACCCTAATTTCCTGTAGGCGTGTTAGTACTGTGTTATTTTACAAGTGCATTGAATAATAACACTAGGCAACAAATTGCAACTTTTTTTTCTGAATTGGACCAAACCGACTTTTTTGGATAGATTTGGGGCCCCAAACACCGAAAAACATTTTTTTTTTTTTTCTATGGCAGAATTTTTTTTTTAGAATTTTTTAAAATTGCCCACTTTTGTCATCATAACACCCGAATGCCATAACCGATATTCAAAAGCTTTACTTTTCCTGAAAGCTAATGAATATACCTATAATTATACACAGTCTAAGATTAAAGTTAGTAGTTTAAGAGCTATTAATTTTTGAATTAAGAAAATGTTTTTTTTTTTAAGCATTTTTTTTTAGCTTTTTTTTGTCCTTAAATTCAAGGAAAACTCGAAAAAAAATCTGAACGGGAATTCATATTTTTTTTTGCAAAGCTGCATTCTTTGAGCGTCGTTTAAGATATGTCTTATGAAAACCTGTGGAGAGACGGCGATATAATATTTTTTTGTGTCTAGGCACGTTTTTGTCGACTTTTTTGACTTCCTTGTAGAGTGGCATAACCTTTTGTATGAAAATTTTTTGTGTATTTAGAGATATCCTAACCAAACTCACAGGAAATCAATTTGATGTGGTTTTACGTATAGTGACCAAAGTTGGTTCAAATCGGTCGACTATATCATATAGCTGCCATAGGAACAAGATAGCAAGACTTCGTGGTGCCAAGTATTTTACCTGCTTGGATATGGCGAGCGGATATTACCAGGTCCCTATGCATCCTGACTCTATCGAGTACACTGCTTTTGTGACCCCAGACGGGCAATATGAGTTTTTGGTCATGCCATTCGGGTTGAAGAATGCCCCGTCAGTTTTTCAGAGGGCAGTAATGAAGGCTTTAGGTGAACTAGCATTTGAATACGTCATCGTTTATATGGACGACATTTTAATAGTGTCCCCTACTGAAGAACTTGCGTTTGAAAGATTAAAAATTGTACTTGACGTACTCACAAAGGCCGGATTTTCTTTCAACATCACAAAATGTTTTTTTATGAGGACCTCTGTACAATATCTAGGCTTCGAGGTATAAGCGGGAGAGTTGCGACCAAATCCAAGTAAAATAGAAGCACTGTGCGGATTACCGCCGCCAAAGTCGGTTACTACACTGCGACAATTTATCGGATTAGCTTCATATTTCCGACAATTTGTTCCTGGATTTTCACAGTTAATGAAACCACTATATTTTCTAACTTCGGACAATGCTAAATTTGAGTGGAAAACAGAGCATGAGGAGATTCGTAAGAAAGTCATTGATATTCTTACAAATAAGCCTGTTTTAGTTATTTTTGACCCTGAATACCCAATTGAACTGCATACCGATGCTAGTGCTATAGGCTACGGAGCTATACTTTTGCATAGGATTGAAAACAAGCCATACGTAGTAGAGTATTTTAGTAAAACCACTACTTTATGTGAGTCAAAATACACCTCTTACGAGCTGGAAACACTCGCCGTTGTCAATGCTGTTAAGCATTTTCGCCATTACTTGCTTGGCAGGAAGTTTGTAATATTCACAGATTGTAATTCCCTAAAATCATCAAGACAAAAAATCGAGTTGTTACCAAGAGTATATCGCTGGTGGGCGTTTCTACAATCATTTGATTTCGATATAGTATATAGAGAAGGAAAACGTATGGCGCATGTGGATTTTCTTTCTAGAAATCCACTCCCAACTAAAACAATCTTGATGCATAATAGAGTAGTCGAAAAGCGAATTCAATTGACAGAAATCTCTGAAAACTGGATTCTAGCAGAGCAGCGCCGAGACTCGGATATCGTAGATATTGTCACTAAGTTGGAAAATTATGACCTTCCTGAGGATTTAGCAAAGACATATGAATTGAGAGCAGGCGTGTTATACCGGAAAATTCAAAGAAATGCTAGAACTAGGTGCCTGCCGGTTATTCCACGAGCGTTTAGATGGTCTGTCATCAATCAGGTGCATGAATCAATTATGCACTTAGGTTGGGAGAAGACGCTTCACAAGGTGTATGATCACTATTGGTTTGACTGTATGTCAAAATATGTTCGAAAATTTGTGGACAATTGTATCACTTGCAGAGTAGCAAAATCGTCGTCAGGGAAAACTCAGGTCGAGCTTCATCCCATTTTAAAAGTCAATATTCCTTGGCACACTGTCCACGTAGACATATCCGGAAAGTTGAGTGGAAAAAGTGATCGGAAAGAATATATAATTGTTCAGATTGACGCCTTTACAAAGTATGTTTACTTATATCATACGTTCAAGCTAGATGCGGATACATGCGTTAGTGCTTTAAAATCATCGATCTCTTTATTTGGGGTGCCAACTCGCCTTGTGGCCGATCAAGGTAGAAGCTTCACTGGTATTAAGTTTTCTGAGTTTTGTTCAACACAGAAAATAAAACTCCATCTAATCGCTACTGGTGCTAGTCGAGCCAACGGTCAGGTCGAACGAGTCATGAGCACTTTAAAAAATTTGTTGACCGCAGTTGAGACTAGTCATCGAACGTGGCAGGATGCATTGGGTGAGGTACAATTGGCTCTAAATTGTACAGAAAATCGAATAACAAAGTCGAGTCCTTTAGAACTCCTAATTGGCAAGATTGCTCGACCACTTGGTTTAACCCCGATAAATGAGTGTGAAGACGAAGTTGAGCTATCCAAAATAAGAAGGCAAGCTGAAAAGAACATGCAAAGTGCAGCAGTGTACGAGAAATTGCGATTCGACAAGGGCAAAGCTAAAGTTCTTAAGCTCAGAGTTGGGGACTATGTTCTCCTTAAGAATAGTGAAAGAAACCAGACTAAATTGGACCCTAAGTTCAGAGGACCTTTTTTAGTGACAGAAGTTTTGGACGGAGATAGGTACACATTAAAATCTTTAAGCAATAACAGACTTTACAAATATCCACACGAAAGCCTTAGAAAACTCCCAGATGGACAGGTACCCGAGCTGGATAGCGATACTGAAGCTGTTGAAAGAGACAGTAGAAGCTGTTGAAAGAGACAGTATAGAAGCTGTTGAAAAAGACAGTATAGAAGCTGTTGAAAGAGACAGTATAGAAGCTGTTGAAAAAGACAGTATAGAAGCTGTTGAAAGAGACAGTATAGAAGCTGTTGAAAGAGACAGTATAGAAGCTGTTGAAAGAGACAGTACGAAAGCTGTTGAAAGAGACAGTATGGAAGCTGTTGAAAAAGACAGTACGGAAGCTGTTGAAAGAGACAGTATGGAAGCTGTTGAAATAGACAGTATGAAGATCGAAACTGTTGTGCACGGTTGTCGAGATTAAAGTATCGAAGCTCAGGGTGGTACCTGGCCTACAAGAATTCTCTTCATAGAAAGAAAAGGAATTTTTTTTAATGACCGATTTTTTTTTATAACGAGTAGGCTACTACAAATAGAAAAACAAACACTATCAATTACAATAGAAATTGTTAAAAATGAAGAAATTGTTATTTTTAAGAAAGAACGTGGTTGTAATCAAAATAAAAAGAAAAAAAAAAAAAAAAAACATGAAATATGCTCAATTAATTGCGTAATGCAGTTACTAGATTGATATTAATTATTTTGCTTACACGAGGACGTGTAATTTGTCAGAATGGCCGTGTCGGAGATGGCATAATTCATATTGCGCGGCCTACTTTGCTGGCGATAACTAGTATTGTGAGTCTTACTAGTGTTGGACAGAATTAACACTGCTAGAGTGGGATGACAGCAGAAGCTGTCATCGAGTGAGGCTCTGGTGTGAGTGTCAAAGGTGATGACTTGGCAATAAGGTGTCAAAGAGGATGACTTTACAATTGGTCTTTCGACACGACACACGCAGAGACTCGCTTCGCTCTATAATTTAAAACGAGACATTAATCCTTCAATCTTAATAATGGGTTCAAATCAAATAACTCCGACATCAGAAGTGGGATTGGACTCGCGTATGCTACCCGCGGACGAACAATTTCGTGTTTTGTTGGAGCAACAAAATAAAAATTTTTTGGAGCTAGCAAAATCGTTGCAGGCATCTGTACGCGAGCCGCAAAATAATGGTGTAGTTGTGTTGCCGAAATTCAACTCGGATGCTCCTGGTGCTGATGCTACCCAATGGTGCGCTACGGTCGACATCGTCCTCGACGAAAAACCTCTGCAAGGTAGCTCTCTTATCTTGGCATTAAGCGAAGCCTTGAGTGGTAGTGCGTGCCAATGGCTATCTCAAATATGCTATCCGGGAATAACATGGCAGGCGTTCAAGCAACTCTTCGTGCAGCGCTACGACAGTCCGGAGACTCCAGCCGCTACGTTCTTGAAATTGTTAAACAGTCGTCCAAAGGCTGATGAAGGTCTTGCTGTATATGCAAGCCGCTTAGTGACGTCACTAATTACAAAATGGCGTAACATGGATAAAGAAGAGATAGTTGTGTCCGTAGTTCTTGGACATTTGGCAAACTTTGATCGACGCTTGCAAAGAACAGTGTACACGTCAAATGTGCACAACAGACGAGAGATGCAATCCGAACTACAAGTTTTTACTTTGGATAAAAAGCGACACAATTCCCTGGACGATGAATCTGGTGGTAAACGCTTCAAGACGTCTCAGGTACGATGCTATTCTTGTGGTAAGCTTGGACACAAGTCGAACGAGTGCAGAGCTAGCAAGGAGCAGGCTGGACCGATGGAGAAAAGAGAGAACCGCCCCGGCAAAGGACGAGATGAGAAGGACTACATAGTGTGTTATCGCTGTAAGGAGAAAGGACACATTGCCACTAAGTGCCCTAAGAATACCTTAGAAGGAAGACCCGAATCGCGCCCGAGTAAGCGAGTTGACTTATGCATCGTAGACGAGCCGAAAACAAGTATGCAGCAACGAGGTGAGAGGTTCCAAGTTACATTTGATTCTGGCGCAGAGTGCTCCTTAATCAAGGAGGGGATAGCCAATAAGCTGATGGGCAAAAGAGCTAATCACGTCATCGCCCTAAGAGGCATTGGCAACGCCAGCATTTCGAGTACTATACAGATTGAAAGCGATGTTATTATTAATGAAAATAGCTTAAAAATTTTGTTTCATGTCGTACCAGATAACTGTTTAAAAAGCAATGTTGTAATCGGCCGTGAAATATTGGCCCAGGGCTTTTCTGCATTAGTATCTTGAAGCGGCGGAGAGTTTATAAGAGATACAACGATTAACACGTGTTTGGTGACTGAAAATGATGTGAATTTTGATAAAATAGAAACGGAAATGAATGGACAATATAGAAATAAATTAGTACTGCTATTGAAAAAGTATTCAAAATGGTTTATAAATGGAACTCCACTAACCCGTGTAAGCACAGGTGAAATGTCAATAAGACTAGTTGAGCCAACTAAGACCGTACAGAGACGGCCATACAGATTTAGTCCGAGTGAAAGGGAACTAGTTCGATCAAAAGTTCAGGAGTTAATACAGACGAAAGTTATTAGGCCCAGTAGCTCACCATACGCTAGTCCAGCATTGTTAGTAAAGAAGAAGAACGGTTCTGCAAGACTTTGTGTTGACTATAGAGAACTAAATACGAACACTGTTGCTGACAAGTTTCCGCTTCCTCTTATTATGGATCAGATAGCAAGACTTCGTGGTGCCAAGTATTTTACCTGCTTGGATATGGCGAGCGGATATTACCAGGTCCCTATGCATCCTGACTCTATCGAGTACACTGCTTTTGTGACCCCAGACGGGCAATATGAGTTTTTGGTCATGCCATTCGGGTTGAAGAATGCCCCGTCAGTTTTTCAGAGGGCAGTAATGAAGGCTTTAGGTGAACTAGCATTTGAATACGTCATCGTTTATATGGACGACATTTTAATAGTGGCCCCTACTGAAGAACTTGCGTTTGAAAGATTAAAAATTGTACTTGACGTACTCACAAAGGCCGGATTTTCTTTCAACATCACAAAATGTTTTTTTATGAGGACCTCTGTACAATATTTAGGCTTCGAGGTACAAGCGGGAGAGGTGCGACCAAATCCAAGTAAAATAGAAGCACTGTGCGGATTACCGCCGCCAAAGAACGTGGTTGTAATCAAAATAAAAAGAAAAAAAAAATAACATGAAATATGCTCAATTAATTGCGTAATGCAGTTACTAGATTGATATTAATTATTTTGCTTACACGAGGACGTGTAATTTGCAAGAATGGCCGTGTCGGAGATGGCATAATTCATATTGCGCGGCCTACTTTGCTGGCGATAACTAGTATTGTGAGTCTTACTAGTGTTGGACAGAATTAACACTGCTAGAGTGGGATGACAGCAGAAGCTGTCATCGAGTGAGGCTCTGGTGTGAGTGTCAAAGGTGATGACTTGGCAATAAGGTGTCAAAGAGGATGACTTTACAATTGGTCTTTCGACACGACACACGCAGAGACTCGCTTCGCTCTATAATTTAAAACGAGACATTAATCCTTCAATCTTAATAATGGGTTCAAATCCAATAACTCCGACAAATTATAGGTATATTCATTAGCTTTCAGGAAAAGTAAAGCTTTTGAATATCGGTTATGGCATTCGGGTGTTATGATGACAAAAGTGGGCGTACCTCTAAAAAAAAGCATTAAAAAAACAGCCAGAAAAAAAAAAAATGTTTTTCGGTGTTTGGGGCCCCAAATCTATCCAAAAAAGTCGGTTTGGTCCAATTCAGAATTGGACTGTTGCCTAGTGTAATCAGTTTATTGTTACTTGTATTTAGCGCGAATTCAATTAATTTAATCGGTAGCTAATTCGAGCGGTGACTTACTTTATTGGCTATTTTATTTATACTTCTAATTAATTATTTAATAAAAAAAATCTGTATTTTATTATTCACGTATTGTATTATAGTTAGTATTTATACCAGTTCTGCACAGACTAGCACCCCTAACTAACTAACATCGCGAGCGAAGCGAGCCGGGGGTAGGCGAGCAAAGCGAGCAGGGGGCGGAGCCCCCTTGTTATACCCGTTACTTATAAAAAATAAGTATAAGGGTATATTGTGTTCGTTGGA
The DNA here is from genome assembly GCA_951394115.2 of Drosophila phalerata. Classification (NCBI taxonomy): domain Eukaryota; kingdom Metazoa; phylum Arthropoda; class Insecta; order Diptera; family Drosophilidae; genus Drosophila; species Drosophila phalerata. The sequence continues at coordinate 181,842 of CATOAP020000079.1, read as the reverse complement.
ATGTGCGTAACAGGCAGAAGGAGGCATCTCCGACCACATAAAGTATATATATTCTTGATCAGCATCAATAGCCGAGTCGATATAGCCATGTGTGTCTGTCCGTCTGTCCGTCTGTCTGTCCGTGTGAGCGCCTAGATCTCAGAGACCATAAGAGATAGAGTAACCAAACTTTCACACGTAGATCAGAAATGCGTTGGAGCAGGTCAAGTTTGTTTCAAATTTTGGACCCGCCTCCTTCCACGCCCGTAATTCGCGAAAAACTGGTCATCCGTCTGTATAAGCACAAGGATCTCAGAGACTATAAGAGATAGAATAACCAAATTTGTCACACAGATTTCCATATACCTCACGCAGATCAAGTTTGTTTCAAATTTAAACCACGCCCCCCTCCGCCCCCGCAAATCGCGAAAAACCACCTCACCCACAATTTTTCAAATAATACGTATTTTTTGGTAGTAACCGATATCTGTTATTATTATCTATTATCCCACTGATTCGCAACAAGATCGGACAAGTAGAACAGCAGTTATTGCGTGTCTAAGTTGTTGGATCAACAGGTGCCCCCTAGAGTATGCGATAGTTTTTGTATTGTTAAACCTTATTAGAATGCTTCAAATTCTCAACTAGTTCTGGCAGCTCAAATATGACATTAGGATTGAATCGCTAATGTATTGAAATAAGTAACGGGTATCCTATGGTCAGGATCTCGACTATAGCCTTTCCCACTTGTTTTTTTATAGATTCGCATTTCTTTTCTTATACCTATTTGTTTTTTCTTAAATATTTTCTTTGTGTAAATATACATTTTTCATTATTTTTGTTTAATTTATAAAAAAATTTTATTTTTTCGATTTAGATTTTGTCTAAATCATTTGCCTTGCTCATGTATTTCTTTTAAGGCATTTATTGTGTAGTTTGTATATTTTGAAAAGTACATTAGCTGTCATTAGTATTACAATGATTATTAACAGCGTACTTATCAAATGCAAGTCTAATTTCTCGACTTCGACTTTATTTATAACATTAGCTGTCGAGTCTACACTTTTTACATCAACAACGCCCATGTTGGCAAAGTTGTCAATAATTTCAATTATTTTACTTATTTTATTTGTCTCTATAGACATATAATAATTTGATTGTTATTACAAAATATTTTCCTGCCTAATGTTTTCGAATGCCTTTATGGGCCAAACGTCTTGCCGGTCGACTCAATGTCGTCGGGCATTACAATATTTTTACAATTTAATATTACAATTTTAGTATTAAGTATTAAAATTTATGTTGTTTTTTTTTTTTTTTGTTGTACGCTCTTGGTAGCGCTGTCGGTCAGTTCACCCTTTGTGTTTTCCAACGTTGGCATAAGGGGCGGACTGCATTTCACACGTTTACTACTGCTGATGTCCGGGGCCTATGAGCTCAGGCGGTGCCGGTGCTGGTCATCGCACAGGCTTGTTATTGTTGTAATTGTTGTAATTGTTGCTGTTGTTGCTGCTGCTGTTGATGTCCGGGGCCAACGTTTTCAGGCGGTGCCAGTGCTTGGCACGTTCCAATACATGTGGGGCTGAATAGGGGCCCTTCGCAATCTCCTGGGCACATTTTCTGCAACTTCGGAATTTGTTGACGCTCTGGACGATGTGTGTGTTTGTTAATTTCTTTGCTTTTTGTGTTTGATTTATTTGATGTACAGGACTGATTGTTGCTGTTTTGTGACAGCGAGTCGAGATATTCGAGCTCGCTGTGCAATTCTACAGTAGTTTCCCACGGTAGGGGATTTGCATTTTTGTAGAGGAGTCGTATCAGTTCTGCTTTTCTTTGTCTGATACGCTCTTTAACGCCGCTGCGTCTTGGCTTCTTGGCCGTTGTTTTAAGCATCAGTCCTGTACTCACTCAGTTTATTTTTTTTCATTTAATATTAGTTTGTTAAATTTTTGTTTGCCAGTTTCGCCTTAATTTTGCATTATCACACCACTTATGCACTTCATTTTGTTTGTTGTTATCCAATGCAGAGTTTAGTTGAGATTTTTGGTTTGCACTTGCTGCATTTTTACATAGTTTTCATGAATTTGTACGGGACTTTGAACTTGTCACTTTGTCACGGTCGCCATGTAGAAATGGATTTAAAATAACACCGCATAAATAAAAGACGTTGTTTTCGCTGTGGGTCTAGATCGAGAGTGTTGTCTCGGTTTTATTCAAATTTAGGTTTAACTTATTACATATCGTATTCTACATGAGTTCTGCCGCTGAAGCGTCGGCAGAGAAGTCGGCGAGAGCGCCTTATGTATATATGCTTATGTATATATTAGAGAGCGAGAGTTATGCACATACATATTATGATCGGTCAATGCATGGGAATGCTGACTTGGCTTTAATTGCGCCCGCTGAGTTCCAATGCGATCATATTACATTGCACTCGAAATGTGCTTATGTTGACATAACGACAAAGTGTCGTTGCTTGGTTTATGTTTAAGTGGCAACAAAGTGTTGCTGTTTAATATAAGTGAAACACACTGGGTACAGTGTGCTCTCGATATATGTGCATACTGCAATATAAAACCAAGTTATATGCATACTGTAACAGTTTTGTTGAGATATCTCATAAAACAAAAAAGTTTTTCATACTAAGACTTGATTTTCGCCCGATCGGTCCTATGGCAGCTATATGATATAGTGGTCCGATTTAAACCAGCTTCGGACAGGATATATAAAGCCAAGTTATATGCATACTTTAATAGTTTTGTTGGGATATCTCATAAAACAAAAAAGTTTTTCATACTAAGACTTGATTTTCGGCCGATCGGTCCAATGGCAGCTATATGATATAGTGGTCCGATTTGAACTAACTTTGGACAGGATATATAAAGCCAAGTTATATGCATACTCTAATAGTAAATACCCTAAATATAAATATGACTACTTACAGCGTTTGCAAATCTGTCCTTTGTGTTCCATTCACGCAAATGCGGGTTCGCCCAGTGTAACGGACACTTACGTTTTAAAACTCTTTCCTCCTCCTTTGCTTTAAGCAGGGCATCATAAGTTAATAATCCCGCTAAAGCATTATTAGCTGCTGCCACTGCTCTCCTTTTCATTATTTATTCATTTTCATTTTATTTTCAATTAATTTCAGCAATTCGTTGTAATTTGCGCAAAACAAGTTGTCGACAAAAAACATTCCAAGATTAAAAAAATTCTTTGCAACAATTAGTGAATTTCTGCAAAAAGAGCATTTACTGTGGAAAATAAGAGCAATGCATATTAAGCTTTTCTTTTTTCAGACTTTTTGATGCTTTTATGAAACATTTATTGCCCTCAAGGCAACGATTTTATTATTTTCTGCAGTTCGCGTTAGGGGGCAAGTATATTTGTGTTCGGCGAAACAGCTGGGCTAACAAATTCTCCTGTGGATGTCCTGCTTGAATAATTTTTTTGTCTATCATGGCAGGCGCTTATTTACAAATGCCAAACCTAAAGTAGGCATTGCCTTTTAAGAACGTGTATAATTCTGAATTTCTCACACAATTTTTGAGAAATCTTACTAACATGTTGCTGTTGCTTAATATATTAATAATCTATCATTATGGCTGATGATGACGAAAAAAAAGAGTCGGAGGAGGTATGTAATGATCTTTAGTTAATCGGATTAGTAGTTAATTATTATCCATTGAAGACTGATACCAGGCCCGAATTTTTTTGGAATTATCTAACAAAGACAATGCGAATAAAATTAGAAAAATGGACAAAGCTTATGACTACTAATGAATATAAGGTAAGATTCAATTTTATTTTATGTAGATAATCTTATTTCTACTGCTGACAGCAGTCCGGAATAGTGATGAAAGCAGCACAAACGGCGAGAATGGCGTCTAACAATATATATAGAAAGAATGAAAAATTTGCGAAGACTGTCCCATTAGGTCGAGCTATACACTAATTGAAAGGTACAGTCTTAGCAAACAATTTCGCATAATAAAGTTCGTATAATTGGGGGGTGTAACTGGGAGGGGAAAAAATTTAAATGGTTGTAGCGGATGGGGTCGCTAGTATTTCTTATAGCCGTTATACATATTTTTGATCAGCATCAAAATAAAAACTAGGGGGTTCCGCCCCCTGCTCGCTTCGCTCGCCAACCCCCGACTCGTTTCGCTCGCGGTGCTACAGTCGATCATAATCGACTGTCGGACACCCCGTACTTACTATGGAAATAGGAAAGACTGCAAAAATTAAAAAAATTTTGATCGCTTAATGTTGTTGCAGATCGTTGTAATAAATTTTCGAATACTTTTTTCAACGACAGCTATAAGATATAGTGGTCCGATTTAAACTTAGGAGAGGATATATAAGACTAACTTATTGCATATTCTATAAATTTGGGCGCTATATGATATATTGGACCGATTTGAACAAAATTTGGTCAGGATGTGTAATAACAGCCCAGATGCATATTCTATCAGTTTGTTACGATATCTCAAAGTACAAAAACCTTTTTCATAGACCTTTTACTAAGACTTGATTTTCGCCCGATCGGTCTAATGGCAGCTATATAATAAAGTAGTACAATTTGAACCAACTTTGGACAGGATATATAAATCTAAGTTATATGCATACACTGTATTACTTTATTTGAGATATCTCATAAAACAAAAAAGTTTTTCATACTAAAACCTAATTTTGACCCGATCATTCCTATGACAGCTATATGTTCTTTTTCTGTTAATTATGTATTTTTAAATCAGAAAGAAATTCAACAAATAAATTTACAAATATTAATGCATTAATGATAATAATAGGAATTGCAAAAACTTCTGAGATCACACAAAAAAACATATTCTAGTCCCAAAATTTCTGATATCAAATTTTGTGAAGAACAAATTTAAGTTTAATATAATATTTAAAATAAAATATATATACATTTTTAATAAAAATCTAGGGGGCTCCGCCCCCTGCTCGCTTCGCTCGCCAACCCCCCGCTCGCGTCGCTCGCGGTGCTACAGTCGACCATGCTCGACTGTCGGAGACCCCGTACATACTATAGAAATAGAAAAGACTACAATAATTTAAGAATATTTTGCTCGCTAGATGCTGTTGCAGAGCGTTGTAATACATTTCCGACTACTTTTTTTAATGACAGTTATATGATATATTACACCGATTTAAACCAACTTCTGTCAGAATATATAAGACTAACTTAATAACATATTCCATAAGTTTTGTTGAGATATCTCATAAAACATACAATTTTTTCATACTAAAACTTGATTTTCGACCGATTTTTCCTATGGGCGCAATACGATATAGTGGTCCGATTTCAACCAACTTTGAACAGAATATATAAAACCAAGTTATTTGCATACTGTATTAGTTTGGTTGAGATATCTCATAAAACAAAAAAGTTTTTCTTACTAAGACTTAATTTTCACCCGACCGGTCCCATGGCAGCTATATGATATAGTGGTCCGATTTGAACCAACTTTGGACAGGATATATAAAACTAAATATTATGCATATTGTATCAGTTTGGTTGAGATATCTCATAAAACAAAAAAGTTTTTCCTACTAAGACTTGATTTTCGCCCGATCGGTCCTATGGCAGCTATATGATATAGTGGTCCGATTTAAACCAACTTTAGACAGGATATATAAAACTAAATCTTATGCATATTGTATCAATTTGGTTGAGATATCTCATAAAACGAAAAAGTTTTTCCTTCTAAGCCTTGATTTTCGCCCGATCGGTCCTATGGCAGCTATATGATATAGTGGTCCGATTTAAACCAACTTTAGACAGGATATAGAAGACTAACTTAAATGCATATTATTTTACTTTGGTTGAGATATCTCACAAAACAAAAAAGTTTTTCATACTAAGACTTGATTTTCGACCGATTGTTCCTATGGACGCTATATGATATAGTGGTCCGATCCAAAAAAGAAATGGACTTAGTATGCCTGCAATATAGAGGAACCTAAATACTAAGTTTGGTGTCACTAGCTTTTAAATTGTTCTTATAATTTGGATATGAAATTTTTGTTTTAGATTTGTGGGCGATAAAGGGGGCGTGGCCAAATTTTGAAACAAACTTGATCTGCTTGCAATATAGGCGAACCTACATACCAAGTTTGGTGGCTCTAGCTCTTATAGTCTCTGAGATCTAGGTGTTCATACAGACGTCAGGACAGACGGACAGACGGACATTGCTATATCGACTCGGCTATTGATGCTGATCAAGAATATATATACTTTATGGGGTCTGCCACGCCTCTTTCTGCCTGTTACGCACATTTTCCTTAAAACAAACCCAATAGACCCCTGTACTTTTTTTAAGTACGGGGTCTAACAAGGGGGGGCTCCGCCCCCTGCTCGCTTCGCTCGCCTACCCCCGGCTCTCTTCGCTCGCGGTGAGGTGCGGCTTCATTCGAGAACGCTCGACAGTAGAATACCCTGAGCCCAGGTACTCATTTATAAAAGTTGATTTTCGACGAATGGGCTCAGGGTATAAAAGGAAAAATAAAGCCACAAAATAATTGTCATTCGGCACTACGTAAAAAGTAATTTGTATGTGCTAAGAAGCTCAACCTTTATACGCATAGTGCCGAATGACAATTATTTTGTGACTTAATCTTTGCTTTCTTTTTTTTTTAAATTTAAGAGTCAATTTTATTTTATGTAGATTGCCTTATTTTTAGTGCTGACAGCAGTCCGGAAAAGTGATGAAAGCAGCACAAACGGCGAGAATGGCGTCTAACAATATATATAGAAAGAATGAAAAATTTGCGAAGACTGTCCCATTAAGTCGAGCTATACATTAATTGAAAGGTACAGTCTTAGCAAACAATATCGCATAATAAAGTTCGTATAATTGGGGGGTGTAACTGGGAGGGAAAAAAAATTTAGAAGGTTGTAGCGGATGGGGTCGTTAGTATTTCTTATAGCCGTTATACATATTTTTGATCAGCATCAAAATAAAAACTAGGGGGTTCCGCCCCCTGCTCGCTTCGCTCGCCAACCCCCGACTCATTTCGCTCGCGGTGCTACAGTCGATCATAATCGACTGTCGGAGACCCCGTACTTACTATGGAAATAGGAAAGACTGCAAAAATTAAAAAATATTTTGCTCGCTTAATGCTGTTGTAGAGCGTTGTAATACATTTTCGAATACTTTTTTCAACGACAGCTATAAGATATAGTGGTGATTGCATATTCTATAAATTTGGGCGCTATATGATATATTGGACCGATTTGAACCAAATTTGGTCAGGATTTGTAATAACAGCTCAGATGCATATTCTATCAGTTTGTTACGATATCTCAAAATACAAAAAACCTTTTTCATACTAAGACTTGATTTTCGCCCGATCGGTCCAATGGCAGCTATATAATAAAGTAGTACAATTTGAATTAACTTTGGACAGGATATTTATATCTAAGCTATATGCATACTGTATTACTTTATTATATCTCATAAAACAAAAAAGTTTTTCATACTAAAACCTTTTTCTGTTAATTATGTATTTTTAAATCAGAAAGAAATTCAACAAATAAATTTACAAATATAATATTAATGCATTAATGATAATAATAGCAATTGCAAAAACTTCTGAGATCACACAAAAAAACATATTCTAGTCCCAAAATTTCTGATATCAAATTTTGGAACGAACAAATTTAAGTTTAATATAATATTTAAAATAAAATATATATACATTTTTAATAAAAAACAAGGGGGGGCTCCGCCCCCTGCTCGCTTCGCTCGCCTACCCCCGGCTCTCTTCGCTCGCGGTGAGGTGCGGCTTCATTCGAGAACGCTCGACAGTAGAATACCCTGAGCCCAGGTACTCATTTATAAAAGTTGATTTTCGACGAATGGGCTCAGGGTATAAAAGGAAAAATAAAGCCACAAAATAATTGTCATTCGGCACTACGTAAAAAGTAATTTGTATGTGCTAAGAAGCTCAACCTTTATACGCTACATCGACTCGGCTGTTGATGCTGATCAAGAAATATATACTTTATATTGTCGGAGATACATTCCAATGAACACAATATACCCTTTCACTTATTTTTTAAGTAACGGGTATAGTAATATATTTGGAGTTATTCAACAAGAATAAAAAAGCTAAAATAAACGCTGTTTTACAAATCTCTAACAGCGCCAAAGCAACCCAAAAGCAATTGTTGGGGTTCCTGAAAACAAGCAAGAAATTGCTCTCAAATGTCTAAAAATTTGTTGAGAGATTTCACAAAATAAAATCATTATTGAATTAAAATAAATTAATTATTTAACTGAAAAAATTAATTTTTAAAATAAATAAATTTGAATAAAATTTTTTTTACAATTTTTAAAATTATATAAAATATTTTTCAACATAAAATTGTTTTTAAAACTGGAAGAAAGTCGTTTTTATACCCGTTACTTATAAAAAACAAGGGGGCTCCGCCCCCTGCTCGCTTCGCTCGCCTACCCCCGGCTCGCTTCGCTCGCGGTGAGGTGCGGCTACAGTCGAGCATGCTCGACAGTAGAATACCCTGAGCCCACGTACTCTTTTATAAAAGTTGATTTTTGTTTGTTCCTACGGCAGCTATATGATATATGGAACCGGTTTGAACTAAATCTGGTCAGAATGTACAATACCAACATAAATACATATTCTATCAGTTTGATTAAAATATCTCAAAAAGCAAAAAACTTTTTCATACTAAGACCTAATCTTCGATTGAGCGTCTCTATTGTATCTATATGATATAGTGGTCTGATTTGAACCAAATTGGGTCAGGATGTAAATTACTATCAGTTTGGTTCTGATATCACAACAAAAACTTTTTCATACTAAAACTTGATTTTCGATGTATCGTTCCTATGGAAGCTATATGATATAGTGGTCCGATTTGAACTTTATTTGGTCAGGATGTGGAATACCAGCCCAGATACATATTCTATCAGTTTGGTTCTGATATCTCAACAAACAAAAAACTTTTTCATACTAAAACTTGATTTTCGATGTATCGTTCCTATGGCAGCTATATGATATAGTGGTCCGATTTGAACTTTATTTGGTCAGGATGTGGAATACCAGCCCAGATACATATTCTATCAGTTTGGTTCTGATATCTCAGCAAACAAAAAACTTTTTCATACTAAAACTTGATTTTCGATGTATCGTTCCTATGGCAGCTATATGATATAGTGGTCCGATTTGAACTTTATTTGGTCAGGATGTAGAATACTACAATTTGAACCAACTTTGGACAGGATATATAAATCTAAGTTATATGCATACTGTATTACTTTATTTGAGATATCTCATTAAACAAAAAAGTTTTTCATACTAAAACCTAATTTTGACCCGATCAGTCCTATGACAGCTATATGTTATTTTTCTGTTAATTATGTATTTTTAAATCAGAAAGAAATTCAACAAATAAATTTACAAATATTAATGCATTAATGATAATAATAGGAATTGCAAAAACTTCTGAGATCACACAAAAAAACATATTCTAGTCCCAAAATTTCTGATATCAAATTTTGTGACGAACAAATTTAAGTTTAATATAATATTTAAAATAAAATATATTTAAATTTTTAATAAAAAACAAGTGGGAAAGGCTATAGTCGAGATCCCGACCATAGGATACCCGTTACTTATTTCAATACATTAGCGATTCAATCATAATGTCATATTTGCGTTGCCAGAATTACTTGAGAATTTGAAGCATTCTATTAAGGTTTAACAATACAAAAACTATTGCATACTCTAGGGGGAACCTGTTGATTCAACAACTTAGACACGCAATAACTGCTGTTCTACTTGTCCGATCTTGTTGCGATTCAGTGGGAGAATAGATAATAATAACAGATATCGGTTATTAAAAATACGTATTATATGAACAATTGTGGGTGAGGTGGTTTTTCGCGATTTGCGGGGGCGGAGTGGGGCGTGGCTTAAATTTGAAACAAACTTGATCTGCGTGAGGTATAAGGAAATCTGTGTGACAAATTTGGTTATTCTATCTCTTATAGTCTCTGAGATCCTTGTGTTTATACAGACGGATGACCAGTTTTTCGCGAATTACGGGCGTGGAAGGGGGCGGGTCCAAAATTTAAAACAAACTTGACCTGCTCCAACGCATTTGTGATCTACGTGTGAAAGTTTGGTTACTCTATCTCTTATGGTTTCTGAGATCTAGGCGCTCACACAGACGGACAGACGGACAGACGGACAGACACACATGGCTATATCGACTCGGCTGTTGATGCTGATCAAGAATATATATACTTTATGTGGTCGGAGATGCCTCCTTCTGCCTGTTACATACATTCCAACGAACACAATATACCCTTATACTTATTTTTTATAAGTAACGGGTATAAAAAGGAAAAATAAAGACACAAAATAATTGTCATTTGGCACTGCGTAAAAAGTAATTTTTATGTGCTAAGAAGCTCAACCTTTATACGCACAGTGCCGAATAACAATTATTTTGTGACTTAATCTTTGCTTTCTTTTTTGTTAAAAATTCATGTATATTTTATTATTACAGACACACATGGCAACATCGACTCGGCTGTTGATGCTGATCAAGAAATATATACTTTATATTGTCGGAGATACATTCCAATGAACACAATATATATTTTTTAAGTAACGGGTATAGTAATATATTTGGAGTTATTCAACAAGAATAAAAAAGCTACAATCAGCACTGTTTTACAAATCTCTAACAGCGCCAAAGCAACCCAAAAGCAGTTGTTGGGGTTCCTGAAAACATGCAAAAATTGCTTTCAAATGTCTAAAAATTTGTTGAGAGATTTCACAAAATGAAAAAATTATTAAATTAAAATAAATTAATTTTTAAAATAAATAAATTTGAAAAAAAAATAAATTTGAAAAAAAAATTTTTTACAATTTTTAAATTTTATAACATATTTCTCAACCTAAAATTGTTTTTAAAACTGGAAGAAAGTCGTTTTTTTTTTGACTTCGAAAATATGTTCGAAAAAACTAAATCTCTAACATTTGCGGAACACTGACATTTCGAACGGTTGTTTTCAAAGACAATTGTCTTGAAAAACACTAGAGATTTCTGGAACACACCTTAGTATATGTGTTTGTTAATTTAAACAAAGTGCTGTTTATTTTTTAAATTGTTCGTCGATTGCTGAAATCCGACAATAATTACTGCTGCATCAAAGCGCTGAAGAAGCTTAGATTAAATGATGAAGATTTATTCCTTTTCGAAAACAGCTGACTTACACTGGCTGCCTGTAAGAAGAATGAAATTTTCAATCTTCTAACACCATATGACAAAAATGGCTGCCATTCATTTGAAAACCAAAAAAAAATATGTTTGGAGTTATTAAACAAAAATAAAAAAGGTACTATATATGTGTTTCTTAATTTAGACAAAGCGTTGTTAAATTTTTAAAAATGCGCGTCGATTGATACTTTGATCACTGAAATCCGACAATAAGTTCAAAAGATTACTACCAGAGCTCCGGAAAAACAGGGAACAACTTTTCTAAAACTGTTTTTCTCACGTCAAAACAGAAAAAATTGTGATCAACTCTGTTTTTCTCAGCACCGAACACTTTTTTTCGTAGAGCATGTGTTTCTGTCATCTGTTTTGTTCTGATCAAAATTACAAAAGTGTCTCAACAGAAACAGCTTAGAAAAACACTTTGAACAAACTCTCAAAAAGAAATGAACTTTTCAAGAGCAAAACGAAAATGGGGAATACAAAAGTGTTTTATTAAAATTGAACATTAACAATAAATTTAATTTGAAAAGTTGGCAAGAATAAAAGAACAGTCATTATATATTATATATACCTTTGCATTTGTTTATTTTGTGTTCAGCTTAACAATAAGCAAAGCGTTAATAGCTTCTGCACTCAATGAGCTTCGCCTTTCACCTAATATAAAATTAACTGCCGAGAATGCGCGCTCTACAGACACTTGTGTTGCGGGTGTGGCAAGCACCATTCCAAGTGTTTTCACTATGACTTCAGAGCGCTCATAACTAGAATTAATTATTTGTAGATTGACTCCTAAGATCGACTTTTCCATTCGCGTGGCCACATCTATCTTAAGGGATACCAGCTTTCCTTGAATCAAATGTGTTTTGTCGGTTTTAATCATCATTTTCGTTTACAAACTCCATTATGTTTCGCGATGTAATTGGATACATTTTCAGTGCATTGTAAATGGGATTAACAATTTCCCTGAATCCTTCGCTATCCAACGCTACAAATGGTCTTCCGTCTGTTGTGACAATCTTTACAATTGATGATGTCAGCTCCTGCTCATTGACTTCGTACGATATTTTTTGTTTTTTTGCTATTGGCTGAGGGACACTTTCACTTAGCTGAAGAGACTCGTAAAAGTCCGAGTGCTTCAACAACAAATGCCGCTTCAAATTCGTGATGTGTTTTCCCGTTAAAAATACTCCACACACATTGCACAGATTTATTTGTATTCATATAAAATATGAAATAGCGCCTTATGTTATTATTTATTTCGCGGTTCATTTTTTTGACTATTTTTTAAACCACAAAAAATTTCACAAAAAAACAATTGAATGAATGAAATATGCAACTAATGCCTTTTGTAAAATTACAGACAGCTCGTCAAATAGTTCAAACAACAAGGGCCACTTTGGTTTTAAAATTTTGGGAAATACTCATGGAAAAACAGGTTGAGAATATTTTTTTATAAATGTGTTCCGTTCTGAGCAATCCCAAACAAACTTAAAACAGAATTGAATTTATCTCAGACAGTTCTAATAGGAGGATCAAAACAGGTGAGCTCTGATAATTACATTTGAAATTTTTATTGGACTTCACAAAATTAAAAAAAAATTCGGGTTGTTTTTCTGGTGATCAAAGAGCTGAAGAAGCTTAGATTTAATGATGAAGTTTTTTTCCTTTTCGAAAATCTATAAATACTTGTACTACGACTATTTGAAAAGCCGCTAACTTAATGGGAAACCTAAAATTTAAGCCCCAACACTTTCCAAACCATAGAAGCCACAGGAAAATTTATATGATTTTATATAAATTACTAATTTATTAACAAACGAAAGTTTGGTGGCGTTGTAAAGCGAGAGCTAAAACGAAAAAACTAATGGTGGCGAATCGAGGCAAATTCGCTCTGAGAGCAACCAACTTGTCAAAAATTTAGTTGCAGGCAGGATGTAAGTTACAGGGCGGATCATCCATACTATAAGGGCTTAACATTTGCCAACTACGATTATTTCGGTGTTGCTAAGGGCAACGCCATAAAGTGTATCAATTATTGCATACCTTTAGGGTCCTGAATTGCTAATCATCATTTATCCTAATTTATAACCGCGATGTTTATCTGATATTAATGAGAATAAGCAGAATAATAGCTAAAAATAAAACGAAACGTTATTTAAAAACAAGAGTTCTATACTCAAAAATGTGGGTGTGATATATTGTTTTTGCGATTTGCATTGTGAAAGGCTCTTGAATTATTCCACATTGATGGTAGTCTGTCTACCGAATTTGGTTGCTCTAGCTCTCAAAGCGGTTGAGATATAGACACAAATCACACAAAAATTTCAAAATTTTCAAACCTTTCGATAAGTGTTGCTCATTTTTAAAAAGTGTGACTCTTTTTGTGTAACCTAGCTGCCAACTTAGTCACAATTCTTAATGTCACGTTGAAATCAAGATGAGAGAACGAAAAAAGTTAAAGCCTACACTTAAAGTAAAGTTTCTTAAGTGTAAAGTAGGCTTTAAAATTAAGACGAGAAAACGGCCCTTAGAATAACTAGGGGGCTCCGATTGATTTTCGCCCGATCGGTCCAATGGCAACTATATGATATAGTGGTCCGATTTGAACTAACTTTGGACAAGTTATATGCATACTCTAATAGTTTTGTTGAGATATCTCAAGAAGTTGGTATGCGACAACGGAGCACAGTTCACCAGTCGGAGCTTCAAGACGTTCATGAAGAATTTGGGCGTTGAGGTGGAACATACGGCCCCATACTGCCCCCAAGAGAACCCAACAGAGAGGACAAATCGAACCGTGAAGATGATGATAGCTCAGTTCATTTTGGGCAAGCAAGATTCGTGGGATGAGTTGTTACCGGAAATAACGCTCGCCGTCAATATGTAGTAAACCGTTTCGCGTTTTTCGATATATGAAGCATAAATTTTGACTGAGGGGTTTGGAAGATATTACCTATCTCACAAAAAAAACCTCTACACGAGGTAAAAGTCTAGTGACGAAAGCAATTTTTAGATCCAAAATTTCTGATATCCAATTGTGTGACGAGCTAAATTCAGTTTATTATAAAAACTTTAAATAAAAATAAAAATTATTAAAAAAAAAAAACACGAAAATTGGCATTGTGCACTGTGCTTAAAAAGGGAGAGCTTCTTTGTACATAAAAATTACTTTTTGCACAGTGCCGAATACCAATTTTCGTGTTTTTTTTTTTTTTTAATAATTTTTATTTTTATTTAAAGTTTTTATAATAAACTGAATTTAGCTCGTCACACAATTGGATATCAGAAATTTTGGATCTAAAAATTGCTTTCGTCACTAGACTTTTACCTCGTGTAGAGGTTTTTTTTGTGAGATATCAGAAATTTTTGCAAATGCTTTTGCTTTTGACATTTTTACTTTATCATAAATGCAGGGAGATAGTAAAAAATATAGCTAAGAGACTCCGCCCCTGTTTGCTTCGCTCGCGTTACTACTGTCTACTTTTCATACTAAGACTTTTCGCCCGATCGGTCCTATTTTAGCTATATGATATAGTGGTTTGATTACCGGTTACCAATTTCGGTCAGGATGTATAAAACTAACTTAATCATATAATGCATATTCTATTAATTTGGTTAAAATATCTCATAAATCAAAAAAGTTTTTCATACTAAAACCTAATTTTGACCAGATCGGTCCTATGACAGCTATATGATATAGCGGTCCGATATGAACCAATTTCGGTCAGGATGTATAAAACTAACTTAAATGCATATTCTATCAATTTGGTTAAAATATCTCATAAATCAAAAAAGTTGTTCATACTAAAACCTTATTTTGACCAGATCGGTCCTATGACAGCTATATGATATAGCGGTCCGATATGAACCAATTTCGGTCAGGATGTATAAAACTAACTTAAATGCATATTCTATCAATTTGGTTAAAATATCTCGTAAAACAAAAAAGTTTTTCATACTAAAACCTAATTCTGATCCGATCGGTCCTATGACAGCTATATGATATAGTGGTCCGATTTGAACCAACTTTGGTCAGGATATATAAAACAATGTAAAATGCGTATTTTATCAGTTTGGTTGAGATATCTCATAAAACCAAAAAGTTTTTAGTACTAAAACGTGATTTTCGAACTAAAACGTGATATTCGACCGATGGAAAAATATATATATTCAGTCAACAGGCAATTCAGTCAACAGCAATATCAAACCCCTTAACCAAAATTGATGTGTTATATACCAAAAAACGCAGAATTTTACGTACTAAAACATACATAAATTTAATAAAAATCGTTAGAGCCGTTTTGTCAGAAATCGCCAAAATATAAGCTAAAAAACCTTATTTCACCTGTAAAGTGTTACCTGAGTACTTTAGAAAAAAAGTTTGAAGGTACGTCAAAAAGCCCTTAAACTCACCTTTCCAATGATATATAGGACATATCTGTAGCTTCTATGGTGTGCAAACTATTGGGGTTTCAATTTTAGCGGGAAATAGCGTTTTCCCGCTAAACTAGCGGGAAATTCAAAAAGTCGTAGAACAAACATTTCTATATTTTTGAAAAGAAACAAATCCTCATCATTACATCTAAGCTATTTTAGCGCTTTGATACGCGCAAACGAACCGACAAACAAACTGACTTTTCATCTCATTTTGAGAAGTCCGCTAAAAATTTTAAATTTTATTATCTTTCGAACCAGTTATCGGATTTGGGTGATTTGGGTATCAATCGACGCGTATTTTTGATTAGAATTTTTTAAAAATAAAAAATTTTACAAAAAGGCCCCAACGGCCCCATTAGCTGCGATCGTTTAAATTTTTCCCCTCCCACTTACACCCCCGTATCTCAGGAAACAGGTGAGTTACAAAAAGTTTTAGTATGCCATTTTGTAAGTTAGGACTCAACCTTTCGATCGGTATATAACTCGATCTGATCGGACAGTCGTAGCAAATTTTCCAAATTAGCTGTAAGTATATCTAGTCGCCTTTCGCACCCTTCTTGCTGCTTTCGTCACTAGAGCGAACTGCCGTTCGCAGTGATTAACTGAATATAGGCTTTTTTGTATTGGTCGAAAATCACGTTTTAGTACGAAAAACTTTTTGGTTTTATGAGATATCTTAAACAAACTGATAAAATATGCATTTAACTTAGTTTTATATATCCTTACAAAATTTTGTTGAAGTCGGACCACTATCTCAAATAGCTGTCATAGGACCGGTCGGGCGAAAATTAGATCTTAGTACGAAAAACTTGTTTGTTTTATAAGGTATCTTAAGCAAATTCGTAGAATATGCCTTTAAATTAGTTTTATACATCCTGATCGAAGGTGGTTCATTTTTTGGTTTTATGAGATATTTTAACAAAATTCATAGAATATGCATTTAAGTAGTCTTATACACCATGACCAAAATTGAATCAAATCGGACCACCATATCATATAGCTGTCATAGGACCGATCGGGCGAGAATCAAGTATTAGTATGAAAAACTTTATTTTCCATAGTAAGTACGGGGTCTTCGACAGTCAAGTATGCTCGACTGTAGCAACTCAAATGATGCAAGCGGGGGGCGAAGCCTTCTAATTTTCTATATAATTAAAGAAAAAAATGTATTAAAAAACAAGGGGCTCCGCCCCCTGCTCGCTTTGCTCGCCTACCCCCGGCTCGCTTCGCTCGCGATGAGGTGTGGTATGTCTACAGTCGAGCGCACTCGACAGTAACTTGCTCGATACCCAAACGTTCACAACCGATTAATTCAATTTCAGTAAAATATGGTCAACATAAAATGCTACAGACTATATGCTATCCTATAGCCTACAGTTAGGGGTGCTAGTCTGTGACAGAACTGGTATTAATACTAACTATAATACAATACGTGAATAATAAAATACAGATTATATAATATATATATATTTAGTTACTCTTTTCACAAAATCAAAGAAAATACAAGTTGTTAAAAAGTACAAATTGTAATAAAGAAAATAGTTGACAAAAAAAAAGGAAATAGTTGACAAAAAAAAAAAAAAAAAGGTGCACATGGGCAAGATTGAAACGGGATTCGAACTCTCGACTCATCGCCTCGAAATACACGGCTCTATCATCAGAGCCATCGGAGCATAATATTTGCGTGTGGCAATATCAATGTATATCATTTTTTTTCGTTGTACGTTTTGCACGTTTCTTTTGTTTCAATTATGTCTCGCTCGTTAGAAGAGAAGCCCTATATACACACATAAATACATGTGCAAATAAAGCTATTTATAGAACTAAATTCGTTTTGCTGCTAATTCATGGTACTGATTGCAAAATGTGCATCACATAAAATTATTGATTAAGTATGTAAAGTATTCATTTAAAAAGTATGTAATTATTAATAAATATGTAATTAATTTAATGCAATGAAAAAAAAAATAAAAAAATAAAAATAATAATAATAATAAATAATTTGGTTCAAAACAAAGAGTTGTTTTGATCCCGAGTCCAATGTACCCACAAATCGCATGCATTGCTGCAAGTTTTGTACCAAAATCTGGCCACTGCACGTAGGCATGAGAAATGTGAAGTTTTGATTTAATATCTTCTGTATTTGTTATCCGATTGCAATGCAGTTTTCAGGATGCATTATCAAAATTGTGTTTAGTGTGTGTGCAGATTTTGACATCTGTACCTATTAAATTGGCCTTGTATTTGGATATTTTAGTTTTTTGTCGATTACAGGATAATTGAGGGGCGTGGCAAAATTCTAAAATAAACTTGATCTGCGTGCGCAACATAGCAGTATTGTCACCAAATTTGGAATCTCTATCTCTTATAGTCTCTGAGATCCAGGTGATTATATTTTCTCCATATATCATATTTTCTCAAACTACTTCCCTGTTTATAAACCGATCTCAATGAAATTTTCAGCACACCTCAGGAATCGTCCTCCCATCCTGTGTGCCAAGTCTCAATGCTGTAGCTTTAATAGTGCTCTTGTTATTAGATTTTATATCATTTACGTGGGCGGACGTAGGCGGGGTCAAATTTAAATACAAACTTAGTATAGATCAACATCCTAGGAGTACTGTCACCAAATTTGGTTGCTCTTACTTTTATAGTTGCGGAGATATATGTGTTCAAAATTCTGTACTATAATCGACACGAATCTAATAGGCTCTATACCCATTTTTTGGGTATCGAGCTAAATATAAAAATAAAAATATATATATATTTTACTATCTCCCTGCATTAGTGATAAAGTTACGATGTCAAAAGCAAAAGCAATTGCAAATATTTCTGATATCACACAAAAAAACCTCTACACTATTCTATTCTAGCCCCAAAATTTCTGATATTCCGTTTGGTGACGAACGAAATTAAGTTTATTATAAAAAAATTAAATATTTATAAAAAACACTACCTGAAAATTGGATTTCGGCATTGCGCAAAAAGTTATTTTTATGTACAAAAAAGCTAACCCTTATTGCGCACAGTGCATCAGACACGAGGACAATTCTTCGCAACATCCATAAACTCACTTTGCTTTATTCAGTCGCAAGGATATACCCATTAAGTTTTTCCTAATACTGTATTAAGTCCGATCATAAGACCACAAAATATATCGACTTGATATGTTCATGGTCATTTATTGAATTGATTTCATTATTCATTCTAAGTCTTAACACAGCTAAAAGCTGCACCGCCAGATACGCTGGCAGCGTTTTGGGTTTTATATGTATATATAAGTACTTATGTATATACAGCAACATGTCGCTGAGAGAGAGAGTGTTATGTACACACAAAGGGCGCACCATGTGCGACAAGCTAAACATGCCGACTCGGCGCTTATGCTGCCCATTGCATTCTTGTGCGATCATATTACTTCGCACTTGAAATAAGCTTGGGACTTATGTTTACATAAACAACAAAGTATTACAATGTGCTTGTTATGAACGACACTGATTACAGTGTGTATTCGCTGTGTGCATACTACATCTCCGTCCTTTTGAAAAATAACGTTACATAGTGTAGATATTTTATTTGAATATGAATTTAAAGTATTGTAACGAAAATGGCAACATTACCATATCAGCTCAAGGTTGCCACCTATGTAACGAGTTGCCCATATTAGTAAAACTGTCCGCTGCACAGAGAGAAAAAATCAAGTATTTCGTACTTAAAACGCCACTTTTCGAACTTGATATCTCACTAAGAATGAAAATACTGAAATCGAGGATTTCGTTCTCATTTCAAGAACGATATTTCAAGTACGAAATTTAAGTATTTTAGGATTTTCAAACTTAAATTAACTTTGAAATGTACTTGATTTAAGTACATTTCAAACTTAATCAAAGTTCTTAACATTCTGAAACTGAGTACAAAAATATATGTTATAATATGAAAATGATACTTGATTTAAGTATATTGCAGATTTAAATCAAAATCGTGTATACTTGATTGATATGCATGTATGAGATTTTCATTAAATAGGTATTACCTCACGCTACCTGATTAAATTATCTAAATTATAAACGTGGGTGTTAAAAGCTTTCAGTTAGTATGAAAGCAAGTGAAGACTAATTACAGAAATTATTGTAGAATAGTCTTAAGCTCTGAGCGTCCGTCGAACTGCTCCTCATTGCAGGAAAGCTAGAACTAGTTGAGAATTCTAAGCTAGCGAACGCAAAAATAATATAAGAATTAATGAACTCAATTCAAGATTTGACGAACTTGATCTGTGAGCCGAGCCTAGTCCCGATCTTATATTAAGAATTATCGTACTCATTTCTAGTAATTAAGGAGTTTTACTTGATTCAAGATTCTTTAATTTTATATCAAGAATGTTAATACTTGGTTAAAGAATTTTTATAATTATTTTCAATATTTCGTACTTAAATTAAGTATTAATTTTAAGTATTGAAAATACTTAATTCTAGTTCATTCGAACTTAATTTTAGTACGGCTTTTTTTTCTCTGTGTACAGGGAAAAGAAAATCATGTCGCAGATGCTCTGTCTAGGATAAAAATCAATGAAACATTTATGGGAGATGCGCATAGTGAAGACAATGATAGTCAGGCTGATACGACCCTAGCAACAATACATAGTGCATCAGAGGATGGTAGTCAGTATATCCAGATAACAGAAAGACCAATAAATCATTACAATAGGCAAATTATAATGACTAAAGGAACCGGGCATAAAGTAAAAACAGAAAAATATTTTAACAAGAACATAACGCAAATAGAATACCTATCGCCATTAAATGAAACCGAAGCAAAAGACATACTAGAAAACGTCGTAGGAACCAAAAATACAACAATTTATATTACCGACGATCAAGACTTCGCGCTAATACAAAGAACATATTTGACCTTTTTAAATCCCAGAACTAGAGGAAAATTAACAAAATCCACAACATTAAAGAAAAACATGGAAAGCTACGCAGCTGTTGGCGACCGAACGGTCACACAAGCTAAGCTCAGGAGCGACCCTGCAAGCTGAGAGCATGGCAACTTCCTTTTCTTTTCTCTCTTCCGTTTTGAACCGCGATTAAGCCGGTGTTTTGCCATTAAAAAAAGTTATTTAAAATCATTGAAAATAAACGACATCCTAAATCTAAACATTGCGTTTTAGTAGTTTTTGTGTTTCTGCCCGCTCCAACTGCCCAGTTGACCCGTGATTTACGCGGCAACTCTCCCACATCAAATATAAAATCCGCTCGACCAACCGCCAGTGACGAAACGAGGTTATTACTTTCGTTACATTGGTGTCAGGTGTGGGGTAATTTGTGATTTGTGAAAATACAGGCCCATCATGACGCGTAGACGCGTATTGCGCCAACAGGCAGCCCTAGCGTGGCAGCAGCAGGCAAAAGCGCCGCCGCGAAAAGAAACATGTGCAGAGGATGATAGCCCAGCGGAGGCCGAGCAGCAGCACATAGCCGATGCCCGAAGCACGAATTGCAAGTGCTAATGACGGCATAGACCCGCACTTTTGAAGAAAAGTTCGAACGGATGCACTATTACTTGCTACCAAAGTGTTAGCTATTAATACCCCAGGGTGAATTTCCTGGTTTGGTATCAATACAGTTTCTTCATTTGTCAGAAGCATAATTTTTCTCATTACTTCTGATCTAGCTGGTAATAGTATTGAATTGTCCACAATGAGGAGCAGTTCGACGGACGCTCAGAGCTTAAGACTATACTACAATAATTTCTGTAATTAGTCTTTACTTGCTTTCATACTAACTGAAAGCTTTTAACGCCCACGCTTATGATTTAGATCATTTAATCAGGAAGCGAGCAAAGCGAGCAGGGGGCGGAGCCCCCTAGTTTTCATTATTAATTAGAGTAGCGGACCTATAGTATCCAAAAGCGCTAATTGGTGTGTCAGTTATTGCCATTGGTGTCTTTGTATGGGTCATCGTTTTTGATGTTAGGCATTTATGGCATCTACGACATGACGAGTCATGTTTTTCCAATAGTAGTGTCTTTTGAATTTTGCTAGCGTTTTAGTAATGCCTGTATGACCTCCTTGTATGGGATCGTCATGAAATGTAGACAGTAGTGCTTCTTGTTCTTTAGACCCCGTACTTAAAAAAAGTACAGGGGTCTATTGGGTTTGTTTTAACGAAAATGTGCGTAACAGGCAGAAGGAGGCGTGGCAGACCCTTTAAACTATATATATTATTGATCAGCATCAATAGCCAAGTCGATATAGCAATGTCCGTCTGTCTGTCTGTCTGTCTGTCTGTCTGTCTGTATGAACACCTAGATCTCAGAGGCTATAAGAGCTAGAGACACCAAACTTGGTATGTAGGTTCGTCTATATTGCAAGCAGATCAAGTTTGTTTCAAAATTTGGCCACGCCCCCTTTATCGCCCACAAATCTAAAACAAAAATTTCATATCCAAATTATAAGAACAATTTAAAAGCTAGTGACACCAAACTTAGTATTTAGGTTCCTCTATATTGCAGGCATACTAAGTCCATTTCTTTTTTGGATCGGACCACTATATCATATAGCGTCCATAGGAACAATCGGTCGAAAATCAAGTCTAAGTATGAAAAACTTTTTTGTTTTGTGAGATATCTCAACCAAAGTAATATAATATGCATTTAAGTTAGTCTTCTATATCCTGTCTAAAGTTGGTTTAAATCGGACCACTATATCATATAGCTGCCATAGGACCGATCGGGCGAAAATCAAGGCTTAGAAGGAAAAACTTTTTCGTTTTATGAGATATCTCAACCAAATTGATACAATATGCATAAGATTTAGTTTTATATATCCTGTCTAAAGTTGGTTTAAATCGGACCACTATATCATATAGCTGCCATAGGACCGATCGGGCGAAAATCAAGTCTTAGTAGGAAAAACTTTTTTGTTTTATGAGATATCTCAACCAAACTGATACAATATGCATAAGATTTAGTTTTATATATCCTGTCCAAAGTTGGTTCAAATCGGACCACTATATCATATAGCTGCCATGGGACCGGTCGGCGAGCTTCTTTGTACATAAAAATTACTTTTTGCACAGTGCCGAATACCAATTTTCGTGTTTTTTTTTTTTTTTAATAATTTTTATTTTTATTTAAAAAACACGAAATTTGGCATTGTGCACTGTGCTCAAAAAGGGCGAGCTTCTTTGTACATAAAAATTACTTTTTGCACAGTGCCGAATACCAATTTTCGTGTTTTTTTTTTTTTTTTTAATAATTTTTATTTTTATTTAAAGTTTTTACAATAAACTGAATTTTGCTCGTCACACAATTGGATATCAGAAATTTTGGAGCTAAAAATTGCTTTCGTCACTAGATTTACCTCGTCTAGAGGTTTTTTTTGTGGGATATCAGAAATTTTTGCAATTGCTTTTGCTTTTGACATTTTAACTTTATCATAAATGCAGGGAGATAGTAAAAAATATAGCTAAGAGACTCCGCCCCTGTTTGCTTCGCTCGCGTTACTACTGTCTACTTTTCATACTAAGACTTTTCGCCCGATCGGTCCTATGTTAGCTATATGATATAGTGGTTTGATTACCGGTTACCAATTTCGGTCAGGATGTATAAAACTAACTTAATCATATAATGCATATTCTATCAATTTGGTTAAAATATCTCATAAATCAAAAAAGTTTTTCATACTAAAACCTTATTTTGACCAGATCGGTCCTATGACAGCTATATGATATAGCGGTCCGATTTGAACCAATTTCGGTCAGCATGTATAAATCTAACTTAAATGCATATTCTATCAATTTGGTTAAAATATCTCGTAAAACAAAAAAGTTTTTCATACTAAAACCTAATTTTGATCCGATCGGTCCTATGACAGCTATATGATATAGTGGTCCGATTTGAACCAACTTTGGTCAGGATATATAAAACAATGTAAAATGCGTACTTTATAAGTTTGGTTGAGATATCTCAAAAAACCAAAAAGTTTTTAGTACTAAAACGTGATTTTCGAACTAAAACGTGATTTTCGACCGATGGAAAAATATATATATTCAGTTAACAGGCAATATCTTCCAAACCCCTCAACCAAAATTTATGTGTTATATACCAAAAAACGCAGAATTTTACGTACTAAAACATACATAAGTTAAATAAAAATCGTTTGAGCCGTTTTGTCAGAAATCGCCAAAATATAAGCTAAATAACCTAAATGTAAAATGTTACCTGAGTACTTTAGAAAAAAAGTTTGAAGGTACGTCAAAAAGCCCTTAAACTCACCTTTCCAATGATATATAGGACATATCTGTAGCTTCTATGGTTTGCAAACTATTTTCAATTTGAGCGGGAAATAGCGTTTTCCCGCTAAACTAGCAGGAAATTCAAAAAGTCATAGAACAAACATTTCTTTATTTTTGAAAAGAAACAAATCCTCATCATTACATCTAAGCTTTTTTAGCGCTTTGATACGCGCAAACGAACCGACAAACAAACTGACTTTTCATCTTAATTTGAAAAGTCCACTAAATATTTAAAATTTTATTATCATTCGAACCAGTTATCGGATTTGGGTGATTTGGGTATCAATCGACGCGTATTTTTGATTAGAATTTTTTAAAAATAAAAAATTTTACAAAAAGGCCCCAACGGCCCCATTAGCTGCGATCGTTTAAATTTTTCCCCTCCCACTTACACCCCCGTATTTCATGAACCAGGTGAGTTACAAAAAGTTTTAGTATGCCATTTTGTAAGTTAGGACTCAACCTTTCGATCGGTATATAACTCGATCTGATCGGACAGTCGTAGCAAATTTTCCAAATTAGCTGTATATATTGCTAGTCGCCTTTCGCACCCTTCTTGCTGCTTTCGTCACTAGAGCGAACTGCCGTTCGCAGTGATACATCTGAACGCAAAGGTAAATTAATGCATGTATTAAGAGCTGGATGGTATGGGTCTTCTGGCATAACCAATGGGTTAATCCTAGATACAATGGTATTGGTGGTATCTGAGAGACCATCAATAAAACTATTGGAGTTATCAGGAATAAGAAAATTCGAGTCATTGGAGGCGATCCATTCAACATTGGGCAGATTAAAATCACCCAAGACAAAGAGCAAGTCAGTGTCAGAAGCTTTAATGCAGAACGTAAACACAAAGCAACACAAAGATAGAGTGAGAGAGCTAGCTAACGGAGAAATAGGCTTAACGCACAAACAAAAACAATGCGCTTGCGCTTGCAATGTTGAAGACGATTGTTAAGTGAGAGCACAACTAAGCACACTGAGAGCGAGAGAGCACGTAAACAGAATGTTAAGTACTCAAACAAAAGCAATGCACTTAGCAGCTGATTTAAAAGAGAGAAAGAGGGAAAAAGAAAACAATAACAAATATATAAGCACAAATTGATATACACATGAATATTTAGATTTTAATTTAAATAGAACACTATTTAAGTACAAAAAATGTACATATAAAACACCAAAAGCATATATATATTAACTACACAAATATAAAGAATATTTACGTGGTTAAAATGCACAAAAACTATTCAATTCACAGAGCACAGTAAAATATCTCAAATAACAAAAAGTTTTTAATTTTAATACTTTAGTTTCAGCCGATTGTTCCTATGGCAGCTATATGATATAGTGACCGATTTCAACCAAATTTAGTCATAATGCGTAAAACAACATCAAATTGATTTCCTGTAAGTTTGGTTAGGATATCTCAAAATACACAAACAATTTTCATACTAAAAGTCATGCCGCTCTACAAGAAATTCATCAAAGTCATTCGTTGCTAGGATTGGGGAAAACCCAGAAAAACCCAATCAGACCAAGATAAAATTAGAGATTAGTTAGTTAGTTAGAAGTTAGAAACAATAATATAGAGGCTTTAATAGTAGGCGAAGAACGCTCGGAACTAATCGTACGGTATAGATTGTTATAGTCAGCACACAGAATACGAAAAGGTTCATGCAAAGCCCAGTTAGTGGTGCAATGCTGAAGATAAAGAGGATTAAAGTTACGAGTTAATCTAAAAGGTATGTTGAAAGTTATTTCGTCCATCAAACTAACTGAGTCTACTTGACCCTGTAGTAATTTATGGACGAACATTACTCCAAGCATAATTCTACGATTAGTAAGAGAGGGAAGATGGATAAGCAAAGTCTACTAGAGTACGAAGGCAACTGTATTTCTGAGTTCCAGTTCAAGCCACGAAGAGCAAATATTAAAAATTGTTTTTGAACCGATTCTATTCTGGCACGATGTGATTCGTATTGAGGAGACCAAATGCATGACCCATACTCAAGAATCGGACGAACAAGAGATGTATATAAAAGCCTAGTAATATAAGGATCATCAAATTCCTTTGACCATCGCTTAATAAACCCAAGAACTCCCATTGCCTTATTGACTGCAACAGCAATATGTTTATCGAACTTCAGTTTATGATCTAGAATTATACCCAAATCATTTACTGAGCCTTCGTTATCATTTAAACATTCCAAGATAATGCTATTTAGTGAATACTGACAAATATGCCGAAAGGATCTGTAGAAAGTCATTACTTTACATTTTGAACTATTTAAATTAAGCAAGTTGGCTTGACACCAAAAAAACAGTGCATTTAAGTCCGCTTGCAAAAATCTATCAGAGAAAGGTTTACTATAGGTTAAATAAAGCTTGACGTCATCCGCATACATGAGTGCACGTGAGTAGGATAAAACAGTTAGAATATCGTTTATAAATAACGTAAAAAGAAGTGGGCCAAGATGACTACCTTGCGGTACTCCAGACGTAGCTTTGATGGATTTTGAAAATGAAGTTTTGAAATTAACTCTTTGCGTTCTGTTACTTAAATAGTTGGAAATCCAAATAAGAAGATTATTCGGAAAGCGGAGAAGATCGAGCTTATGAGTGATTTACAAAATCGAAAGCTTTACGAAAATCCGTATAAATAACGTCAGTTTGCATCTTTTTCTTGAATCTTTTAATCACAAGAGAAGTAAACTCAAGAAGGTTCGTGGTTGTCGATCTACAAATAAATGTTGAAGATGAGAAGTTATTATTTTTTTAAGCAACTTCGGAATTGCAGAAAGCTTAGCAATACCCCTATAATTCTGAACATCGCATTTAATACCCTTTTTGTGAAGAGGGATAATATAAGAGTCTTTCCATAGATTTGGAAAAGACGAAGAGTCAATTGATAAAGTGAATAACTTTTGTAGAGGTCTACACAAAGATTCCGCACAGTACTTTAATACGGAACCAGGCACACCATCGGGACCTGGTGTATGAACTGGCTTAATTAATTTAAGCTCACAAAGAAGAGTGCTTTCTGTGATTGCGGGGCTATACATACAGTTTATACTGTTCAGAATATAAGGATAAGAGTGACCATCATGGAATTTGGTAGTTTGGAAAAAGTCAAATCGGCTATTGACTGGTCAGAATTAGCTTGAACGTAATTAAAGGTGAGAGATGACGGAAATGATATAGTTTTGCGTTTAGAGTTTACAAATTTATATAACTGCTTAGGATCTCTAGAGAATTCAACCTGAAAATTGGAGTTGGTAATTACATATCTGGAGAAATCGTAAGGATTTCCAGACTTTTTATATTTTTTGAATTGCTTGGATTTCACATTTTTTAAATGTGATAACTCTCTAGAGAACCAGGGGGGTCTAGTAGAACAAGATACAAGCGGAACGCAGATATCAAATAAAGAATTTAGAGAAATATAAAAAAGCTTAATGGCATTATCCAAATCAGAACATGCGTATAGTTGAGACCAATCCATACACGAAATCAGATTGTTTAGTCTATTGAAATCTGTTTTGCTAAAACACCGAACGCACACAGCGGTATTAGATGATAATACATCTGAACGCAAAGGTAAATTAATGCATGTATTAAGAGCTGGATGGTATGGGTCTTCTGGCATAACCAATGGGTCAATCCTAGATACAATGGTATTGGTGGGGTCCAATACAAATAGCAGGTCGAGTGTCCTGTTGATAGAATTGCAAACCAAAGAAAGCTCTGAGAGGCCATCAATAAAACTATTGGAGTTATCAGGAATAAGTAAATTCGAGTCATTGGAGGCGATCCATCCAACATTGGGCAGATTAAAATCACCCAAGACAAAGAGCAAGTCAGTGTCAGAAGCTAGAGATGATATATATTTAATGGCGTTAAGATGAGTATCGTATACTGTATCATCAGCCGGGGGTGGAATGTAAGAACAAGTTAAATAAATAGAAAATTTATTGAAAGAAACTTTCACACAAATGAACTCAATGTCCGAATTAAAAGTGGTTGGAATCGGTTCCGAGGCGAGCCAATAATACTCCGCCTCCAATTCGAGTAATACGATCACATCTATATATAGTATAATTAGAAGAAAGAATAGAAAAATCTGATGTGGCGGGTTTGAGCCAGGTCTCAGTAAAACAGATGATGTCAAAGTCGAAGGAATGACTGTTAAGAAATAGGCTAGATAGCTTACTATTAAGGCCTCGTACATTTTGGTAAGGTAAAGAGATAGAGGAAACTAGTTTTTTGATACTACGTTTGAAGGTATAACAGGTAAAGAGGAGGCCATCACCTGATATCGGGTTCCGATCTTTCTTTCGATTTGCATTTCCTTGGTACTCAGCCACAAAAATATGTTCAGGCCAAAAGTGTTGTTGACAAATATTATCAAAAACACTTTGTGAGCACGATATTTTAAATGACGATATTTCCCTTGGGTAATTAAAATTCAATTTATCCACCGAAATATCAGCGTCTTGTATTTTGTTTTGGACATAAGCCTTAACATCATACGGAGACTGATCTTTAGAAAGCCTAGAGATAAAAACATGGCTCTTAGGATTCGGAGGAGGAATGCCTTGGAGGGGCCTTGACGGGCGAGGCGGTACGGCAGTCAGTATATTGGCTACCGTATCAACTGGCGCGACATTAAAATTCACACTATTGGATAAAGATGTTGATTGTGGGGCCGAAATTTCAATAACATGTGGGTTATGGTGGGTCTTAACATGTTTAGCCAATAAATTGGTTGATAAATTGGTTGATTGAGATGTACCAATTGTATTTGAATGCTGCAGATCCAGGTCTGATTGCGGGATAGAAAAGGAAGTCTGCGCATGCCGCGAAGAAGAACTACTCTTTTTTCGTTTAGGTTGCTCATTCAATAATGACGAATTACTGAACAAGTTTTCCATATCCGAAAAAACGACATTAGCTTTATGAAAAAGCTTCGATAAGTCCTTAAAACTTTCTCTGGTTCGCTCCATATACTTGCGAACTTGCACCTCATTGTCCCGGCAAGTTTCACAACGCCATCTCAAGCTAACGTTTTTATCAAGACAATCTTTGACTTTAATGTTTAAGCCAACACACTTTAAATGAAAAGTCCGGTCACAAAAATAGCAAGAAGTAAACTCTTGCCTGGAATCGGTAACATGACACTTGTTAAAATAACAGACCAAATCTGATGGCATAGTGATATAGGGTATTCTCTAGTCGATTCAAAAGTTTGTAAGGAATTGCAAATCGAAATGCCAACGCAAAGGCAAGAACACAGAAAAAACAGACAAAAACAATGCTTGGTTTAAAAGCGCCGCTTTAATGCAGAGCGTAAACACAAAGCAACACAAAGATAGAGTGAGAGAACTAGCTAACGGAGAAATAGGCTTAACGCACAAACAAAAACAATGCGCTTGCGCTTGCGCTTGCAATGTTTAAGACGATTGTTAAGTGAGAGCACAACTAAGCACACTGAGAGCGAGAGAGCACGTTAACAGAATGTTAAGTACCCAAACAAAAGCAATGCACTTAGCAGCTGATTTAAAAGAGAGAAAGAGGGAAAAAGAAAACAATAATAAATATATAAGCACAAATTGATATACACATGGAAATTTAGGTTTTAATTTAAATAGAACACTATTTAAGTACAAAAAATGTACATATAAAACACCAAAAGCATATATATATTAACTACACAAATATAAATAATAATTACGTGGTTAAAATGCACAAAAACTATTCAATTCACAGAGCACAGTAAAATATCTCAAATAACAAAAAGTTTTTAATTTTAATACTTTAGTTTCAGCCGATTGTTCCTATGGCAGCTATATGATATAGTGACCGATTTCAACCAAATTTAGTCATAATGCGTAAAACAACATCAAATTGATTTCCTGTAAGTTTGGTTAGGATATCTCAAAATACACAAACAATTTTCATACTAAAAGTCATGCCGCTCTACAAGAAAGTCATCAAAGTCATTCGTTGCTAGGATTGGGGAAAACCCAGAAAAACCCAATCAGACCAAGATAAAATTAGAGATTAGTTAGTTAGTTAGAAGTTAGAAACAATAATATAGAGGCTTTAATAGTAGGCGAAGAACGCTCGGAACTAATCGTACGGTATAGATTGTTATAGTCAGCACACAGAATACGAAAAGGTTCATGCAAAGCCCAGTTAGTGGTGCAATGCTGAAGATAAAGAGGATTAAAGTTACGAGTTAATCTAAAAGGTATGTTGAAAGTTATTTCGTCCATCAAACTAACTGAGTCTACTTGACCCTGTAGTAATTTATGAACGAACATTACTCCAAGCATAATTCTACGATAAGTAAGAGAGGGAAGATGGATAAGCAAAGTCTACTAGAGTACGAAGGCAACTGTATTTCTGAGTTCCAGTTCAAGCCACGAAGAGCAAATATTAAAAATTGTTTTTGAACCGATTCTATTCTGGCACGATGTGATTCGTATTGAGGAGACCAAATGCATGACCCATACTCAAGAATCGGACGAACAAGTGATGTATATAAAAGCCTAGTAATATAAGGATCATCAAATTCCTTTGACCATCGCTTAATAAACCCAAGAACTCCCATTGCCTTATTGACTGCAACAGCAATATGTTTATCGAACTTCAGTTTATGATCTAGAATTATACCCAAATCATTTACTGAGCCTTCGTTATCATTTAAACATTCCAAGATAATGCTATTTAGTGAATACTGACAAATATGCCGAAAGGATCTGTAGAAAGTCATTACTTTACATTTTTAACTATTTAAATTAAGCAAGTTGGCTTGACACCAAAAAAACAGTGCATTTAAGTCCGCTTGCAAAAATCTATCAGAGAAAGGTTCACTATAGGTTAAATAAAGCTTGACGTCATCCGCATACATGAGTGCACGTGAGTAGGATAAAACAGTTAGAATATCGTTTATAAATAACGTAAAAAGAAGTGGGCCAAGATGACTACCTTGCGGTACTCCAGACGTAGCTTTGATGGATTTTGAAAATGAAGTTTTGAAATTAACTCTTTGCGTTCTGTTACTTAAATAGTTGGAAATCCAAATAAGAAGATTATTCGGAAAGCGGAGAAGATCGAGCTTATGAGTGATTTACAAAATCGAAAGCTTTACGAAAATCCGTATAAATAACGTCAGTTTGCATCTTTTTCTTGAATCTTTTAATCACAAGAGAAGTAAACTCAAGAAGGTTCGTGGTTGTCGATCTACAAATAAATGTTGAAGATGAGAAGTTATTATTTTTTTAAGCAACTTCGGAATTGCAGAAAGCTTAGCAATACCCCTATAACTCTGAACATCGCATTTAATACCCTTTTTGTGAAGAGGGATAATATAAGAGTCTTTCCATAGATTTGGAAAAGACGAAGAGTCAATTGATAAAGTGAATAACTTTTGTAGAGGTCTACACAAAGATTCCGCACAGTACTTTAATACGGAACCAGGCACACCATCGGGACCTGGTGTATGAACTGGCTTAATTAATTTAAGCTCACAAAGAAGAGTGCTTTCTGTGATTGCGGGGCTATACATACAGTTTATACTGTTCAGAATATAAGGATAAGAGTGACCATCATGGAATTTGGTAGTTTGGAAAAAGTCAAATCGGCTATTGACTGGTCAGAATAAGCTTGAACGTAATTAAAGGTGAGAGATGACGGAAATGATATAGTTTTGCGTTTAGAGTTTACAAATTTATATAACTGCTTAGGATCTCTAGAGAATTCAACCTGAAAATTGGAGTTGGTAATTACATATCTGGAGAAATCGTAAGGATTTCCAGACTTTTTATATTTTTTGAATTGCTTGGATTTCACATTTTTTAAATGTGATAACTCTCTAGAGAACCAGGGGGGTCTAGTAGAACAAGATACAAGCGGAACGCAGATATCAAATAAAGAATTTAGAGAAATATAAAAAAGCTTAATGGCATTATCCAAATCAGATTGTTTAGTCTATTGAAATCTGTTTTGCTAAAACACCGAACGCACACAGCGGTATTAGATGATAATACATCTGAACGCAAAGGTAAATTAATGCATGTATTAAGAGCTGGATGGTATGGGTCTTCTGGCATAACCAATGGGTCAATCCTAGATACAATGGTATTGGTGGGGTCCAATACAAATAGCAGGTCGAGTGTCCTGTTGATAGAATTGCAAACCAAAGAAAGCTCTGAGAGGCCATCAATAAAACTATTGGAGTTATCAAAATACACTGCTCTACCGTCAGAGCCATCGCAGCCTCATATTTTCGGGTGGCAATATCAATGTATATCATTTTTTTTCGTTGTACGTTTTGCACGTTTCTTTTGTTTCAATTATGTCTCGCTCGTTAGAAGAGAAGCCCTATATACACACATACATACATGTGCAAATAAAGCTATTTATAGAACTAAATTCGTTTTGCTGCTAATTCATGGTACTGATTGCAAAATGTGCATCAC
This sequence comes from Drosophila phalerata, assembly GCA_951394115.2. Classification (NCBI taxonomy): domain Eukaryota; kingdom Metazoa; phylum Arthropoda; class Insecta; order Diptera; family Drosophilidae; genus Drosophila; species Drosophila phalerata. The sequence goes on along the minus strand of CATOAP020000079.1, from coordinate 149,365 downwards.
ATAAAATTATTGATTAAGTATGTAAAGTATTCATTTAAAAAGTATGTAATTATTAATTAATATGTAATTAATTTAATGCAATGAAAAAAAAAATAAAAAAATAAAAATAATAATAATAATAAATAATTTGGTTCAAAACAAAGAGTTGTTTTGATCCCGAGTCCAATGTACCCACAAATCGCATGCATTGCTGCAAGTTTTGTACCAAAATCTGGCCACTGCACGTAGGCATGAGAAATGTGAAGTTTTGATTTAATATCTTCTGTATTTGTTATCCGATTGCAATGCAGTTTTCAGGATGCATTATCAAAATTGTGTTTAGTGTGTGTGCAGATTTTGACATCTGTACCTTTTAAATTGGGTAGTATTTGGATATTTTAGTTTTTTTGTCGATTACAGGATAATTGGGGGGCGTGGCAAAATTCTAAAATAAACTTGATCTGCGTGACCAACATAGCAGTCTTGTCACCAAATTTGGAATCTCTATCTCTTATAGTCTCTGAGATCCAGGTGATTATATTTTCTCCATATATCATATTTTCTCATGTTTATAAACCGATCTCAATGAAATTTTCAGCACACCTCAGGACTCGTCCCCCCATCCTGTGTGCCAAGTCTCAATGCTGTAGCTTTAATAGTGCTCTTGTTATTAGATTTTATATCATTTAAGTGGGCGGACGTGGGCGGGGTCAAATTTAAATACAAACTTAGTATAGATCAACATCCTAGGAGTACTGTCACCAAATTTGGTTGCTCTTACTTTTATAGTTGCGGAGATATATGTGTTCAAAATTCTGTACCATAATCGACACGAATCTAATAGGCTCTATACCCATTTTTTGGGTATCGAGCTAAATATAGCTAAGAGACTCCGCCCCTGTTTGCTTCGCTCGCGTTACTAATGTCTACTTTTCATACTAAGACTTTTCGCCCGATCGGTCCTATGTTAGCTATATGATATAGTGGTTTGATTACCGGTTACCAATTTCGGTCAGGATGTATAAAACTAACTTAAATGCATATTCATACTAAAACCTAATTTTGACCAGATCGCTCCTATGACAGCTATATGATATAGCGGTCCGATATGAAACAATTTCGGTCAGGATGTATCCCACAAAAAAACCTCTACACGAGGTAAAAGTTTAGTGACGAAACAATTTTTAGCTCCAAAATTTCTGATATCCAATTGTGTGACGAGCAAAATTCAGTTTATTATAAAAACTTTAAATAAAAATAAAAATTATTAAAAAAAAAAAAAAACACGAAATTTGGCATTGTGCACTGTGCTCAAAAAGGGCGAGCTTCTTTGTACATAAAAATTACTTTTTGCACAGTGCCGAATACCAAATTTCGTGTTTTTTTTTTTTTTTTAAGAATTTTTATTTTTATTTAAAGTTTTTATAATAAACTGAATTTTGCTCGTCACACAATTGGATATCAGAAATTTTGGAGCTAAAAATTGCTTTCGTCACTAAACTTTTACCTCGTGTAGAGGTTTTTTTGTGGGATATCAGAAATTTTTGCAATTGCTTTTGCTTTTGACATTTTAACTTTATCATAAATGCAGGGAGATAGTAAAAAATATAGCTAAGAGACTCCGCCCCTGTTTGCTTCGCTCGCGTTACTACTGTCTACTTTTCATACTAAGACTTTTCGCCCGATCGGTCCTATGTTAGCTATATGATATAGTGGTTTAATTACCGGTTACCAATTTCGGTCAGGATGCATATTCTATCAATTTGGTTAAAATATCTCATAAATTAAAAAAGTTTTTCATACTAAAACCTTGTTTTGACCAGATCGGTCCTATGACAGCTATATGATATAGCGGTCCGATATGAACCAATTTTGGTCAGGATGTATAAAACTAACTTAAATGCATATTCTGTCAATTTGGTTAAAATATCTCATAAATTAAAAAAGTTTTTCATACTAAAACCTTGTTTTGACCAGATCGGTCCTATGACAGCTATATGATATAGCGGTCCGATATGAACCAACTTTGGTCAGGATATATAAAACAATGTAAAATGCGTATTTTATCAGTTTGGTTGAGATATCTCATAAAACCAAAAAGTTTTTAGTACTAAAACGTGATTTTCGAACTAAAACGTGATTTTCGACCGATGGAAAAATATATATATTCAGTTAACTGGCAATATCTTCCAAACCCCTCAACCAAAATTTATGTGTTATATACCAAAAAACGCAGAATTTTACGTACTAAAACATACATAAATTTAATAAAAATCGTTAGAGCCGTTTTGTCAGAAATCGCCAAAATATAAGCTAAAAAACCTTATTTTACCTGTAAAATGTTACCTGAGTACTTTAGAAAAAAAGTTTGAAGGTACGTCAAAAAGCCCTTAAACTCACCTTTCCAATGATATATAGGACATATCTGTAGCTTCTATGGTGTGCAAACTATTGGGGTTTCAATTTTAGCGGGAAATAGCGTTTTCCCGCTAAACTAGCGGGAAATTCAAAAAGTCGTAGAACAATCATTTCTATATTTTTGAAAAGAAACAAATCCTCATCATTTTATCTAAGCTATTTTAGCGCTTTGATACGCGCAAACGAACCGACAAACAAACTGACTTTTCATCTCATTTTGAGAAGTCCACTAAAAATTTTAAATTTTATTATCTTTCGAACCAGTTATCGGATTTGGGTGATCGGGGTATCAATCGACGCGTATTTTTGATTAGAATTTTTTAAAAATAAAAAATTTTTCAAAAAGGCCCCAACGGCCCCATTAGCTGCGATCGTTTAAATTTTTCCCCTCCCACTTACACCCCCGTATCTCATGCACCAGGTGAGTTACAAAAAGTTTTAGTATGCCATTTTGTAAGTTAGGACTCAACCTTTCGATCGGTATATAACTCGATCTGATCGGACAGTCGTAGCAAATTTTCCAAATTAGCTGTATATATATCTAGTCGCCTTTCGCACCCTTCTTGCTGCTTTCGTCACTAGAGCGAACTGCCGTTCGCAGTGATAAAACTAACTTAAATGCATATTCTATCAATTTGGCTAAAATATCTCGTAAAACAAAAAAGTTTTTCATACTAAAACCTAATTTTGATCCGATCGGTCCTATGACAGCTATATGATATAGCGGTCCGATATGAACCCATTTCGGTAAGGATGTATAAAACTAACTTAAATGCATATTCTATCAATTTGTTTAAAATATCTCATAAATCAAAAAAGTTTTTCATACTAAAACCTTATTTTGACCAGATCGGTCCTATGACAGCTATATGATATAGCGGTCCGATATGAACCAATTTCGGTCAGGATGTATAAAACTAACTTAAATGCATATTCTATCAATTTGGCTAAAATATCTTGTAAAACAAAAAAGTTTTTCATACTAAAACCTAATTTTGATCCGATCGGTCCTATGACAGCTATATGATATAGTGGTCCGATTTGAACCAACTTTGGTCAGGATATATAAAACAATGTAAAATGCGTATTTTATCAGTTTGGTTGAGATATCTCATAAAACCAAAAAGTTTTTAGTACTAAAACGTGATTTTCGAACTAAAACGTGATTTTCGACCGATGGAAAAATATATATATTCAGTTAACAGGCAATATCTTCCAAACCTCTTAATCAAAATTTATGTGTTATATACCAAAAAACGCAGAATTTTACGTACTAAAACATACATAAATTTAATAAAAATCGTTAGAGCCGTTTTCTCAGAAATATAAGCTAAGAAACCTTATTTCACCTGTAAAATGTTACCTGAGTACTTTAGAAAAAAAGTTTGAAGGTACGTCAAAAAGCCCTTAGACTCACCTTTCCAATGATATATAGGACATATCTGTAGCTTCTATGGTTTGCAAACTATTGGGGTTTCAATTTTAGCGGGAAATAGCGTTTTTCCGCTAAACTAGCGGGAAATTCAAAAGTTCGTAGAACAAACATTTCTATATTTTTGAAAAGAAACATATCCTTATCATTACATCTAAGCTTTTTTGGCGCTTTGATACGGACAAACGAACCGACAAACAAACTGACTTTTCATCTTAATTTGAAAAGTCCACTAAAAATTTCAAATTTTATTATCTTTTGAACCTGTTTTCGGATTTGGGTGATCGGGGTATCAATCGACGCGTATTTTTGATTAGAATTTTTTAAAAATAAAAAAATTTACAAAAAGGCTTCAACGGCCCCATTAGCTGCGATCGTTTAAATTTTTCCCCTCCCACTTACACCCCCGTATCTCATGAACCAGGTGAGTTACAAAAAGTTTTAGTATGCCATTTTGTAAGTTAGGACTCAACCTTTCGATCGGTATACAACTCGATCTGATCGAACAGTCGTAGCAAATTTTCCAAATCTATATATATAAAATTGCTTGACCTCATTCACTGACTTAGCATTTCACAGGCCAAATGGCTAAAGATACAAGTCTGAAACTTGGCCAAAATAAACTTAAGATAATTTCATCGGCGTTTAAGACGCCATTTTGTAATATTGTAAGTGGAAGTGCGTCAAAATCGAAGCTCGCCCTTTTTGAGCACAGTGCACAATGCCAAATTTCGTGTTTTTTTTTTTTTTAATAATTTTTTAATAAACATAAGTGTATAAATATTTAATATGTAATACTATATTTAAAAAAAATGTAAAATTTTAAAAACAAAAAAATTTTTGAAAAAATTTTTAAAATTTTAGGAAAGTTAAAATTTTTAAAAATTTAATAAAATTTTAAAAATTTATTTTGTTTACAGTTTTTAATTTATTTATTTTACATTATTCCAAAATTTTAAAAATATTATTCAATTTTTATAAATTTTAGCTTTCCTAAAATTTTACAAATTTTTTAAAAATTTGTTTATCTTGAATATATTTGCTTTTTTTTTTTTTTAATTTTTAAGCATTTTCCAGAAAAATTTTAATGAAATATCATTATTATTATTAATAATATTTTTATATCTTTTCTTATTTTTTCATCCTTTTCTTTTCTAATATAAATAACAATAAAAAATCTAATATACTAAAATTTAAAAGGGAATGGGACGCTTTACGTTCCGAGTTAGATTCTTTTAAAAGAAGCTTAAAGGAGAGAGATTATGTAGGTGAAATTAGAGATAGTAACAATTTGGAACAATTATTGCCTGTGGAGGAAGAAATAGATTTGATTGATTTACCGGATGCGGTTGACAGAATAGAGGTAGAAGAAATAGTTGGTGATGACTTAAATACACGAGGTAAAAGTCTAGTGACGAAAGCAATTTTTAGCCCCAAATTCAGTTTATTATAAAAATTTTAAATAAAAATAAAAATTTAAAAAAAAAAAAACACGAAAATTGGCATTGTGCACATATCTTGTAGCTTCTATGGTGTACAAACTATTGGGGTTTCAATTTTAGCGGGAAATAGCGTTTTCCCGCTAAACTAGCGGGAAATTCAAAAAGTCGTAGAACAAACATTTCTATATTTTTGAAAAGAAACAAATCCTCATCATTACATCTAAGCTTTTTTAGCGCTTTGATACGCGCAAACGAACCGACAAACAAACTGACTTTTCATCTCATTTTGAGAAGTCCACTAAAAATTTTTAATTTTATTATCTTTCGAACCAGTTATCGGATTTGGGTGATCGGCGTATCAATCGACGCGTATTTTGGATTAGAATTTTTAAAAAATAAAAATTTTTTCAAAAAGTCCCCAACGGCCCCATTAGCTGCGATCGTTTAAATTTTTCCCCTCCCACTTACACCCCCGTATCTCATGAACCAGGTAAGTTACAAAAAGTTTTAGTATGCCATTTTGTAAGTTAGGACTCAACCTTTCGATCGGTATATAACTCGATCTGATCGGACAGTCGTAGCAAATTTTCCAAATTAGCTGTATATATTGCTAGTCGCCTTTCGCACCCTTCGTGCTGCTTTCGTCACTAGAGCGAACTGCCGTTCGCAGTGATTATATAATTCAAAATTTAGGTTTTACTGGTGTTGTAATTTGGAAATTTGTATCTTGATTATAAGCGGAGATATTGACAAAGATGCAGATGGTAATCGACTATCGACTATCGACTGAAGGACGGACAGACGAACAGACGGACAGTCAGTCAGTCAGTCAGTATTTTGCAATCAGCTTAAGTCAATTGGAGCTCACATAGAAGTGGCACACTGTACACTGGTACACTGATAAAAAATGTTTAATTATTTTAAAATAGTAAAGTCAGTCAGAACTAAGAAACGCTTAAAATAATTAAGTTTTTAGCTTAGTTTAAGGTTAAATCATATTTATTGTGAAAGTTTAACAACTGACATATTTCAAAATATTGGTTATTCAAATAAAAATCAATCATTTCTATAGTTTATTTAAATAATTGTAAAAAATTTTAGAGAAATATTTTTCATTTAAAATTAAGAACTTCGAACGAAGTGTAAATGGTGACAATTACGTTGCTTTTTTTCACTCTGTAACAAAAACTACTGCAGCTAATTATCTCTCTAGACATCTCTGGAGGCAATCAAAACCTTAATTCAAACTCAGGTGAAATACACACAAAGATCACCTCAGCCATCCAATCAGATGAACAAGGAAATAGTTGACGGTACCACCTCAAAATTAGCATAGTTCTCCTTGTTTTTGTTGCCTTAAAAATGAAAAATTGAAAATTGGGTCACTAACTGACAGTCTGGCTGTTGGCCAAGTTTATATGCTCGGCGGCCATTGAAGCATGCTAAATTTTAATAACTTTTATGCATTAACTGGAATCCAAGGGACGTCACAACCTTGTTGACTGATTGCTTATACCCTGCAGCCATACTCATGATTAAATAAGGTATCATCATTTACATTAGAAAGAAAATAAGTTAGAGTTATAGAAATTAGAAGGTTTATCATATCATATCTGGCATATATCTAATTTTTAATACTCGATTTTTTAACAAACTTACAGTTAATTCTTTAAAATATATTTATACATATTCATTCATCATTCACTGACTGATTAGTGCGGACCCCAAACCGTAAGACCTAGAAAGCTGAAATTTTCACACATTCAAAAGTTTTCAAATCGTAAAAGTCTGTGAAGACTTATTTTATTTATCAAACTTTTATTTTATTTACTTTATTCAAAAGTTTTCAAAAAGTAATTTTTATGTACAAAGAAGCTCTCCCTTTTTGAGCACAGTGCACAATGCCAATTTTCGTGTTTTTTTTTTTTTTAATAATTTTTATTTTTATTTAAAGTTTTTATAATAAACTGAATTTAGCTCGTCACACAATTGGATATCAGAAATTTTGGAGCTAAAATTTGCTTTCGTCACTAGACTTTTACCTCGTGTAGAGGTTTTTTTTGTGGGTCTATAATAACAATTAAATATTATAACGTTATTTAAAATGATATTCTAATTTATTTATTCGGGTGAGATGGATATGTGGTGAGGTTGGGTAAAGTATGGAATAAGGGAGTCGGCACGAACTATCGAATGCCGACTATAGGTTGGGAGGGCGATCGTTGAGGTGGACATTGACATCGGTTCACCTAATCCTTGCCAGCAGTTGTCCGTGAAGGTGTTATGAGACCAAAGTCTGCGTTTGATTCCGGTTAGTAAAAATATAAATTATTGTTACCCGACTCGCCAAGTATCGATGGTCGTACTCATCCCCGAGTATACCGAGAGTTAGCCGGGAAATCGATATTTGGCTGCGATAAATAAGTCGGTTCGTAACAACTTTTATTTTATTTACTTTATTTAAAAGTTTTCAAATCGTAAACGTCTTTAAAGACTTATTTTATTTATCAAACTTTTATTTTATTTATCAAAATAAAAGTCTTCAAAGTCATTAAAGACTTTTATTTTAAAAAATTTTCAAAGACTTTTATAAAAGAATATTAAAATAAAAATCAAAAATTAATGATTATTTTAATTTTTTTAATCACAAATAATTATTAAATGTGATTTATAAAATTATGTCTTTAAATAACCATTAATATTGATTTTATTCTTTTATAAATCAATGGTCGGCACCAATACATTCATATATTTGATGACGATAGTGTGCGAATTAACAGAACGTTAACAGACATCAAGCATCTGACGTTTGCTGCCGATTCATTTTGCCTCGTCTCTACAGCCGCGTTACAGCGTAATAGCCCTATAACAGCGACACGACTGCGTTTAAACAGCAAAATGTCGTAGCAGCGACGCCACACGAACGTTTACGCTGTACGTGAGCAGGCAGCGCTGCGGCAGAGCAAATGCCTATACGCGGTGTATAGGCCGTGCCGACCACTGCTTTAAATAACCATTAATATTGATTTTATTCTTTTATAAATCAAATAAAAGTTTATTCGCTGTTTGCAGAGATATTGAAATAAAAACAATTTTGGTACATTCAAATTAAAAATTGAACGTCTCCTTTTGGTTGATTTTTTATGATGCTATTTTGGACAATAATCATTATTTTCAGTACTTGGCATACTCTAAGAGTTAAGACAACTGATTTAAAAGTAAATTGTAGTGGCATTATATAAATGCTGGTAAGACTAGGCCCCAATGAGGGTTTTCCGTTGCAGATAATTTCAGTTATATTATTGCTTATAATAAATTTTTTTGGATATTCGAACAAATGTAAACTATGCAAAATCTTTAACATTCTGTGCTCAGTATAATACTGTCAATGTCTTCTTTACTTTTTTGATCATTAATACAAGCTAAAAATGCCATTGAGACTGGCAAAAGCAAGGATTTTATCTTCTTTTGAATTTCTATTACTTGTTTCCGCGGCATAAAATTTTCATTTTAAAGGGTGGTCTATCTAGTGTTTGGAATTTGAAATATTCATAATTTGACTTAAAAAACGTCAAATGTCATTCGGAAAGCGACTAATATTTAGTAAGAACTTTGACATTTACGAAATGGGTCGCTATTCGCTTGAAGAAAGTTAGGAAATATTAAAAACATATTTCCAAAGTGGTGAGTCCTCGACTCAAAGCTTGCGAAATTTGAAAAAAAAAACATTTAACAAAAAAAATGGTTCCGAAAACTGGAATGTTGGTAACCGAAAACATTGCAGCGGTTGCTGAAAATGTGCGTGTACAACCATCGACGTCAACTCGTTATCGATCTCAACAATTGGCCATTTCGCGAACTTCTTTGATTTGAATTTTGCATAAAGACCTTGCCAAAAAGCCATACAAAGTTCAATTGGTGCAGCATTATTGGTCCATTTTTTTTTTGAATATGAAGTAGTCACCGTGATCGTGAATGGTGAGCGCAACCGCCAAATGTTAAGTGGTTTGTTCTTCGAGGAAATTAAAGCGGAAGACTTGGACGATATTTGGTTTCAACAAGACGGCGCTACGTGCCACACAGCGCACGCCACATTCGATCTTCTGCGCCCTATCTTCGAAAATCGAATAATCAGCAAATATGGAGATGTGAATTGGCCGCCAAGAAGCTGTGATCTGACACCGTTAGACTATTATCTTTTGGGAGCGGTCAAGGACAAATGTTATGCAAACAATCCTGAATCAATTGATGTGTTGAAAAACGAGATTCGTGTTGCTATTGCTGACATACGTGCCGAAACAATTGAAAATGTTCTCAAAAATTGGGTTGATCGAATGGGCTACTGCCAAATCAGCCGTGGTGGTCATTTGACGGACATTGTTTTTCATAAATAAATGATTTAAACCAACCTTTCCAATAAATGTTTAACTTTTGAAAAATATCGAGCCTTTTTTTTTTATAGCAAAATTAAATTCCAATTTTTAAATGGACCACCACTCTGTACAAACTTAAATCTAATTTTAAAGCCTCTCTTTTCATCTTATTTTCTATACAGCGTATATTACTGCCATTTTGTTCATAATTTACATTTTCATTAGCAAAACATTCATTATTTATAGATTAATTTATTTCATTCATATTTCCTTATCAATAGACATTTTACTTGCAGTAGAATTATTCAAAATATTTTTAGAATTTGATTTTTCAAAATTAACAGTATTTTCAAATGTACCACACTTGTGTATTCTTTCCAAGTAATTTCGAAATTTGTGAAATCAGAAAGAATTTGATTGCAGTTACATTCTACGCAACACAGCTTTAAATTTTTCTTAGTGAGAAGGTGATCTTCTTTAAAATGTTTTATAAGTACTTCGGGCTTAATTACATGCATTTTACACAGAAAACATGTGCATTTCTTCATGTTGACGATTGCTTTAGTTTGCAGTGCTTAAAAAGTTAATCAAGGAAGTAATATTTGGAGATTTAATATCAAACTTTGTATTAATATTGTAAAAATATTGTTGAATGAAAAGCCAAGAATCACGGCAAGCTAAAGGATAATCTAGTTTAAGCACTTGAAACAATTTAAAGCATACGTCTATACAATCTAGCAAAGTGGGAAGCTTTATCAAGTTTTTATCAAAATATATATAAAAAGTTTTTAAATCTATATCAGTGTATCCTTCAACAATTATTAAGGTTTGCACTGTCATACCAGCGACATATGATTTGTTAATGACCATAAATACTTCGTTGGTATAATCATTAATATTTATTAATCGGAGAATAAAGCTTATTTGCGTATCGATTAATGCTGCCTTCATGCGTTTTTTTGCTCCTGTGCTGTCCTTGAACCGAGCACTTGACGGTAGAACCCCATTCAACAAAATGGCGAACAAACCGTCTTCTGCATCTATTAGAGAATTTATAAAATCATAATATTTAATTGAAATGAAAAAAGAAAGTTCTTGAATTGAACAGATTCTTCTGAATAAAATATAAGAGGTAGAAATTATTAATTTACATATTTAAACCATGATTAAACAACATCTACAGGGTAGATAATGTAGTTTTTACATAAACGTCTATATAAAAACTCACATACACTCACCTTTATTTTTTGTCTTCTTGGCATCGGCAAATTGTTCTTTGCAGCGCCCACTAGTAAGATTTTCTTCGTAATAGTTGTCAATATTTGTTTTAAACTCTTCCCATTTTATAAGCAGAAAATCTTGCTTTGCGGGGTACAATTTGTCGAAGTCAATATTTATCTGAAATTTGAATTTGAAAACATGTGAAAATTTCGACTGTCATTTAATTACCAGATCTAAAGCCCCCTAGTTTTTTAATTAATTCAGATTATTTAATTAAATTCAGATTAACCCCTTAATTAATTAAATTCAGATTTACAATGAGCTGACAAAATTTGGTAAGCATAAGGTAATTACATCATATAGCTGCCATTGGAACAATTGAATGGAAATTATCTTCAAGTATGAAAATTATTTTTGTTTGTTGAGCTATCTCAACCAAACTCACAGAATATGTCTTTTTTACTAAATTTTACAGCCTGTTCAAATTAAGTCTAAATCGGATGACTAAATAACAAATCTGCTTCATGAACGTTGGCTTCAAATTAACCTTTAATACGAAACACTTATTAAATTTTTGCAATTTCTTAACCAAATTCACAAATCGCTTTTGCACGCAAGATATCAAACTTCTCTGCCAAATCTAGCAGCGTGCATACAATAATTCTATATATATAAAGTTGCTTGACCTCATTCACTGATTTAGCATTGCACAGGCCAAACGGTTCAAGATACAAGTTTGAAATTTTGACACAACACAGATACAAGAAATTCATCGACGTTTAAGACGCCATTTTGTAAAATTCAAAGTGCAAGTGCGACAAAATCGTGGTCAAAGTTCACGATTATTTTAATTTACATATAGCAGTCTTTGGTCAAACAAATTCAACAAATTCAAACAAATAAAATAAAATAAAGATTCTACGCAACACAGCTTTAAATTTTTCTTAGTGAGAAGGTGATCTTCTTTAAAATGTTTTATAAGTACTTCGGGTTTAATTACTTGCATTTTACACAGAAAACATGTGTATTTCTTCATGTTGACGATTGCTTTAGTTTGCAGTGCTTAATAAGTTAATCAAGGAAGTAATATTTTGAGATTTAATATCAAACTTTGTATTAATATTGTAAATATATTGTTGAATGAAAAGCCAAGAATCACGGCAAGCTAAAGGAGGAGGAGTTGCTCGAGATGGAGAAAGAAGCGGTAAAACAAGATCAATTGTACCCAAAGGAACCGCCAAGGGACCCGGTTCTCGAGTCCGCGGTCAACGTCGCGATTGCTACGATGCATCAAACGTACCGAAGCTCGTTGCGAGATGAGATCAGCGCAGTCTTGCGCGAGGAGATCCGTAGTCAATTTGAGGAGATTTGGGTAGTGGCTGGAGGAGCGAAGCCTCGGCAGCGACGTACTCGGACGCGCAAGCACCGGATCCAGGCGCAGAAGGCTCGGCAGCTTCACATTCTCGAGGGATGCAAAGGCAATTCCTACAGGTTCGGCAGCCAGAGTTTGGCAGTTCGGGGTTCGTGCCTGACCCACAGGCGACAAACTGGGGAAATCCAACCAACCGGAACTACAGGGCGAACGAGAGAAGAGGTGATGAGCATCCAGAAGCAAACGGATGTTATAACGTTCGTGATCACACTCACCTGAAACTGGAGCGATGGAACGTGAAGTTCGATGGCGAGGATCCAATGCACTCGGTCGAGGATTTCGTGTTTCGGGTGGAGTTTCTTCAGAGGCAATACCAGTGCCCCTGGCAAGATGTCCTGCGCGGATTTCACCTTCTCCTCTCAGGACGAGCGCGGGAATGGTATTGGGTGCACGTGAAGCACTCGAGAGCCGTCAATTGGTCGCAACTACGTCCAGCACTGCTGGGTCGTTTCCGAGGCCATCAGACGGAGCATGACGTCATGCAGGAGCTAGTGCAACGGGAGCAGCAATCCGGCGAAACAGCTGATGAATATATCCACCGCATGCGTCAACTTGCCTCGCGCTTTCAGAAGCCAATGAGGGAACGAGAACTCGTGAAAATAATTAAGCGAGGATTGAAGGAAAGTCTAGCCAAGTACATCTACGCTATGGATATAGTCACCGTGGATGAACTGCGTCACGAATGTATCGAAGTGGAGAGAAACTTAGGTCGCAGAACGAGATCCGGATATACGCAGCAGTCACGGTATTCGCGTCGCCTACTATCGGGACGAGGATGATGTCGTGTCTGATCCGGAGATGTGGAACCTGGAAGAGGGACAGGAGAGTCAGTTGGATGCCGTTAAACGCGAATTTCTCCAGTTCGAGAAAGACGGTTTAGGGAAGACTCACCTGCTACAGCATCGGATACAGCTGATTGAAGGAACCGAACCCGTGAAGGACCGACATTATCCTCGGTCGCCGGCAAAGCAGGAGATCGTGTGGGCCGAAGTCGATAAGATGCTGCAGTTGGGCATTATCGAGGAAAGCGATAGTCCCTGGAGCAACCGGACTACAGTGGTGATGCGACCTGGAAAAAACCGATTCTGTTTAGACGCCCGGAAACTGAACAGCTTAACAGTGAAGGATGCTTACCCACTACCATGTATTGAAGGCATCTTATCCCGCATAGACGAGACGCACTACATCTCAAGCGTCGATTTGAAGTTTGCCTCCGATGTCTTATGTGGCACGATAGGTGGCCGATAATCGCTCGGAGTGCTGCGTAATTCTGGATTACGATGGAACCATTCGCCAATCTAAGTTCGCGCTGCTGCGGAATTTGTTTTTATTGTTGCGGTCGGTAACAGCTGACACCTTCGTATGCTGACGAAGAGTTCGCAGCTGATTATCGTAGCCTGGTGGCATCCGTGCAATATTAAACTCATTCTGTGATAAACTGTGATATTAGGTTAGGTTTTTTTGTTGTTGTTTTCAGTTAGTTATTTATTTATTTATTCATTTCGATGCCCAAACTATTCGTTCTGTCTCCTTTTGGTTTACGTCGGGAATGTGCTGACCGTGGTTTTTGCAGAGCTTCGGTGACAGGTGTCCCAGAGCGATACAGGATCGCATCTGCGTCGCACCTGCCTCACAGCGCACCCCGATCGTGACCTGAAGTGAGACAGAAGCCGAATAGATTTCAATTAGCGTTTCTGGGATGTCGTTCCTCAATCGTTTGAGGAACCGAGCATCTCACAAATGCTTAAATGTTTATCCATTTGTTCAAATTGTGCGTAGTAAAATGTTGGTTAGCCTGTGTTAGTTTTGTTTTCTCTCCCCTTTTCTTGTTATATGTATTGTGAGAAAAAAATTTTTTGTTCGATAGTTACAGTTTAAAAAAAAAAAAAATTATTTATTATTTTTGCGTTATTATTTATGTTCTTAGCTAGGAGTCGGAAATAGCAATAATTATTTATTTAGGTATAATTTATTTATTTATTTATTTTCTAGGTTCTTTACAATTAGGCAGTATTTAGTTATTAATTAGATTCGATTTTCGTTAGGTAAATATTTCATAAATAAATAAGTTGAGGGCGTTGTCTTCTCTTATACTATGGCCCAAGAATTAGATTGGGGAGCGACTGGAGCGTCGGCTCAACAACTACCACTTCTGTCGGGGCATTTGCAAAGATCCCCGATGAACTTTCACGGATTTCCGGAAAAGATACCTCCAACCACCGAGGAGTTGCTCGAGATGGAGAAAGAAGCGGTAAAACAAGATCAATTGTACCCAAAGGAACCGCCAAGGGACCCGGTTCTCGAGTCCGCGGTCAACGTCGCGATTTCTACGATGCATCAAACGTACCGAAGCTCGTTGCGAGATGAGATCAACGCAGTCTTGCGCGAGGAGATCCGTAGTCAATTTGAGGAGATGATGACGGTTATCCACGAGAAGTTGAGACCTCTGGGTAGTGGCTGGAGGAGCGAAGCCTCGGCAGCGACGTACTCGGACGCGCAAGCACCGGATCCAGGCGCAGAAGGCTCGGCAGCTTCACTCCGAACTCTGGAGCCATCCCGAAACGTTCGGAATTACGACCCTCTAATAATGTTCCACCGCCAGGGATGCAAAGGCAATTTCTACAGGTTCGGCAGCCAGAGCTTGGCAGTTCGGGGTTCGTGCCTGACCCACAGGCGACAAACTGGGGAAATCCAACCAACCGGAACTACAGGGCGAACGAGAGAAAAGGTGATGAGCATCGAGAAGCAAACGGATGTTATAACGTTCGTGATCACACTCACCTGAAACTGGAGCGATGGAACGTGAAGTTCGATGGCGAGGATCCAATGCACTCGGTCGAGGATTTCGTGTTTCGGGTGGAGTTTCTTCAGAGGCAATACCAGTGCCCCTGGCAATATTTCCTGCGCGGATTTCACCTTCTCCTCTCAGGACGAGCGCAGGAATGGTATTGGGTGCACGTGAAGCACTCGAGAGCCGTCAATTGGTCGCAACTACGTCCAGCACTGCTGGGTCGTTTCCGAGGCCATCAGACGGAGCATGACGTCATGCAGGAGCTACTGCAACGGGAGCAGCAATCCGGCGAAACAGCTAATGAATATATCCACCGCATGCGTCAACTTGCCTCGCGCTTTCAGAAGCCAATGAGGATTGAAGGAAAGTCTAGCCAAGTACATCTACGCGGGACCAGCGCGTTCGGGAATTGCAACCGCGAAGAGGAAGGAGTGGAGTTCTGGCCAAAGGAGGTAGAGAAGGAGACGGCGACAGGATCTGAAAAGAAAAGAAAAAGGTTACATGAATATAATATTTATAAGGATACAGATAAGGATACAATTAAGACATCGGATAAGGATAATAAACTCACTAGAGGAAAGACGTTACGAGGCTTGCCATACGAAGAACGTGTGCGGGCATACATGTCGGCCCGGAGTAGGATTTTTGGCGAGCGACAGCTGGAGGGGATGACACTTGCCACTCAACGCGTCTTGAAGCCTAGAGCGCGCTTCCTACGATGACGATTGACGAGGAGACAGGTCATCGAGGCTGTACGGCGGGATGAGAACACGGATCCACGTGTATTCGCAGATGTGGAGATCAAGGGACGTGGGATGAAAGGTCTCTTAGACACGGGAGCTTCGGTCAGTCTACTGGGGAAAGGATGCAGGGAACTGGTTGAGGAGCTGGGATGGACAGTGCAGCCATACACGTCGATGGTGAGGACAGCGGCAGGAGCCAGTCGTCCAATTTTAGGTCGCGTTATGCTGCCTGTAAAATACAATAAGAGAGCTGCGGAAATCGTATTTTACATGTGTCCTGACCTGCAACAAGAGTTGTATCTGGGAATCGATTTCTGGAGGGCGTTTGAAATCGCTCCTGGAGTGCTCGGAGCACCACGCGATGACGACGTGCGTCCAGAGGCATCCGAGGTGACGATGACCAAACCTGACGTCGCCTACTATCGGGACGAGGATGATGTCGTGTCTGATCCGGAGATGTGGAACCTGGAAGAGGGACAGGAGAGTCAGTTGGATGCCGTTAAACGCGAATTTCTACAGTTCGAGAAAGACGGTTTAGGGAAGACTCACCTGCTACAGCATCGGATACAGCTGATTGAAGGAACCGAACCCGTGAAGGACCGACATTATCCTCGGTCGCCGGCAAAGCAGGAGATCGTGTGGGCCGAAGTCGATAAGATGCTGCAGTTGGGCATTATCGAGGAAAGCGACAGTCCCTGGAGCAACCGGACTACAGTGGTGATGCGACCTGGAAAAAACCGATTCTGTTTAGACGCCCGGAAACTGAACAGCTTAACAGTGAAGGATGCTTACCCACTACCATGTATTGAAGGCATCTTATCCCGCATAGACGAGACGCACTACATCTCAAGCGTCGATTTGAAGTTTGCTTTCTGGCAGATCGAGCTGGAGGAGAAGAGTCGATCGTATACGGCATTCACGGTACCCGGAAGACCACTGCACCAGTTCCGAAACATGCCATTCGGTCTCTGCAACGCAGCATAGCAGTTATGCAGACTCATCGACAAAGTGATTCCAGCGACATTAAGATCCAACGTCTTCGTCTATCTGGATGATCTCCTCATCATTTCAGCAGATTTCCCGACGCACATTAAATATCTCCGACTAGTCGCTGAGTGTTTGAAGAAGGCGAATCTTACGATCGGCATGGCGAAGTCCAAATTTTGTTTCCGCAGCATCAAGTATCTGGGTTACATCATAGGTGGCGGAACGTTGAGGATGGATCCAGGTAAAAACATTCCGGTTCCGAGGAACGTCAAGGAGCTCAGAAGTTTCCTAGGTACGGCGGGATGGTATCGCCGCTTCATTAAAAACTTTGCCGAAATCTCCGTCCCATTGACAGACGCCCTGAAAAAGAAAAATGTTAGGTTCCAGCTTAGCGATGAAGCCATAGAGGCAATGGAGAAACTCAAGGATGCACTCACCACAGCCCCAGTGTTAGTTCATGCTGACTTCAAACGGCCATTCTTCATCCAGTGCGATGGCTCACACTTTGGCGTTGGAGCTGTGCTGTTCCAACTGGATGACAAGCAGCAGGAGAGGCCGATCGCGTTTTTCTAAGCAAAGTTGGACAAGCACCAAATAAACTATACGGTGACGGAGAAGGAGTGCCTAGCCGCGAAGCTCGCTATCCATCGATTCCGCCCGGTTGTCGAAATGATGCCATTCACCGTCATCACTGACCACGCCAGTCTACAGTGGCTTTTAAGTTTCAAAGACTTGACCGGGAGATTAGCCAGATGGTCAGTGAAGCTGCAATCATTCCCGTTCACGATGCGGTACAAGAAAGGCGCCGATCACGTCGTTGCTGATACGTTGTCCAGAAGTGTGGAAGAGGTGGGGGTCCCACCAGAGGAGCTACTGGGTTTCGAAACCCTTGAGTTTAAGTCTGCCGAATACCAGGAGTTGGTAAACGAGGTGATAAGCAACCAAGACCGATTGCCCGATTTAAAGGTCCAGGATGGATTCATCTTCAAGAGGACGCGAGAAGAGACACTGGATGATGAAGTGGAGGGCACGAGTTGGAAGTTGTGGGTCCCGGAGTCGCTCACAGCAGGGCTCATTCAAAGAGCTCACGCCGAGGAGACGGCAGCTCATGGAGGAATCGGAAAAACTCTCCATGCACTGCGTAGGCAGTTTTACTGGCCCGGGATGACAATCCAAGTTCGCGACTTCGTGCGGAAGTGCGAAACCTGTAAGGAAACGAAGGTTCAGAATTATCGAACGCAAGTAGGGATCGGGAAAGAGGTATTCACCGATCGTCCTTTTCAGAAAATCTACTTAGACTTCCTTGGAAAGTATCTACGATCGAAGCGTGGACACGCCTGGATATTTATCGTCGTGGATCACTTTTCCAAGTTCACGTTCCTGAAGGCGATGAAAGAAGCTTCATCAGCAGATGTGGTCAACTTTCTAGTACACGAAGTGTTCTTTAAGTTCGGCGTTCCAGAGGTGATACACTCGGATAATGGGCGGCAATTTATTTCCAAATCTTTTGAGGCGATGATCAAATCATTTGGGATAATTCATCTGCGTACGCCCGTGTATTCCCCTCAGAGCAACGCTGCCGAACGCTTGAACAGATCCGTGCTAGCTGCAATAAGAGCGTATTTATAGCACAATCATAGAGAATGGGACGCGTACTTACCAGAAGTTGAGATATCCATCAGGAACGCGGTGCATACGGCCACGGGAGTAACTCCGTTCTTTGCTGTGTTTGGCCAACACATGTATTTGAACGGGTCCTCGTTCAAGCTGGCCAGGAAGCTTTCCGACCACGACATCTTGGATTTGGAGGGAAAGGATAGGCTGGACGTAATCCGCGGTCAAGTCAAACAACACCTGCATTCTGCTTACGAGCGTAGCCGACATCGCTATGACCAGCGTGCACGGCACTTTCACTTGGAGCCAGGACAGGAGGTTTGGAGGCGTAACTTCGCACTCAGCAACTTCAGCAAGGCGTTGTTATGTATTTATCGCCTATCGTTTGTGCCAGCGCAGGTAAAATCTAGGGGGGGTCGTTCCTCCAGTTCTCGACAGCACATAGATGCATACCCCTTCATGCACCTTACCCAAACTTGGATATTGAGTGGAAATCGACTCAACTGCAGCAACGGTGGTATGAATAGGAATAAGAGGAAGTTGATGTTTTTTTCTGAAACCACGTCGCTGCAGGTTACGCGAACAAGAGAGTTCGACTTTGACAGCGGTCAGCGACGGTGGCGTTTTGAAGATTGTTCGGAGTTAAAATATTTTCTGCACGCTGTGCGGCGTTAGAAATTCAATTCTACGCCCCGTGCCAACCAACAGACTCGTTTCCGCCAACTGTGCCTTCCGAGAATCGAGAGCCGAGTCGTGCTTGTGAAGGGGTGTCATCTTCGTGACAGTGTTGTGCTCCACAAGCTGTGCAGCGATCTACCACGCAGCGTACCACGTTTGCTGGCGGTGACGACTCATTTGAGGCAACACCACCGCAGAGACGTCCGAAAGCAGCAGCACCTTCTTTCGTCGTAGGAGAATCCTGAGTGAGTTCGCTCCAATTCTCGCCACACGCCTGGCGAATTTTCAATAACGAAGAGCTGAAAGATAATTTCATTTTGTGTCCCATGTGCCGCATAAAATAAGTCGCTGGTTGCCGTTTAAAATAAATATTATTATTTATTAAAGAAAAATTAAAAGTCTTACAAAATTAAACCAAAGTCGAACAAGAAAATTATAAAATTATAACTTAAAACAAATAAATCAAAATTCAATTAAAATTAAATTATAATAAAATTAAATTAAATTAAATTAAAAATCAAAATTTGTTAAAGTAAAAATAATTAAAAATAAATTATAAAGTAAAGTAAAATCGAAATTAAATTAATAAATTGTATTAATAAAATTAATATCTGTATTAATTGAGACACAACAGTTTAGGAACGACATAATAATACAAAAAATTTAGTAGACAAAACAAGAAATCTACACACAAATATATATATATATTTACATTTACAAAACATCACACAACCACCTATCGCCCCTTAAACCACCCAGAGAGCTCTTTAGGCAGGTTAAGGTAGACAATAAGCGATTTACATTCACACATATTTACATTTTAAAAATATTCACCTTCACATATGCACACATTAATAACACTTAAGCATATTTACGTTCACTTATTACACTCACCTGAACATTTACAAACTTATATATATATATATTTATCCCGTTGCAGTTTTTGTCGTTGTCTTCAATTTTTTTGTAGTTTGTTGTTTTCTTTTCGCATACAATTTTATGAACGTTGGAATAGGAACATTGCTATTCCTGCTTTAGTGAATGCATAAAAATTGGCATTCACTATGCAGTGTACCAAAAAACGTTCATGTAGTTTCAGCGTGAATGTTTCATTCGCCGTTTTGATTTCATTCATGCTGATTTCTAATGGATACGTAACGTCCCCTGTTTCGTCGGGGGGTAGACTAGATAATCCCAATGAAATAATATGGTGTTGAAATTTTTCTTTTCACTTTTTATTTCACTTCTCTTGGTAGTTGCTTTTCAATGACTCAGTAAAATTCATTTTCGATACATTTTCGATAACTTAAGCTAGCTTAACCTTAGTAGAAAAAAAAGAACGATGGCATGGATCATCGAAATGAAGCCAACTCAGTGTGGTAAACGTTGGAATGGAACACTTAAGTTGGAGCCAGCGTAGCGACGTAAACATTCTCCCCCCCTTTGCACGGAGTGGCAAGAAAAAGGGGGCGAGAGGGGGGAGCGTCTTTAAAGAGCGCATGGCCCGGACAGCATCCAGCCAAAGATGGTGCTCTGTGCGACTGGAAGACCGCTATGGACCTGCATGAATCCTTCTCGGATGATACTCGGGTAGACGTCGGCCCCAAGAACCATGGATATTGTGCATGGTCGATGGAATTGAGCGTCTGCGAGCGCAAGGTTCTGGAAGCGTTCGCGCACACCTTTCCCTAACGCCCGCATTGGGGTCCGAAAATGGAAATCAGGTTCCATCTTAAGGACGGCCTCAAAACTGGGTTCCGTGCTAGTGATGGGACTGATGATGGCCGAACATACCCGGTCCTCGCCTACGCTGATATGACGTAATTTGAATGCCAACGCGAGTGAAGCATTGATCCTACTCACAGCGGCGCACGGGTCAATCATAGCCTTGATGTCGAAGGTTTTCTCGCCATTATAGATACGTACTACCGCAGTGGGCAGTACATTCACTGCTTTCAATTGTAGTATCGTGGCTAGCGTAGGCGGATCTCGGGAGATGGAGGGAGACCGGGTGTTGGCGGTAGATCGGGACCGTGACCGTGCAGTGGATGACTGCCGTTGATCCTTCGGCATTTGTCGCGACTGCGACAGGATGGCCCGGAATGCTGGTGCGCAAGGCAATTGGCACAGTATTTGTTTACTTATACTGCTCGGAGTCGTTTTTCTGCGGTCAGGCGAAGAAAACGCGCGCATTTGCGAAGTGGATGGATCCCACGTCAGATTCTGCACCGGAATGATGCGGTTCCTCGAGAGCGTCTGACGTCTAAGGATTGCGCAGGAGTCCGACGGGGTGCCATTCTGAAAGAAAAAGGTAATCACGTGCTGGAAGTAGAAAAAGTGTTATAAATGTATTGCTCTTTAGCCACAAAACAACAATTGGACGACACATGGAACTGACACTTGGAGGAGGTAGCAGGCAGTTATTGCTGTTTAGGAGTGGTCGGATCGACGGGAAGGAGCAACAGTTTTACGATTGGCCGTTTGACGATTCCGTGTGAAGTCTGGACATCGACAACCCGGACCTTATCATCAGCTCCAGGATAGGCCCTAAGTACGCGTCCAAGCCGCCAGTCATTAGAAGGAAGGTTCTCCTCTTTTACAACAACTAAGTCGCCCGCTTGGAGATTCCGGTCCGGAAATTGCCATTTGTTACGCTTGTGCAGTTCCTTCAAATATTCTTCCTTCCAACGAGTACAAAACTGCTGATTGATCGCCTTCAAACGCTGCCACCGATTTATGATGGACATAGCGGGCTCATGGATTTCAGGCTCCGCAATGGATATGAGAGGCGCACCAATTAGGAAATGCCCAGGAGTAAGTGCTAGAAGATCCGTGGGATCCTCTGACATCGGAGAGATAGGTCTGGAATTGAGACATGCCTCTACCTTACTCAGCAAGGTGGCGAATTCTTCAAATGTATATTTGGAAACGGAAGTTGATTTGTGGAATAGAGTTTTAAAACTTTTCACTCCGGCTTCCCAGAGGCCGCCCATGTGGTGGGTTAAAATGCCAAGATAACTGGTGGTGGCTGAACTTGGAGACAACGAGAGATTTCGTCGCTTCCAGAAAGTCGTGGGTGAGAAGCTTTGATGCACCTACAAAGTTTTTACCGTTGTCGGAATACAGACGGTGAGGACAGTTGCGCCTTGCGACGAATCTTGCAAATGCAGCCAGAAACTTTTCGGACGTTAAATCGGACGTGGGTTCTAGGTGGATGGCTCTGGTGCTGAAGCACACGAAGACACAAACGTAACCCTTGGTGATGAGGCAAACTCTTCCCGCGTAATTTTTGATGTCGAAAGGGCCGGCAAAGTCAACACCTGTGTGGAAAAAAGGCCGAGAGAACGTTGCTCTTTCCGTGGGCAGATCACCCATCATCTGCACTTGGAGCTTATTTCGGTATTTAATGCACACCTTGCAGGAACGGACTATGGACTTCAGGAGAGTCTTCAATTTGGGAATCCAATATTTGCCTCGGATGAGCCTCATCATCAATTGACTCCCTCCATGCAGAGAGATTGTATGGACAAAATGAATTAGCAGCCGGGTAAAATGGCAATTATATGGGAGGAGAATAGGGTGACGTTCGTCGTAGCTTAGGGATCCTGACGCTTTCAGTCGTCCGCAAGATCGGAGGATGCCATTTTGATCGAGAAAAGGATTCAAATTGAGAATATTACTCGAGCTAGCTACTTGCTTCTTACCCTGCAAGCAAACGTATTCAATAGGGTATTCTTTACGCTGAGTGCAACGAAGAAATAAATCATGAGCTTCGGAAAGTTCCTGATTGGAAAGGTCGTTCGGAAAAAAAAGAATCGATCTTCGAATGCGCTTAATAAAACGGAGAGCATAAGCTGTGACCCTTAATGCCTTGTTGAATTTGGAGAACCTCTCAAACATGTCGTCTGTTGGCAGTTGTGCAACATGGCACTTGACTGGGCGTTGTTCAGGAATTGCCTCGCGGATTTCGGCGTTGGAAACCGGCCACTGATCCGGGGAACATAACAACCATTCTGGTCCGTGCCACCACAAATCGCTACGTGCGACCAGTTTTTTGGTGAGCCGGTGGATTGCGACAAAGGTCGTCCATTTGCAGGGGGCTTTGCTCAACCAAGCGAGCACAATAGTGGAATCGGTCCAATAAAACGTTTCGACATACTTGTCAACCAACTGAGGAACTCGAACGGACGCGAGATCAGCGAGGAGTACCGCGCCACATAATTCTAATCGCGGTAAGGAAACTGTCTTTACTGGAGCAACTCTAGTCTTGGACGTCAGAAGATGACTGGAGACATGACCGTCCCTTTCCACGCGGACATAAAGAGCCGCCCCATACGCTCGTTGTGAAGCGTCACAAAACCCGTGGAATTGAATTTTTGCCTTCGGACTGAACTGGACCCATCGCGGAATGCGAACTTCTCCGAGACGAGGATAATTCTCGAGAAATTCAAGCCAGCGGCGGACGAGTTGGTCTGGTAAAAGATCGTCCCAAGCGAGCTCGTGAAGCCAAATTTCTTGCATGAAGATTTTGGCTTGGACGATTACAGGTGCCAACCAACCTGCTGGGTCAAACAATCGGGCGATCTGCGAGAGAACCTCGCGTTTTGTAAAGGAGGATTTGAAGGCTAAATCAGAGGGAGCGAAAAAGAATTCATCAGTAGTTGCCTGCCATCGAATGCCAAGAGTTTTTGCAACGCTGGCTTCCTCAATTTCTAAAAAATCAGCTCGCAACAAGTGTTCCGTCGGAATCTGGTCTAACATGCCTTTCTTATTACCTGTCCATTTTCTCAAGGGAAAACCAGCGGATTCCAGAGCCGTGCGAAGCTCTCGGATTGCTAAAACGGCTTGATCTTGTGTATGCGCCCCGGCAAGTACGTCGTCAACATACATGTGTTGCGAAATAATGTTACTTGCGAGCGGATATTGGGACCTCACATCGATGGACAACTGCTTCAAAACACGGAGAGCCAGGAATGGCGCACAATTGACGCCAAACGTGCCGGTGTTTAACTCATAATCGCAAATATTGCCTTCAGAATTACGGAATAGAATACGTTGGAAAGAAGTGTGCTTCGGATCGACATTGATTTGTCTATACATCTTCGTAATATCGGCATTGAAAACAAACTGGAAGAAGCGCCACTTTAATAATTGAAGGGTCAAATCGGATTGAAGAATCGGACCGGAATACAAGACATCGTTTAGACTCAGGCCATTTGTGGATTTGCTCGACGCATTAAAAACAACCCTAACCTTCGTAGAAACGCTTTCTGGCTTTATCACAGCATGATGTGGAAGATAGAAACTCTGTGACCCTTGCGAAGTGGGATGAACCTGTGTCATATGGCCAAGATGGGCATATTCTTTGTCCACAGCATCATATTCTTCTTTCAGGAGTAGAGTTTTTTTCAATCGATGCTCGTTTTTAATAAATTGAGCCAATGCAATGGATCTGGAATGCCCCAATTGAATATTTTCCGGATCCCTGAATGGCAAAGTCACCGTATACCTGCCGTTTTCTTCTCTTATTGTTGTCCTCAGAAAGTTCTGCTCACAAAGGGTCTCGGATTCCTCGGGCACATTCCCCGGCAGATCCTCCACCTCCCAAAACTTTGTGAGCAGCTCATCCAGTGCTGGATCTGGGCAGACTACAACTTGTGTGGAGAAGGATGAGAGCGCGATGTGGGAATTAGCCGGATTTGGACCGGTCAAAATCCAGCCGAAGATTGTTTCTTGGCCAATGACTGTGCCACAGATTTTGGGCTGGAATCCGCTTAGGAGAATAGATGGCAGCACATCTGCCCCTATTAGCACATCAATTTGCGCGCTTTTGGAGAACGTGGGATCAGCAAGTCTGATGTCAGGTAGATCTGATAGAACACAATTAGGAATGGCACCAGATGGCAAATTGCCTGCGAGTTTTGGAAGGACATAGGCGGAAACTTCAATCTGCAAGCGGGGTTTGTCTGACGGAACGATATGAAAATGACAAAGCTTACGTATCTGGGCTGCAACTGCTTCGTTCAGTCCAGAAACGTGAGCATTTATCGTTTGATGAGGCATCTTCATCACTCTGACCATGCGTTCCGAAATGAACGTGGCGTCTGACCCGGAATCGATCAACGCGCGAGCTGCATAATTTACACCCAAATGCGAAATTTGTATTAAAGCGGTACCCAACAGCACACCTTGTGTATTCGAAGCA
This sequence comes from Drosophila phalerata, assembly GCA_951394115.2. Lineage (NCBI taxonomy): Eukaryota > Metazoa > Arthropoda > Insecta > Diptera > Drosophilidae > Drosophila > Drosophila phalerata. The sequence goes on along the minus strand of CATOAP020000079.1, from coordinate 124,050 downwards.
AAGAAATTCTGAACATTTTCTGGCGTCTGGGAAGAGGAAGACGTGGACTGTATGTTCGGATGTACGTAGGAATTGGAAACCATTGCTGTGGACTCGTTTTTGTGCAGCAACGTATGGTGACGTCCTTTACACGTGAAACAGTTATGGGCACTCGGGCAATCACGAAGTTGATGTGCTCTGGCAAAACAATTAAGACAGAGTTTCTTCTGTTTAATGAAGTCGTACCGCTCATTGACCGTCATTTGGAGGAAACGAGGGCATACTCGAACTGGATGATTCTCTTTGGAGCAGAGATCGCACTGTCGGACTTTGGTAGATATGTTCGTTTCAAAGGAATTAACCCGTCTCGAGCCTACTGGATTACGATCTTGGGTTGATCTTGAGTGTTTGGATGGAGATGGAATGTCTTCTTCTTGCTCTTCTAACGCCCTATAACGTTCACGAATGAACCTATTCATTTCCTTCCATAAAGGAATTTCGGACTTGTCGTCTAAGGACTGCTCCCATAAGGAGCGTGTGAAAGGAGGCAACTTCGACGCGCAAAAGAAAACGATAAGACAATCCCAGTTTTCCGTGGAGACGTTTGCCTGGGCAAGAGCTTCTAGGCCACCTTCGATGGCTGATTGGAGTTCTTTCAAACCTGCCGCAGACTCGGTTTTAACAGCTTCTACTTTGGAGAGGAGTTTAAGTTGGCTATTGACGATCTTCCGTTTATTTTCATAAGGCGCTGTCAGAGCTTTACATGCGGATTCAAAACCGGAATTTGTGAGTGGAGATTTGGCTACAAGTTTCTTGGCATCGCCTCCCGTTTTCGCGTTTAAATGGAACAATTTTTCGACTTGAGTAAGCCGGGAATTATTAATGTAAATAGCCGAGAACAGATCCCTAAACGTGGGCCACTGGAGATAGTCCCCGTAAAATATTTCAGTGTCGCAGGGAGGAATATGGCAACCATCTTGACCTGAGGGATAATGTGCGCCTGGCCGAGTTTATCGAGTTTATCCCATAATTTAGTTATGCGAGTTCGACGAATTTCAAGCGCATAGACATCTTCGTTGGAAATTGACCCAGCATTGAGTTTGGACTCAAAATGGTTAAGTTGGTCAGCAAGCAACGTGAAGTCGGTTAGTGCCATTTTGCTGATGGACTGTTTCTGAATTTGCGACCGGGTACCAATCGGACTTTTAGTTGGAGCCTTAGATAATGGAATGGGTGAGTTGGAGGTACTACGACTCAAGACCGAGCCGGTAGCTGACGGAATTGGTGAGCTAGAAGCACTCCGCCTCACGGTGCGGGGAAGTGGGACCTTTAATCGCTGCTTAGGATCACTATCGGATCCACCTGGCATACTACGCTGCTAGTTGAAAATTGGAGTAGAAGAAGAGCACGAACCAATGAACTTGAAATCGAGACGCACGTTGAAATTTAAGTTCGAAGCGCAATACGAAAAGACGGAATAATTCTCTGTTAAGTGTATTAATCAATTATAATTTTTCTTGACCTTTGAATAAATTTAATTATGCAGATTCGAATTCTATTGTGTATTGCTCAATAGTTTCAACGATGGATAGAATACGGGTCCGATCGTATATCGGGTAGCCAATAAATTCGAAAGTGGAGATATGGAATCCTAAATTGAACTTGTGCAAGCAGATGGATTAGGCTTATTCGATAGTTAAAAAAACGTATTCAATAGTTTCCTTTTGAAGATAGAAAGATAACTTCAGAAATGGATATGAAATATGAACTTAACAAACGTTTTACAAGCCGATGGACATGTTCGATATTTTCAACAATATAAACAATAACAAGTGTTCGATAGTCTATGGTTTATGATACGAAATAAATTCGAGAATGGATAGGAAATAGAACAACGATATTTTCAACACTATGTATAAATGTTCGATAGTATATTGTTTAGGAGAAAAATAAATTCGGAAGTGGATATAAAACCGAACAAATTGTTCAAGCCGATGGAACTATTCGATATTTTCAACACTATGTATAATAATAAAATGTTCGATAGTTTCTGGTTTCTGTATGGAAAATATAATATAATATGGATAAATCATGCGATAAATAATTAAATATACATTTAAACGATTGTTAGTGAAGTAAAACAACAATATATATCAAGTTTTATTTAATATGCAGTCGAGTGATCACGGACAAGTATTCGACTCGTTACTGCCACATCACTGTTCAATTACTATTTTATAAGATTTTTTTTGTTTTTTTATTTTAATTTCTCTTTTAATCTCTTTTTATACGGCCACGGATAATATTGTGTTATTTGGATATGTGTTATATAGCTGCTGCTGAACAAGTGTGTGTCCACCTGAGTGTTAATCGAAAAAATAAAAATTGAGGTGTATGCTTTATGTAGGAGTTGTATAATGTTATACGTTTTACACGAGCACCAAACGCCAACACAACGATTCGGATGTGGACAGTGTGGAATGCATTGATTCTATGTTGAACGGACATACGAGGGTGGGCTGATAAATAGTCGGCCTACCAAAGAAAACATGGTTTTTTTTTTTATTTTTCTTTTTTATTTTTCAACATAATCTCCTTTTAGACGTATGCACTTAGTCCAACGGTCCTCCAATTTTTGTATACCTTCCATAAAATATGACTGGTTCAGGTCCTCAAAATAGGCGTTTGTTTCACAGATCACCTGTTCATTCGACTGAAGTTTCTTTCCACCAAGCCATTTCTTTAAGTTTGGAAATAGATAATAGTCACATGGTGCTAAATCTGGAGAATAGGGGGGATGTGGAAGAATTTCATAGTGTAGTTCACACAATTTCATCATGGCAACAACGCTCTTGTGAGCCGGAGCGTTGTCCTGGTGAAACAGAACTTTTTTCTTCGCCATGTGCGGCCTTTTTTTCTTTAGTTCTGAATCGTACTGTCCCAAAAGGTTAGAATAGTATTCTCCATTAATTGTTCTGCCTTTTTCTAGATAATCCACATGAATTACGCCTCGGGCATCCCAGAAAACCGTTGCCATTACCTTGTTGGCCGACAAACCAATCTTTGCCTTTTTCGGCGCCGTTTCTCCGGTTGAAATCCACTGCTTTGACTGTTCCTTGCTTTGTGGTGTATGGTGATGTATCCAAGTTTCGTCGACAGTCACAAAACGACGCAAAAATTTATTCTTATTTGCGTTTAACAATGCCAAACTCTCCTTCGCAATGACCAAGCGGTTGCGTTTGTATTCCGCTGAGAGCAATCGCGGCACCCACCTTGACGAAAGCTTACTCATATTTAAATATTCGTGTAAGACGTTTCCAACACGTTCACGAGAAATGTTAAGGGCCTTAGCAATCTCTCTCAGCTTTATTCGGCGATCATCCAATATCATTCCGTGGACTTTATCTACCATTTCTGGGGTTGTCACCTCTCTGGGACGTCCCGGACGGTCCTCGTCAAAAATGCTTGTCCGCCCGCGCCTATACTCAGCAGTCCAATATTTAATGGTCGAAATCGATGGAGCTGATTCCCCATAAACTTCGATTAACTCATTTTTTATTTCATCGTTGGATTTCTTTTTTAAAAACAGAAATCTAATGACAGCTCGATATTCTATTTTACTCATTTTACCAGTGTTGAGAAAAACGCCTAAAACTTTTTCAGCAATCAGCTGATAGAAAACACTAATCGAATAAAATATTTATGGGTTGTTTAAGATGTTTTTTTTTGGAAAGGCCGATTACTTATCAGCCCGCCCTTGTACACGTTCTCGATAACGGTGGCGGTATGGTCGATAACACTTGATTTAGTGCTTTTAATTGTCACTAAATTTTGTTTTGTTTATGACAGCATTTAATTGTCACTAAATTTTGTTTTGTTTATGACAATTTGTGTGTGCGTTGTTGTTTAGATGTGGTTAATGCGGACCTGTAGCAACAGTGACGTAGACAGCTACATACATATGTGAACTTGTAGCAGCGCAGCAAGTTGTCTGTGTATGTATGTATGTATGTATGTATGTATACAGCTGTCTGTCGGTACAGCTTAGGAAAATTGTTTAACAAATTGTATGAACTTTGGATGAAATTCGCACTGTATTTCTATGTTGTGTTAGCGTTTTCGGATCTAAATACATACATACATATATCGATATGTGTGTATGTAGATAGCGATACCGGCACTTCTGAATATGTACGTATGTATATAGCGATACCGGCACTTCTGTATATATATATGTATGTATGTAGCGATACCGGCACTTCTGTATATGTATGTATGTATGTTGGTAAATTTGTGCAACGATATGCGGAAATGCAAGCACTGGCAGTGGACTGTATGTAGGTAGAATTTAGGAGGAAAATTCACAGGTAATTGCGGACAAAAATTGGACATGAATTTGGAGACATAAGGATATATGTCAACCAAGCAATTTACTTATCTGTGTCTACCAAATCGTAGGGGGATTCCAATAAGATGATCCGGCTCGAAGGACCAATGTTAAGTTGGAGCCAGCGTAGCGGCGTAACGTAATCATAAAATAAGGAGTCGATACACCATTAATTAATTCGTTTACAAGATTCACTGCGGTCGGTAGTCCGCCCTAGTGACGAAAGCAGCACGAAAAGTGCGAATGGCGACTAGCCGTTGGGGCCTTTTGGTAAATTTGTTTATTTTTAAAAAATTCTAATCAAAACTAGGGGGCTCCGCCCCCTGCTCGCTCTGCTCGCCAACCCCTGCTCGCTACAGTCGACCATACTCGACTGTCGGAGACCCCTTACTTACTATAGAAATAGAAAAGACTACAATAATTAAAGAATATTTTGCTCCTTAGATGCTGTTGCAGAGCGTTGTAATACATTTCCGACTACTTTTATTAATGACAGCTATATGATATATTAGACCGATTTGAACCAACTTCGGTCAGAATATATAAGACTAACTTAATAACATATTCAATAAGTTTTGTTGAGATATCTCACAAATCAAAAAATTTTTTCATAATAAGACTTGATTTTCGCACGATCGGTCCTATGGCAGCTATATAAGGGCTTAACATTCGCCAACTACGATTATTTCGGTGTTGCTAAGGCCAACGCCATAAAGTATATCAATTATTGCATACTTTTAGGGTCCTGAATTGCTTATCATCATTTATCCTTATTTATAACCGCGATGTTTGTCTCATATTAATGAGAATAAGCAGAATAATAGCTAAAAATGGTACCGAATTTGGTTGCTCTAGCTCTCATATTCACACAAAAATTTCAGAATCTTAAATTTTGCGCCAAACCTTTCGACAAGTGTTGCTCATTTCTAAAAAGTGTGACTTTTTTTGTGGAACCGAGCTGCCAACTTAATCACAATTCTTAATGTGACGTTAAAATCAAGATGACTGCTCCAAAATCGTCCCCCATAAAGCACTGTGGCTTCATCAAACCGGCAGCCGCTCCAGCTTATGGATAGGCCTCTTAAACTCTCCTCCATTGGACGTCCTAATGTCGACGACCCGCACGACGCCGTCCTCTCCTCTGTGGACCGCCCTCACTCTGCCGACCAACCATTTTTGGGGCGGCAGATTGTCCTCGGCGACGACCACCAGCTCTCCAAGAACTACGTCTGGCAGGCGGTGATGCCACTTGTTCCGAGCTTGGACTCCCAGAACATACTACTTGGACCATCGCCGCCAGAGCTGTCGCTTGAGCGACGAGTCAGCTCGCCATCGATTTAAGCAAGTCAGGCCCTGCTGGTAAGGGGCCCGCTCTGCTGGCATTGCTGCTAGTGGTAGTAGTGGACTTGTAAACTTCTTAAAATTTTAAGAAATATTCTCATTTATAGTCAAAAGAGTTTTGAATATTCATGACAATAATTCTTATTATAAGATTAAACTTAAAATTTTTAAACTGCTTTTCTAGAACATATGTTTTAGAATTGTTCAATCAATATAAATGTAGAGGTGGACTTGTGAAATCATTTATTGGTTTAAGGCATGTTTCCGTACATTTGGCGCCAACTTCATATGATTGAAAATGACGATCGAAGCCTTTTACATTAATTGGGTTGCAAACAATATATATTCTTTTGTTATGAATTATAAAATAATTAATATTATATAATTCAAAATTTAGGTTTTACTGGTGTTGTAATCTGGAAATTTGTATCTTGATTATAAGCGGAGATATTGACAAAGACTTATATTCAAAAGTTTTCAAATCGTAAAAGTCTGTGAAGACTTATTTTATTTATCAAACTTTGTTATGGTCGGCGCTGAGCTATCGATAATCAACCAGCTGTTGCTAGCGCCACCTATCGGCCAGCAACGAATCAGCGTCGACCACAACATAAAAGCTTTATGCTTTATGATAGGAGAAATATGGATAAATATAGGAGAAGCAGGAATCGAGGATTTTTTGACAGGAGGGTATGAGGTTAGGGAGTGAAGAGGAAGTGAGGCAAGCTGGTTCGCGTGGTGGTTACTGCCGGAAGTCAGAATTTCCTAGTGCGGAAAACAAAAATTGGAATAGTTAAAAATTTACAAAATAAAACGGCAATTAATCAAGAACAAATACGGACCAGACACACACAACATCACGCCGTAGCAGCTACGCACACACCACGTTACACACACACGACGCACGCAGACGAAGAGGCAGCCTCAGGAACACATTGGGTCCCTGCAGGTTGCACACCCACCAACGCACACAGGCAAAGTCGAGCAGAGTGAGTCCATCACTGCGGGACACTTGACGAATCTCTATGACCTATGCGCGCCAAGTGTCCAAGTTGCCAGTCCTTGCCTCCGTGCCCGAGTTAGCATGAATCTCTGTTGTCCCGCGCAGCCGCTCGCACACACATTCATCAGGTGTTGCCTCCAAGGAGTGCCGATCCATTAGAATAAATTAGTTTATTACTCTCTTAAAACATTTGTATTGTTAAATAAGTGTATTGTTACGCACATTCTTACGTGTATTCATTGCTGTGTTGCCAACCCCTCTGACCCACAAGAGCTCTTCTGGATAGGGAAAGGCCATATTAAAAACAAACACATATTAATAATCTTTAATATTTATTTATTATATTTAAACATACACGCCCATATTTATATAACATACACTTAAATATTACCACTTATATATTGTATATATTGCATTTTGTTTGTTTACATTCGCGCCACCAGCGATAACGGGGTTGCCAGACAGTAGTTTTTTGTTAGTGTGTACGATAGTTTTGTTAGGGGTATGCTGTTAATTTTTGTTATTTGTTAAAGCACGAAATATCGAACGATCGTTTAATTAAAAATTACAATGTTAATTATTAAGAATATCACTGCGAACGGCAGTTCGCTCTAGTGACGAAAGCAGCACGAAGGGTGCGAAAGGCGACTAGCAATATATACAGCTAATTTGGAACTTTTGCTACGACTGTCCGATCAGATCGAGTTATATACCGATCGAAAGGTTGAGTCCTAACTTACAAAATGGCATACTACTACTAATGGCATAAACTTTTTGTAACTCACCTGGTTCATGAGATACGGGGGTGTAAGTGGGAGGGGAAAAATTTAAACGATCGCAGCTAATGGGGCCGTTGGGGCCTTTTTGAAAAATTTTTTATTTTTAAAAAATTCTAATCAAAAATACGCGTCGATTGATACCCCGATCACCCAAATCCGATAACTGGTTCGAAAGATAATAAAATTTAAAATTTTTAGTGGACTTCTCAAAATGAGATGAAAAGTCAGTTTGTTTGTCGGTTCGTTTGCGCGTATCAATGCGCTAAAAAAACTTAGATGTAATGATGAGGATTTGTTTCTTTTCAAAAATATATAAATGTTTCTTCTACGACTTTTTGAATTTCCCGCTAGTTTAGCGGGAAAACGCTATTAATTGAAACCCCAATAGTTTGCAAACCATAGAAGCTACAGATATGTCCTATATATCATTGGAAAGGTGAGTCTAAGGGCTTTTTGACGTACCTTCAAACTTTTTTTCTAAAGTACTCAGGTAACATTTTACAGGTGAAATAAGGTTTTTTAGCTTATATTTTGGCGATTTCTGACAAAACGGCTCTAACGATTTTTATTAAATTTATGTATGTTTTAGAACGTAAAATTCTGCGTTTTTTGGTATATAACACATAAATTTTGGTTGAGGGGGTTGTAAGATATTGCCTGTTAACTGAATATATATATTTTTCCATCGGTCGAAAATCACGTTTTAGTTCGAAAATCACGTTTTAGTACTAAAAACTTTTTGGTTTTATGAGATATCTCAACCAAACTGATAAAATACGCATTTTACATTGTTTTATATATCCTGACCAAAGTTGGTTCAAATCGGACCACTATATCATATAGCTGTCATAGGACCGATCGGATCAAAATTAGGTTTTAGTATGAAAAACTTTTTTGTTTTACGAGATATTTTAGCCAAATTGATAGAATATGCATTTAAGTTAGTTTTATACATCCTGACCGAAATTGGTTCATATCGGACCGCTATATCATATAGCTGTCATAGGACCGATCTGGTCAAAATAAGGTTTTAGTATGAAAAACTTTTTTGATTTATGAGATATTTTAAACAAATTGATAGAATATGCATTTAAGTTAGTTTTATACATCCTGACCGAAATGGGTTCATATCGGACCGCTATATCATATAGCTGTCATAGGACCGATCGGATCAAAATTAGGTTTTAGTATGAAAAACTTTTTTGTTTTACGAGATATTTTAGCCAAATTGATAGAATATGCATTTAAGTTAGTTTTATACATCCTGACCGAAATTGTTTCATATCGGACCGCTATATCATATAGCTGTCATAGGAGCGATCTGGTCAAAATTAGGTTTTAGTATGAATATGCATTTAAGTTAGTTTTATACATCCTGACCGAAATTGGTAACCGGTAATCAAACCACTATATCATATAGCTAACATAGGACCGATCGGGCGAAAAGTCTTAGTATGAAAAGTAGACATTAGTAACGCGAGCGAAGCAAACAGGGGCGGAGTCTCTTAGCTATATTTAGCTCGATACCCAAAAAATGGGTATAGAGCCTATTAGATTCGTGTCGATTATGGTACAGAATTTTGAACACATATATCTCCGCAACTATAAAAGTAAGAGCAACCAAATTTGGTGACAGTACTCCTAGGATGTTGATCTATACTAAGTTTGTATTTAAATTTGACCCCGCCCACGTCCGCCCACTTAAATGATATAAAATCTAATAACAAGAGCACTATTAAAGCTACAGCATTGAGACTTGGCACACAGGATGGGGGGACGAGTCCTGAGGTGTGCTGAAAATTTCATTGAGATCGGTTTATAAACAGGGAAGTAGTTTGAGAAAATATGATATATGGAGAAAATATAATCACCTGGATCTCAGAGACTATAAGAGATAGAGATTCCAAATTTGGTGACAATACTGCTATGTTGCGCACGCAGATCAAGTTTATTTTAGAATTTTGCCACGCCCCTCAATTATCCTGTAATCGACAAAAAACTAAAATATCCAAATACAAGGCCAATTTAATAGGTACAGATGTCAAAATCTGCACACACACTAAACACAATTTTGATAATGCATCCTGAAAACTGCATTGCAATCGGATAACAAATACAGAAGATATTAAATCAAAACTTCACATTTCTCATGCCTACGTGCAGTGGCCAGATTTTGGTACAAAACTTGCAGCAATGCATGCGATTTGTGGGTACATTGGACTCGGGATCAAAACAACTCTTTGTTTTGAACCAAATTATTAGCTCGGTACCCAAAAAAGGGTACTAGAGCCTATTAGATTCGTGTCAATTATGGTACAGAATTTTGAACACATATATCTCCGCGACTATAAAAGTAAGAGCAACCAAATTTGGTGACAATACTCCTATGATGTTGATCTATATCAAGTTTGTTTTCAAATTTGGCCCCGCCCACGTCCGCCCACGTAAATGATATAAAATCGTATAACAAGAGCACTTTTAAAGCCACAGCCTTGAGACTTGGCACACAGGATAGGGGGTCCAGTCCTGAGGTGTGCTGAAATTTTCATCGAGATCGGTTAATAAACAAAGAATATATTTGAGGAAATATGATATATGGCGAAAATATAATCACCTGGATCTCAGAGACTTTAAGAGATAGAGATACCAAATTTGGTGACAATACTCCTATGTTGGTCACGCAGATCAAGTTTGTTTTAGAATTTTGCCACGCCCCCCAATTATCCTGTAATCGACAAAAAAACTAAAATATCCAAATACTACCCAATTTAAAAGGTACAGATGTCAAAATCTGCACACACACTAAACACAATTTTAATATTGCACCCTGAAAACTGCATTGCAATCGGATAACAAATACAGAAGATATTAATTAATATCTTTTCATTTCTCATGCGTACGTGCAGTGGCCAGATTTTGGTACAAAACTTGCAGCAATGCATGCGATTTGTGGGTACATTGGACTCGGCTTCAAAACGGCTCTTTGTTTTGAACAAAATTTGTATCATAATTTTTAGCTCGATACCCAAAAAATGGGTATAGAGCCTATTAGATTCGTGTCGATTATGGTACAGAATTTTGAACACATATATCTCCGCAACTATAAAAGTAAGAGCAACCAAATTTGGTGACAGTACTCCTAGGATGTTGATCTATACTAAGTTTGTATTTAAATTTGACCCCGCCCACGTCCGCCCACGTAAATGATATAAAATCTAATAACAAGAGCACTAATTTGGAACTTTTGCTACGACTGTCCGATCAGATCGAGTTATATACCGATCGAAAGGTTGAGTCCTAACTTACAAAATGGCATACTACTACTAATGGCATAAACTTTTTGTAACTCACCTGGTTCATGAGATACGGGGGTGTAAGTGGGAGGGGAAAAATTTAAACGATCGCAGCTAATGGGGCCGTTGGGGCCTTTTTGAAAAATTTTTTATTTTTAAAAAATTCTAATCAAAAATACGCGTCGATTGATACCCCGATCACCCAAATCCGATAACTGGTTCGAAAGATAATAAAATTTAAAATTTTTAGTGGACTTCTCAAAATGAGATGAAAAGTCAGTTTGTTTGTCGGTTCGTTTGCGCGTATCAAAGCGCTAAAAAAACTTAGATGTAATGATGAGGATTTGTTTCTTTTCAAAAATATATAAATGTTTCTTCTACGACTCTTTGAATTTCCCGCTAGTTTAGCGGGAAAACGCTATTTCCCGCTAAAATTGAAACCCCAATAGTTTGCAAACCATAGAAGCTACAGATATGTCCTATATATCATTGGAAAGGTGAGTCTAAGGGCTTTTTGACGTACCTTCAAACTTTTTTTCTAAAGTACTCAGGTAACATTTTACAGGTGAAATAAGGTTTTTTAGCTTATATTTTGGCGATTTCTGACAAAACGGCTCTAACGATTTTTATTAAATTTTGGTTGAGGGGGTTGTAAGATATTGCCTGTTAACTGAATATATATATTTTTCCATCGGTCGAAAATCACGTTTTAGTTCGAAAATCACGTTTTAGTACTAAAAACTTTTTGGTTTTATGAGATATCTCAACCAAACTGATAAAATACGCATTTTACATTGTTTTATATATCCTGACCAAAGTTGGTTCAAATCGGACCACTATATCATATAGCTGTCATAGGACCGATCGGATCAAAATTAGGTTTTAGTATGAAAAACTTTTTTGTTTTACGAGATATTTTAGCCAAATTGATAGAATATGCATTTAAGTTAGTTTTATACATCCTGACCGAAATTGGTTCATATCGGACCGCTATATCATATAGCTGTCATAGGACCGATCTGGTCAAAATAAGGTTTTAGTATGAAAAACTTTTTTGATTTATGAGATATTTTAAACAAATTGATAGAATATGCATTTAAGTTAGTTTTATACATCCTGACCGAAATGGGTTCATATCGGACCGCTATATCATATAGCTGTCATAGGACCGATCGGATCAAAATTAGGTTTTAGTATGAAAAACTTTTTTGTTTTACGAGATATTTTAGCCAAATTGATAGAATATGCATTTAAGTTAGTTTTATACATCCTGACCGAAATTGTTTCATATCGGACCGCTATATCATATAGCTGTCATAGGAGCGATCTGGTCAAAATTAGGTTTTAGTATGAATATGCATTTAAGTTAGTTTTATACATCCTGACCGAAATTGGTAACCGGTAATCAAACCACTATATCATATAGCTAACATAGGACCGATCGGGCGAAAAGTCTTAGTATGAAAAGTAGACATTAGTAACGCGAGCGAAGCAAACAGGGGCGGAGTCTCTTAGCTATATTTAGCTCGATACCCAAAAAATGGGTATAGAGCCTATTAGATTCGTGTCGATTATGGTACAGAATTTTGAACACATATATCTCCGCAACTATAAAAGTAAGAGCAACCAAATTTGGTGACAGTACTCCTAGGATGTTGATCTATACTAAGTTTGTATTTAAATTTGACCCCGCCCACGTCCGCCCACTTAAATGATATTAAATCTAATAACAAGAGCACTATTAAAGCTACAGCATTGAGACTTGGCACACAGGATGGGGGGACGAGTCCTGAGGTGTGCTGAAAATTTCATTGAGATCGGTTTATAAACAGGGAAGTAGTTTGAGAAAATATGATATATGGAGAAAATATAATCACCTGGATCTCAGAGACTATAAGAGATAGAGATTCCAAATTTGGTGACAATACTGCTATGTTGCGCACGCAGATCAAGTTTATTTTAGAATTTTGCCACGCCCCTCAATTATCCTGTAATCGACAAAAAACTAAAATATCCAAATACAAGGCCAATTTAATAGGTACAGATGTCAAAATCTGCACACACACTAAACACAATTTTGATAATGCATCCTGAAAACTGCATTGCAATCGGATAACAAATACAGAAGATATTAAATCAAAACTTCACATTTCTCATGCCTACGTGCAGTGGCCAGATTTTGGTACAAAACTTGCAGCAATGCATGCGATTTGTGGGTACATTGGACTCGGGATCAAAACAACTCTTTGTTTTGAACCAAATTATTAGCTCGGTACCCAAAAAAGGGTACTAGAGCCTATTAGATTCGTGTCAATTATGGTACAGAATTTTGAACACATATATCTCCGCGACTATAAAAGTAAGAGCAACCAAATTTGGTGACAATACTCCTATGATGTTGATCTATATCAAGTTTGTTTTCAAATTTGGCCCCGCCCACGTCCGCCCACGTAAATGATATAAAATCGTATAACAAGAGCACTTTTAAAGCCACAGCCTTGAGACTTGGCACACAGGATAGGGGGTCCAGTCCTGAGGTGTGCTGAAATTTTCATCGAGATCGGTTAATAAACAAAGAATATATTTGAGGAAATATGATATATGGCGAAAATATAATCACCTGGATCTCAGAGACTTTAAGAGATAGAGATACCAAATTTGGTGACAATACTCCTATGTTGGTCACGCAGATCAAGTTTGTTTTAGAATTTTGCCACGCCCCCCAATTATCCTGTAATCGACAAAAAAACTAAAATATCCAAATACTACCCAATTTAAAAGGTACAGATGTCAAAATCTGCACACACACTAAACACAATTTTAATATTGCACCCTGAAAACTGCATTGCAATCGGATAACAAATACAGAAGATATTAATTAATATCTTTTCATTTCTCATGCGTACGTGCAGTGGCCAGATTTTGGTACAAAACTTGCAGCAATGCATGCGATTTGTGGGTACATTGGACTCGGCTTCAAAACGGCTCTTTGTTTTGAACAAAATTTGTATCATAATTTTTAGCTCGATACCCAAAAAATGGGTATAGAGCCTATTAGATTCGTGTCGATTATGGTACAGAATTTTGAACACATATATCTCCGCAACTATAAAAGTAAGAGCAACCAAATTTGGTGACAGTACTCCTAGGATGTTGATCTATACTAAGTTTGTATTTAAATTTGACCCCGCCCACGTCCGCCCACGTAAATGATATAAAATCTAATAACAAGAGCACTAATTTGGAACTTTTGCTACGACTGTCCGATCAGATCGAGTTATATACCGATCGAAAGGTTGAGTCCTAACTTACAAAATGGCATACTACTACTAATGGCATAAACTTTTTGTAACTCACCTGGTTCATGAGATACGGGGGTGTAAGTGGGAGGGGAAAAATTTAAACGATCGCAGCTAATGGGGCCGTTGGGGCCTTTTTGAAAAATTTTTTATTTTTAAAAAATTCTAATCAAAAATACGCGTCGATTGATACCCCGATCACCCAAATCCGATAACTGGTTCGAAAGATAATAAAATTTAAAATTTTTAGTGGACTTCTCAAAATGAGATGAAAAGTCAGTTTGTTTGTCGGTTCGTTTGCGCGTATCAAAGCGCTAAAAAAACTTAGATGTAATGATGAGGATTTGTTTCTTTTCAAAAATATATAAATGTTTCTTCTACGACTCTTTGAATTTCCCGCTAGTTTAGCGGGAAAACGCTATTTCCCGCTAAAATTGAAACCCCAATAGTTTGCAAACCATAGAAGCTACAGATATGTCCTATATATCATTGGAAAGGTGAGTCTAAGGGCTTTTTGACGTACCTTCAAACTTTTTTTCTAAAGTACTCAGGTAACATTTTACAGGTGAAATAAGGTTTTTTAGCTTATATTTTGGCGATTTCTGACAAAACGGCTCTAACGATTTTTATTAAATTTTGGTTGAGGGGGTTGTAAGATATTGCCTGTTAACTGAATATATATATTTTTCCATCGGTCGAAAATCACGTTTTAGTTCGAAAATCACGTTTTAGTACTAAAAACTTTTTGGTTTTATGAGATATCTCAACCAAACTGATAAAATACGCATTTTACATTGTTTTATATATCCTGACCAAAGTTGGTTCAAATCGGACCACTATATCATATAGCTGTCATAGGACCGATCGGATCAAAATTAGGTTTTAGTATGAAAAACTTTTTTGTTTTACGAGATATTTTAGCCAAATTGATAGAATATGCATTTAAGTTAGTTTTATACATCCTGACCGAAATTGGTTCATATCGGACCGCTATATCATATAGCTGTCATAGGACCGATCTGGTCAAAATAAGGTTTTAGTATGAAAAACTTTTTTGATTTATGAGATATTTTAAACAAATTGATAGAATATGCATTTAAGTTAGTTTTATACATCCTGACCGAAATGGGTTCATATCGGACCGCTATATCATATAGCTGTCATAGGACCGATCGGATCAAAATTAGGTTTTAGTATGAAAAACTTTTTTGTTTTACGAGATATTTTAGCCAAATTGATAGAATATGCATTTAAGTTAGTTTTATACATCCTGACCGAAATTGTTTCATATCGGACCGCTATATCATATAGCTGTCATAGGAGCGATCTGGTCAAAATTAGGTTTTAGTATGAATATGCATTTAAGTTAGTTTTATACATCCTGACCGAAATTGGTAACCGGTAATCAAACCACTATATCATATAGCTAACATAGGACCGATCGGGCGAAAAGTCTTAGGGCCGTTTTCTCATCTTATTTTTAAAGCCTACTTTACTCATAGGGAACTTTGCTCTAAATGTAGGCTTTAACATTTTTCGTTCTCTCATCTTGATTTTAACGTCACATTTAGAAATGTGACTAAGTTGGCAGCTCGGTTCCACAAAAAGGGTCACACTTTTTAAAAATGAGCAACACTTGTCAGAAGGTTTGGCGCAAAATTTTAAATCCTGAAATTTTTGTGTGAATTGTGCTTTTATCTCAAACGCTTTGAGAGTTAGTACAACCAAATTTGGTAGACGGACTACCATGAATGTGGAGTAATTCAATAGTCTTTCAAATTTATTCCACGCCACGGTTGTCCAATGCAAATCGCAAAAACAACATATTGCACCCACATTTTTGAGTATAAAACTCTTTTGTTTTTAAATAACGTTTCGTGTTATTTTTAGCCATTATTCAGCTTATTCTCATTAATATCAGATAAGAATTGCGGTTAAAAATTAGGATAAATGATGATAAGCAATTCAGGACCCTAAAGGTATGCAATAATTTATATACTTTATGGCGTTGCCCTTAGCAACACCGAAATAATCGTAGTTGGCGAATGTTAAGCCCTTATAGTATGGATGATCCGCCCTGTAACTTACAGCCTGCCTGCAACTAAATTTTTGACAAGAAAATCAAAGTTTCCTTCAAGGCCAATTTGTCTAGACTGTAAGGTTAAAAGCATGATGAGAAAACGGCCCTTAGTATGAAAAGTAGACATTAGTAACGCGAGCGAAGCAAACAGGGGCGGAGTCTCTTAGCTATATTTAGCTCGATACCCAAAAAATGGGTATAGAGCCTATTAGATTCGTGTCGATTATGGTACAGAATTTTGAACACATATATCTCCGCAACTATAAAAGTAAGAGCAACCAAATTTGGTGACAGTACTCCTAGGATGTTGATCTATACTAAGTTTGTATTTAAATTTGACCCCGCCCACGTCCGCCCACTTAAATGATATAAAATCTAATAACAAGAGCACTATTAAAGCTACAGCATTGAGACTTGGCACACAGGATGGGGGGACGAGTCCTGAGGTGTGCTGAAAATTTCATTGAGATCGGTTTATAAACAGGGAAGTAGTTTGAGAAAATATGATATATGGAGAAAATATAATCACCTGGATCTCAGAGACTATAAGAGATAGAGATTCCAAATTTGGTGACAATACTGCTATGTTGCGCACGCAGATCAAGTTTATTTTAGAATTTTGCCACGCCCCTCAATTATCCTGTAATCGACAAAAAACTAAAATATCCAAATACAAGGCCAATTTAATAGGTACAGATGTCAAAATCTGCACACACACTAAACACAATTTTGATAATGCATCCTGAAAACTGCATTGCAATCGGATAACAAATACAGAAGATATTAAATCAAAACTTCACATTTCTCATGCCTACGTGCAGTGGCCAGATTTTGGTACAAAACTTGCAGCAATGCATGCGATTTGTGGGTACATTGGACTCGGGATCAAAACAACTCTTTGTTTTGAACCAAATTATTAGCTCGGTACCCAAAAAAGGGTACTAGAGCCTATTAGATTCGTGTCAATTATGGTACAGAATTTTGAACACATATATCTCCGCGACTATAAAAGTAAGAGCAACCAAATTTGGTGACAATACTCCTATGATGTTGATCTATATCAAGTTTGTTTTCAAATTTGGCCCCGCCCACGTCCGCCCACGTAAATGATATAAAATCGTATAACAAGAGCACTTTTAAAGCCACAGCCTTGAGACTTGGCACACAGGATAGGGGGTCCAGTCCTGAGGTGTGCTGAAATTTTCATCGAGATCGGTTAATAAACAAAGAATATATTTGAGGAAATATGATATATGGCGAAAATATAATCACCTGGATCTCAGAGACTTTAAGAGATAGAGATACCAAATTTGGTGACAATACTCCTATGTTGGTCACGCAGATCAAGTTTGTTTTAGAATTTTGCCACGCCCCCCAATTATCCTGTAATCGACAAAAAAACTAAAATATCCAAATACTACCCAATTTAAAAGGTACAGATGTCAAAATCTGCACACACACTAAACACAATTTTAATATTGCACCCTGAAAACTGCATTGCAATCGGATAACAAATACAGAAGATATTAATTAATATCTTTTCATTTCTCATGCGTACGTGCAGTGGCCAGATTTTGGTACAAAACTTGCAGCAATGCATGCGATTTGTGGGTACATTGGACTCGGCTTCAAAACGGCTCTTTGTTTTGAACAAAATTTGTATCATAATTTTTAGCTCGATACCCAAAAAATGGGTATAGAGCCTATTAGATTCGTGTCGATTATGGTACAGAATTTTGAACACATATATCTCCGCAACTATAAAAGTAAGAGCAACCAAATTTGGTGACAGTACTCCTAGGATGTTGATCTATACTAAGTTTGTATTTAAATTTGACCCCGCCCACGTCCGCCCACGTAAATGATATAAAATCTAATAACAAGAGCACTATTAAAGCTACAGCATTGAGACTTGGCACACAGGATGGGGGGACGAGTCCTGAGGTGTGCTGAAAATTTCATTGAGATCGGTTTATAAACAGGGAAGTAGTTTGAGAAAATATGATATATGGAGAAAATATAATCACCTGGATCTCAGAGACTATAAGAGATAGAGATTCCAAATTTGGTGACAATACTGGTATGTTGCGCACGCAGATCAAGTTTATTTTAGAATTTTGCCACGCCCCTCAATTATCCTGTAATCGACAAAAAACTAAAATATCCAAATACAAGGCCAATTTAATAGGTACAGATGTCAAAATCTGCACACACACTAAACACAATTTTGATAATGCATCCTGAAAACTGCATTGCAATCGGATAACAAATACAGAAGATATTAAATCAAAACTTCACATTTCTCATGCCTACGTGCAGTGGCCAGATTTTGGTACAAAACTTGTAGCAATGCATGCGATTTGTGGGTACATTGGACTCGGGATCAAAACAACTCTTTGTTTTGAACCAAATTATTTATTATTATTATTATTTTTATTTTTTTTTTCATTGCATTAAATTAATTACATATTAATTAATAATTACATACTTTTTAAATGAATACTTTACATACTTAATCAATAATTTTATGTGATGCACATTTTGCAATCAGTACCATGAATTAGCAGCAAAACGAATTTAGTTCTATAAATAGCTTTATTTGCACATGTATGTATGTGTGTATATAGGGCTTCTCTTCTAACGAGCGAGACATAATTGAAACAAAAGAAACGTGCAAAACGTACAACGAAAAAAAATGATATACATTGATATTGCCACACGCAAATATAATGCTCCGATGGCTCTGATGATAGAGCCGTGTATTTCGAGGCGATGAGTCGAGAGTTCGAATCCCGTTTCAATCTTGCCCATGTGCACCTTTTTTTTTTTTTTTTGTCAACTATTTCCTTTTTTTTTGTCAACTATTTTCTTTATTACAATTTGTACTTTTTAACAACTTGTATTTTCTTTGATTTTGTGAAAAGAGTAACTAAATATATATATATAATATAATCTGTATTTTATTATTCACGTATTGTATTATAGTTAGTATTAATACCAGTTCTGTCACAGACTAGCACCCCTAACTGTAGGCTATAGGATAGCATATAGTCTGTAGCATTTTATGTTGACCATATTTTACTGAAATTGAATTAATCGGTTGTGAACGTTTGGGTATCGAGCAAGTTACTGTCGAGTGCGCTCGACTGTAGACATACCACACCTCATTGCGAGCGAAGCGAGCCGGGGGTAGGCGAGCAAAGCGAGCAGGGGGCGGAGCCCCCTTGTTTTTACTATCTCCCTGCATTTATGATAAAGTTAAAATGTCAAAAGCAAAAGCAATTGCAAAAATTTCTGATATCCCACAAAAAAAACCTCTACACGAGGTAAAAGTCTAGTGACGAAAGCAATTTTTAGCTCCAAAATTTCTGATATCCAATTGTGTGACGAGCTAAATTCAGTTTATTATAAAAACTTTAAATAAAAATAAAAATTATTAAAAAAAAAAAAAAACACGAAAATTGGTATTCGGCACTGTGCAAAAAGTAATTTTTATGTACAAAGAAGCTCTCCCTTTTTGAGCACAGTGCACAATGCCAATTTTCGTGTTTTTTTTTTTTTTGTATGGTATGGTTATGAATTAGGAATAAAATAATTTGTCTAGTTTGCTTTGTTAATTACTTATTTATTATGTTGCATGTTTTAGGAGTTATTAAAAACAAATATTAGAAATACAATAAAAATAATAAAATATTAAAATATTAAAATGGGTAGTAAAAAGGCAGGAATTAATAGAAAGAATTTTCTACGGAGTGGTAGGGTGGAAGGATTGGTTCCCACGACGTGGACGCAGGTCTCCAATCACTCCTCTGAATTTGAGATGAGTCTTTTGACCACTGGGTTTTCCCAAGATGCAGTTGGTGATGCACGTCAGGTGTCCAAAGCAGTACCGAAGCAGCGACACTCCGGTTGGCCAAGCCAGGAAGAATCTCGAGGGTACCAGGATAACTCCAAGATAAATATTGAGCTCCCGAGCGAGATCCGGTCCATCAATGTCGCGGTGTTTCAGGCGCTGGAGACGGAACGTGCAATGATGTCTACACAGCTTCATGTACAGTTCCGGGAGTTCCATGCGCAGATGCAACAGGATATGCTGGAATTCATGACACAGATCCGCGAAACGGTCAGGATCATGTATCCTGGGGCTGACACGACAGCAAAGCCGCACACATTTCAGTCCACCGAAACTGTGTTAATGGCTTCCACATCCGAGTCCCCGCAAGGAACAGACAATAGAACTCAAGTGGTACATCTGGTGTTCGAAACGGCGTCAGAGTCCATCAGGAACAGATTGGATACCGGTGCATTGGAGGCACATCCAAAAGCGAATCTTGCGAATCCGCAGCAATCTACGGAATTGTCGCTATCGATTGCACCCTCCGCTCCAAAAGTAACTCCAGAAAGCTGCTGCAACGTGGAGGACCTCACGGCAGCGACGTCACAGCTGGAAGCACCGGCCAAACCCCCAAAACAGCCACCATGGGCGAAGAGGATTCGCGACTTCCATGTCCGGGTAGACGGTCATGACAAGGATTGGTTAGTGGTGCACGCGAGGAACAAGAAGGCGATGGATTGGCCAAATTGGCGATGTGAAGTGCAAGTTATCACCCAGATCACAGAGCAATGCTTATTGCAATTATAAACAATATTTCAAATTAGGTTTCCATTCCAATTGCTCAGTTTCCCCACTCTTATTAGACCCTTTTCCTTTGTAACCAGTTAAACTCTCATCTCATTAAACTACTTTTAGCACAGTTTTAGACGATCTAATGATAAGATTTTTGGTTTTTGTATTTTTCAACTCACACAAATCTAGTGTCTTTGCAACCAGTTCAATATCCACATCATTTTAACTACTTTTAAGACAGTTCTAGAGGAACTGTTGATAAAAATTCTGCCGTGGGATTGTTTTTAACTCACATAAATCTAGTCCTTTGTTAAATTTAGCTAGGTCAACACATCCAAATCTAATCCGTTTGCAAACAGTCTAATTTTAGTAGCCTTAATAAAATTTAAATCTAAAAGAAATATGGTATTTTTAATTTGCAGTGTTTTATTTTTGGTTCAACTATGTTTCTATTGGCCCATCAGAGCGGGGAATCGAGCCGCGGCCTACGGTTTGCAATTTGGTTGACCGGTCGCTCTCTGCAGAGCGCCACGACAGATGCTGCATTGCTAATGGCAAACATTATGCAGTTGCTCTGTCTGCTGACGTCACGATACATGTATGCTTACGTCTGTATTCAAATACATGTGCCCATTGCTCATCTTTTGTTGTGCAGACCGAGTAACGGCGCGCTACAACACATGCACTTGCTCTCTCTGCTCTTCTTTGTTCTGTCGACGGCTGCTGCGACGCTAGCGGCGCTTGTTTGTCGTTTTTAGCTCGGTACCCAATAAAGGGTACTAGAGCCTATTAGATTCGTGTCAATTATGGTACAGAATTTTGAACACATATATCTCCGCGACTATAAAAGTAAGAGCAACCAAATTTGGTGACAATACTCCTATGATGTTGATCTATATCAAGTTTGTTTTCAAATTTGGCCCCGCCCACGTCCCCCCACGTAAATGATATAAAATCGTATAACAAGAGCACTTTTAAAGCCACAGCCGTGAGACTTGGCACACAGGATAGGGGGTCCAGTCCTGAGGTGTGCTGAAATTTTCATCGAGATCGGTTTATAAACAATGAATATATTTGAGGAAATATGATATATGCCGAAAATATAATCACCTGGATCTCAGAGACTATAAGAGATAGAGATACCAAATTTGGTGACAATACTCCTATGTTGGTCACGCAGATCAAGTTTGTTTTAGAATTTTGCCACGCCCCCCAACTATCCTGTAATCGACAAAAAAACTAAAATATCCAAATACTACCCAATTTAAAAGGTACAGATGTCAAAATCTGCACACACACTAAACACAATTTTAATATTGCACCCTGAAAACTGCATTGCAATCGGATAACAAATACAGAAGATATTAATTAATATCTTTTCATTTCTCATGCGTACGTGCAGTGGCCAGATTTTGGTACAAAACTTGCAGCAATGCAAGTTATCACCCAGATCACAGAGCAATGCTTATTGCAATTATAAACAATATTTCAAATTAGGTTTCCATTCCAATTGCTCAGTTTCCTCACTCTCATTAGACCCTTTTCAGTCAACACTTTTAACTAATGCGCAGCTGTGCCTTTTAACGTAAACTCAAGAATATCAGATTCCCAGCTTTAACATAAACATAACAGCGCAACCACTTAACATTGCAGCGCAACCACTTAATGCAAATATAAATATTCTTTTAAGCGATTCCTAACATAAACATTCAAAGTAATGTTCCACGCGCAGCATCACCTCTTAACGTAAACATAATCCTGATATTGAGCTTTTAATTTCACAATTAAACTTTCAATTACACAAGCCGCTTTTCGCGAGCTTTTGAGCTTTAAGAAGCTTTAGCATAAACATTAGCTGACTTGCAGCATAAGATCACCATTGTACTTTAGTTCTTAATTTGACATTGAATAAAACGGAAGCAACTCGGCTTCACCCTAAAAAATATATTTTTCGAATACGTATTCACGATTTGGTTAATTGGCGCCCAACGTGGGGCACGCGTTTTAAAACACAATAAAAGGATACAAAGTCTTTTCAAATATCCTAAGTGATTCGCGTGTGTGTCGAGTGTTAAAAGTTAAATGTCAAAGAGACAAATAAAGTAAAACGTCTCTGAACTCAACTTTGTCAAAGAAACAAATAAAGTAAATCGTATCTGAACTCAACTTTGTATTGCATAAAAGGATACAAAGTCTTTTCAAATATCCTTAGTGATTCGCGTGTGTGTCGAGTGTTAAAAGTTAAATGTCAAAGAGACAAATAAAGTAAAACGTCTCTGAACTCAACTTTGTCAAAGAAACAAATAAAGTAAAACGTTTCTGAACTCAACTTTGTATTGCATCAAAAATTTTCTACAAACGAAAATACAGTGTGCTTGATCAAAATTGATAAATAACTAGTGCATCAAAAATTTTCTATAACAGAAAAAACAGTGTGCCTAAAAGTTATACGTACAATAAAAATTTCCGTCAATCGGAAATATCCTGTACTCAAAACCAAGGATTGCAAATAAGAGTTAAATAATAAAAAAAACTTTTTAAATCAAAAATCATCAAGTCGAGACGAATAAATCTGGACTATTCAAAAGAAGGAAGGAAGGAAGGAAGGAAGCAACAAAGTTTTCAATTCCCAGGACATCTTCGCTTACGTGAGCTGTCATAAACAATTTTTTTTTTATATTATAGTCACAAATAATAATTAATATTATATTATAAATATTATACTTTTAAAATATTGTAAGAAGAAAAAATTAAATTATTAAAGCTGGATGATTTAATTTCTTCTTTTCAAAAATTAAAAATGGCTACTACTTTAACAGCAGATCTGGTGGCTCATTTGATTGCAAATCAAACTAGGTCATTACAAGAACAAATTGCAGAATTAAAAACACAAATTAATTCTTCCACAAACACTGTGCAAGAATACAAAGCTACTGAAGTAAACGAATTAATTCGTTGCGATGAATCATTTGATGTTATTAAATCCATTCCCGAATTTTCCGGTAGTTACAATGCCTACGTCAGTTGGCGAGATGCAGCTTGTTGTGCTATCCGTATGTATAAGGAAGGCAGTAGGAAGTACGTAGGTGCTTTAACAATATTACGAAATAAAATTACAGGTAGGGCAAATGATACTTTAACAAATCACGGAACAGTTTTAAACTTTGAAGCCATATTATCTAGATTGGATTTCGCTTATAGCGATAGACGTCCAATCTACATAATAGAACAGGAACTTAGTGTTCTTAGACAAGGAAATTTGTCAGTTTTGGAATATTATAATCTGGTAAATAAGAAACTAACACTTTTGATAAATAAAACTATTATGACATATGGCGATAATGCTAGTGTTATTAAAGAAATGAATAGTAAGAATAGGGATAATGCATTAAGAATTTTCATAACAGGATTAAATGGGTCCTTATCGGAAATATTATTTTCACTTAAGCCTGAAAATTTGCCGAATGCCTTGGCAAAAGCCCAAGAGCTTGAAGCAAATCATCAGAGAGCTTATTTTGCGTATAACCATTACACAAATTCACAACAAAACAATCCAAATCAAAACAAGCGGGAAAGGCTATAGTCGAGATCCCGACTATATGATACCCGTTACTTACTTAAATATATTGAAAAGTACTTTAAAGAAAATACTTGTTTTGCTCTGAAAACTTTAATTCGCCATAACTGTCGTTCTACATGTCCGATCTTGATGCGATTCAGTGGGATAATAGATAATGCTAATAGATAACGGTAATAATCACAAAAAACGTATTATCTTAAAAACTGTGGGTGTGGTGGTTTTTCGCGATTTGCGGGGGCGGAGGGGGGCGTGGATTAAATTTGAAACAAACTTGATCTGCGTGAGGTATATATAAATCTGTGTGCCAAATTTGGTTACTCTATCTCTTTTAGTTTCTGAGATTTTTTTGTTCAGACTGTTTTTCGCTATTTGCGGGGGCGGAGGGGGCGTGGCTTAAATTTGAAACAAACTTGATCTGCGTGGGGTATATATAAGTCTTTTAGTGAAAGTTTGGTATCTCTATCTCTTATGGTCTCTGAGATCCTTTTGTTCATACAGACGGACAGACGGACATGGCTATATCGACTCGGCTATTGATGCTGATCAAGAATATATATACTTTATAGGGTCGGAGATGCCTCCTTCTCCCTGTTACATACATTCCAACGAACACAATATACCCTTATACTTATTTTTTATAAGTAACGGGTATAAAAATCAACAAAAAACAGCAAAAGCTGAAAATTCAAATCAATTCAATAAAAAGTTTTACAACAATTTACGATTCAATCAAAATCAAAATGCAAATCAAAATCAAAATTTTGGTCAAGGCTATAATCAGCCACAACCACCACAAGTGCCCATGGATATTGACAAATCCATACAAATGTCAAATAGACCTCAAAATTTCCAAAATCAAAATGCTCCTCAGAAAAGGGAGTCAGCTTCATTTTCAGGTCAACAGCCGAATAAATTAATGCGAGTTAACAATCTCCAAGAAGATCATTTTTTAGAGGATCAGGGGGAGGACTCCCCTTCATCTACAGAATAGATAAGAAAATAAATAAAAACTTAAAAATTTTAATAGATACAGGTGCTACTTCTTGTTATATAAGGAAAGGTATTTATAATAACGCAGAAGAATTAGTCATAAGAAAAAGAATAAAAACAGTAAATGGGTATAGCATTCTAACTCATTTTCATCATATAAATATATTTGGCAAACGCCACAGATTTTATGAAATCGATAATCTTGAATCAGATTTATTAGTCGGTTATAATTTATTGAAAGAAATAAAAGCTATAATTAATCTTTCGCAGGGAATCCTGCAATATAATGATAAAACGGAAAAAATCAACTTCGAAAAAAATATTCCAGAAACAATAGGCAATTTGTATAGCTCAAATGAAGTTTTAACAGTTGCCTCGTCTTTAAATAATCAACATGAAAGTGGCAAAAATTTGTCCTTATTTCATGTTTCGGATACGGATTCATCGTCATTAAGTGACGCTGAGCGCCCCCGTATCACAGATAATAATGTCATGCAAAAAAAGAAGAAAGTCAAAAAGAGCAGACGCCGGAAGGTGTCAGTATCCTCTTCAACAAATTCTTCATTATGCAAATCATCATTAAACAAGGTTATCAACAATAATGATAATTTAAGTATGCTTGAAGAACAAGTTGTTCAAGCAATCAAAAGTAAACATTCTCAAATACAAACAGTTTTGCCCTTCAGAACAGACGTTCGGGGAGAAATACGTACAATAAGCGATAACGCAATATACAGTAAACAATATCCTTATCCACATTCGGTTAACAATTTCGTTAACCAGGAAATAAAAAGGATGTTAAACGAAAACATAATAAGACCTAGTAACAGCCCTTATAACTCTCCAGTTTGGGTAGTAGGCAAAAAGGGGTTCAATGATGATGGAACACCCAAAAATAGATTAGTAATTGATTTTAAAAAATTAAATAACAATACAATACCCGATCGATACCCCATGCCTGATCCATCAGTTATTTTGTCTAACTTGGGCAAGGCACGTTTCTTTTCGACAATTGATCTAGAATCAGGGTTCCATCAAATATTGATGAAAAATGAAGATATCGAAAAAACAGCATTTTCCATTAATAATGGTAAATACGAATTTCTCCGATTACCGTTCGGTTTGGCCAATGCCCCTAGTATATTTCAAAGAGCCATGGATAATATATTACGGGAAAAAATAGGTAAATTTTGTCACATCTATATGGATGACATTATAGTTTTCTCCGAATCTTCGGAACAACATTTCATTGATCTACAAGAAATAATTGAAATCTTATTCAACGCAAACATGAAAATTTCCTTAGAAAAATCAAAATTCTTTAGAAAAGAAATTGAGTTTTTAGGATATATTGTATCGTACAAAATAATCAAGACAGACCCACAAAAAATAGAAACTATCATGAATTACCCACCTCCAAACAATTTAAGAGAGTTACGAGGATTCCTTGGTTTAACCGGTTATTACAGAAAATTTGTAAAAAATTATGCGACAATAGCTAAACCACTTACAAAACTCCTACAGGGACATAACGGCATGGTTTCAAAGCACATGTCTAAGAAAACAGAAATTTCATTGGACGATGAAGCTTTTTTAGCTTTTAAAAATCTAAAAACACATTTAATAGAAAAAATAGAATTAACTCAACCAGACTACTCAAAGAAATTTGTTCTTACAACGGACGCTTCCGATTTCGCCATAGGCGCCGTACTTTCTCAGGAAAACAAACCAATCACATTCGTTTCAAAAACATTAAACAAGACAGAAAGAAATTACGCTACAAATGAAAGGGAATTGTATGCCATAGTATGGGCATTGAAAAATCTTAGAAATTATTTATATGGAGTAACTAACATAGAAATCCAAACAGATCATCAGCCACTATCATTTACTGTATCAGCAAAAAACCCAAATTCCAAAATGAAACGATGGCATGCTTTTATTGAAGAATTTTCCCCAAAAATCATTTATAAACCAGGATCCACCAACGTTGTTGCCGACGCTTTATCCAGAATAATAATTAATAATATTTCTATTGAAGACGTTTCTGATAAAGAATCTTCAGATAATGAAACAATTCACTCTGCCGAAAGTAGTTACGAATCAATTATAGAAGAAACCAAAAAACCACTAAACCAATTCTAACAGCAACTTTTAATTTCCAAAAACAAATTTGCCATTCATGAAGTTTTAGAAGTTTTCAATCGTAAAAGACACATTATAGAATATAATACCGTTGACAGTCTTATCACACTTTTAAAAGAATTCTTGCAACCCAAACTTACAACAGCTATCCATTGCACAATAGAAGATTTATATGAAATACAATCGGCTATTACAACTACATTTTCTAATAAATTTCTCTTCACTAGAAAATTTGTACTTGATATAACAAATAAAGATGACCAAGCAATAATTATTGAACAAACTCATAATAGAGCTCATAGAGGTTTTGATGAAAATTTAAAACAAATCATACGATCATATTACTGGCCCGATTTATATAAAAAATTAAAACTACATATTAAAAATTGTGAAATCTGCAACAAAAACAAATACAATCGTGATCCAATACAAATTCCAATATCTAGTGCACCTATTCCTCAAAGTGAAGGCGAGCAATTACACCTAGATATATTTTATGCTCAAAAACTAACTTTTTTAACTTGTATAGATTCCTATTCAAAATATTTGGTAATTAAAGAAATCAACGATAAATCTAATATGGAACATAAAATTCTCGATCTAATTCAAACTTTTCCTTTTGCAAAATCCCTAATGTTAGACAACGAACCTAGTTTTACATCAGCACATTTCAAATCAGCAATGAACCGAGCAAATTTGCAATTATTTTTTGCAGATCCCAGACATAGTCTTTCCAATGGTCAGGTAGAAAGAGTACACTCCACCCTAATTGAAATTTCACGATGTATTCAAGAAGAATATAGTTTACTAGATTATTCAGAAGTCATACTAAAAGCAGTCAAGGAATATAACCAAACCATACAATCTACAACACAACAAAAACCAGTCGAAATTCTTTTCAATAAAATAGCACATAGTAATTTACCAGAAATTTTGAAAACAGCACAAGAAAAAATGCTTGCATATCATAACAAAGATCGTAAGCATAAAAATTATTATGCAGGCGAAATAATATATGAAAAAATACATGGCGAACGTAATAAACTCAAACCAAGATATAAAAAACAAGTAGTTAAGGAAGATTTAGGAAATAAGGTAAAAATTAATAAAAAAGATCGTATTATTCATAAAGATAATATAAAATTTTAATTCATTTTTTTTACATATGTAATTTTTTTATATATATTATTTTTTTTTTATTTATATATAGCATGAAGATTTTATACGTTTTTTTTGGCTTACTACCATTTTGTTGTTCCGATATTATTAATTACTCCAATGATGACTACGTCTTACTTGAGGATATTGATAATCTGTTTCTATATGAAACATTTGGAGAAGTTTTTCATGTTACTAACTTAAGTTTTTATAATGATATTTTCGAAAAAGAGCTGAATTTTTTTAAAAACAAAAATACTACTATTGATTGGGAAACTAATTGTAAACAACAAGGTCGCTAAATGCAATAATACATTTTACCTTATTGAAAATTATAAAAAAGAAATTTATAACAGTTTTGCTCACATAAATCTTGCTTTGTAAATCTTTTAAATAAACATTTTACAAGCTGTACAAAAATATCAGAAAAAAATAAGCCAATAGAAATCATAACAGATGGCGCTATATTAGTTTCAGGAACAAATTGTATTAATGAAACATGGCTTACGGGCACATATCTTATAACTTTCAAAAATATTGTAATCATAAATAACATAACATACACTAATGAACGAGAAAAAATCTTAAACTATGTAAAACACAATAGATTCACAAATTACTTAGTTACCGAATATCAATTTACCAATAATACAGACCTTCAGCTCGAAAATACAAATATTTTATCTAAAATTGTTATTAAATTAGAAAATAATCATTCCAAAATTACTTTTGTATTATTTTTAATTATATTCACTTATTTAATGATAAAGCTTCTTAAACATTGTCCAATATCAAATTTATTTCCCATTAATTTGCAAAGATCAAGTTCTTCAAATAATTCACAACCCCCAGAAGTTGAGCTTGACATATTAAATAGATTAAATAATCAAATTGAATTTTTATCAGGAAACCATTAAGAATCGAGGACGATTCTTTTTAAGAAAGGGAGGAGTTATCACCCAGATCACAGAGCAATGCTTATTGCAATTATAAACAATATTTCAAATTAGGTTTCCATTCCAATTGCTCAGTTTCCCCACTCTTATTAGACCCTTTTCAGTCAACACTTTTAACTAATGCGCAGCTGTGCCTTTTAACGTAAACTCAAGAATATCAGATTCCCAGCTTTAACATAAACATAACAGCGCAACCACTTAACATTGCAGCGCAACCACTTAATGCAAATATAAATATTCTTTTAAGCGATTCCTAACATAAACATTCAAAGTAATGTTCCACGCGCAGCATCACCTCTTAACGTAAACATAATCCTGATATTGAGCTTTTAATTTCACAATTAAACTTTCAATTACACAAGCCGCTTTTCGCGAGCTTTTGAGCTTTAAGAAGCTTTAGCATAAACATTAGCTGACTTGCAGCATAAGATCACCATTGTACTTTAGTTCTTAATTTGACATTGAATAAAACGGAAGCAACTCGGCTTCACCCTAAAAAATATATTTTTCAAATACGTATTCACGATTTGGTTAATTTGCAGCATCGCTTCCAGATGCTAAAGCACAGTTTCCGGCAGTTCCATGGAGCGAATGCTCCGGATGAAAATGGAGTTCCAGGGATGAGTCCGGTGGTGGAATCCTTATATCGGCCGCGGGAAGGCGGCGGCAAGATGCCAATGTAGTCAGGTTCGGAAGCCTCGACACGGTTCCCCCCACGAGATGGTCGCTGTTGTCCTAAAAGGAAGATTATTAATTTTGACTCACATCATCAATCGGGAACGACACTCACCATATATCACGTCAGGAATCCGAAGAAAGGTGGCCAGTTGTAGTGTTGCCCGGCTAGCTCAGTCGGTAGAGCATGAGACTCTGATCTCAGGGTGTGGGCGGTGGCCTACGATGGCGCCTGGGTCTCAGGATCTCCATTCTCTATCTCCTCCCCCCCCCGGTGGTGGTGTGATGTTATGGTCGGCGCTGAGCTATCGATAATCAACCAGCTGTTGCTAGCGCCACCTATCGGCCAGCAACGAATCAGTGTCGACCACAACATAAAAGCTTTATGCTTTATGATAGGAGAAATATGGATAAATATAGGAGAAGCAGGAATCGAGGATTTTTTGACAGGAGGGTATGAGGTTAGGGAGTGAAGAGGAAGTGAGGCAAGCTGGTTCGCGTGGTGGCTACTGCCGGAAGTCAGAATTTCCTAGTGCGGAAAACAAAAATTGGAATAGTTAAAAATTTACAAAATAAAACGGCAATTAATCAAGAACAAATACGGACCAGACACACACAACATCACGCCGTAGCAGCTACGCACACACCACGTTACACACACACGACGCACGCAGACGAAGAGGCAGCCTCAAGAACACATTGGGTCCCTGCAGGTTGCACACCCACCAACGCACACAGGCAAAGTCGAGCAGAGTGAGTCCATCACTGCGGGACACTTGACGAATCTCTATGACCTATGCGCGCCAAGTGTCCAAGTTGCCAGTCATTGCCTCCGTGCCCGAGTTAGCATGAATCTCTGTTCATCAGGTGTTGCCTCCAAGGAGTGCCGATCCATTAGAATAAATTAGTTTATTACTCTCTTAAAACATTTGTATTGTTAAATAAGTGTTAAATAAGTATTGTTACGCACATTCTTACGTGTATTCATTGCTGTGTTGCCAACCCCTCTGACCCACAAGAGCTCTTCTGGATAGGGAAAGGCCATATTAAAAACAAACACATATTAATAATCTTTAATATTTATTTATTATATTTAAACATACACGCCCATATTTATATAACATACACTTAAATATTACCACTTATATATTGTATATATTGCATTTTGTTTGTTTACATTCGCGCCACCAGCGATAACGGGGTTGCCAGACAGTAGTTTTTTGTTAGTGTGTACGATAGTTTTGTTAGGGGTATGCTGTTAATTTTTGTTATTTGTTAAAGCACGAAATATCGAACGATCGTTTAATTAAAAATTACAATGTTAATTATTAAGAATATCTATAATAACAATTAAATATTATAACGTTATTTAAAATGATATTCTAATTTATTTATTCGGGTGAGATGGATATGTGGTGAGGTTGGGTAAAGTATGGAATAAGGGAGTCGGCACGAACTATCGAAAGCCGACTATAGGTTGGGAGGGCGATCGTTGAGGTGGACATTGACATCGGTTCACCTAATCCTTGCCAGCAGTTGTCCGTGAAGGTGTTATGAGACCAAAGTCTGCGTTTGATTCCGGTTAGTAAAAATATAAATTATTGTTACCCGACTCGCCAAGTATCGATGGTCGTACTCATCCCCGAGTATACCGAGAGTTAGCCGGGAAATCGATATTTGGCTGCGATAAATAAGTCGGTTCGTAACAACTTTTATTTTATTTACTTTATTTAAAAGTTTTCAAATCGTAAACGTCTTTAAAGACTTATTTTATTTATCAAACTTTTATTTTATTTATCAAAGTAAAAGTCTTCAAAGTCATTAAAGACTTTTATTTTAAAAAATTTTCAAAGACTTTTATAAAAGATTATTAAAATAAAAATCAAAAATTAATGATTATTTTAATTTTTTTAATCACAAATAATTATTAAATGTGATTTATAAAATTATGTCTTTAAATAACCATTAATATTGATTTTATTCTTTTATAAATCAAATAAAAGTTTATTCGCTGTTTGCAGAGGTATTGAAATAAAAACAATTTTGGTACATTCAAATTAAAAATTGAACTTCTCCTTATGGTTGATTTTTTATGATGCTATTTTGAACAATAATCATTATTTTCAGTACTTGGATTTCTTTGAATAAGTTCTCCGTATTTTCTAAGGCAAACTCTAAGAGTTAAGGCAACTGATTTAAAAGTAAATTCTAGTGGCATTATATAAATGCTGGCAGGACTAGGCCCCAATGAGGGTTTTCCGTTGCAAATAATATCAGATATGTCCTATATATCATTGGAAAGGTGAGTTTAAGGGCTTTTTGACGTACCTTCAAACTTTTTTTCTAAAGTACTCAGGTAACATTTTACAGGTGAAATAAGGTTTTTTAGCTTATATTTTGGCGATTTCTGACAAAACGGCTCTAACGATTTTTATTAAATTTATGTATGTTTTAGAACGTAAAATTCTGCGTTTTTTGGTATATAACACATAAATTTTGGTTGAGGGGGTTGGAAGATATTGCCTGTTAACTGAATATATATATTTTTCCATCGGTCGAAAATCACGTTTTAGTTCGAAAATCACGTTTTAGTACTAAAAACTTTTTGGTTTTATGAGATATCTCAACCAAACTGATAAAATACGCATTTTACATTGTTTTATATATCTTGACCAAAGTTGGTTCAAATCGGACCACTATATCATATAGCTGTCATAGGACCGGTCGGATAAAAATTAGGTTTTAGTAAGAAAAGCTTTTTTGTTTTACGAGATATTTTAACCAAATTGATAGAATATGCATTTTAGTTAGTTTTATACATCCTGACCGAAATTGGTTCATATCGGACCGCTATATCATATAGCTGTCATAGGACCGATCTGGTCAAAAAAAGGTTTTAGTATGAAAAACTTTTTTGATTTATGAGATATTTTAACCAAATTGATAGAATATACATTTAAGTTAGTTTTATACATCCTTACCGAAATTGGTTCATATCGGATCGCTATATCATATAGCTGTCATAGGACCGATCTGGTCAGAATTAGGTTTTAGTATGAAAAACTTTTTTGATTTATGAGATATTTTAACCAAATTGATGGAATATGCACTATATGATTAAGTTAGTTTTATACATCCTGACCGAAATTGGTAACTGGTAATCAAACCACTATATCATATAGCTAACATAGGACCGATCGGGCGAAAAGTCTTAGTATGAAAAGTAGACAGTAGTAACGCGAGCGAAGCAAACAGGGGCGGAGTCTCTTAGCCGAGGGTTACGATGTTCAGTTTCTGTTTTTCATAGTATTGCACATTAATTCCAAGGACACTACGGCTATGCCTGGTTGCTGAATCAATTTTTAAGCAAACAATTTTATTTTTTAGTATTTTGCGAATATTTTCTTTTAAATTCTCATATTCATTTGCAATAATCTCCTTTATGTTGCATGAATTGATTGGATTAATTTTCAAACCACGGAAGAGTTGCTCGGTCAAATATTTGAATTGGGTTGAGTCCAGAAACGAAAACGGCAATTTTCGTTCAGTGATAAATTCCACACATGTTTTTTTAAGGTCGTTTTCGTTTACGTACACAACAACTTTTTGTTTTTTTTCTGGAACTTCCTGACTGATGTCCAATTTTTCTACTTCTTCAAACTCCTTTGCATGTTTGCTTCGTAAATGCCGTTGCATGTTGGTTACATATGAACCCTGCAAATTAACGTCACAAATTTTGCACACTGCTAGTAGTTTACCACCATTATTATCAATTTTGAAAAGCTCGCGCACCGCTTGATTTATTTTTCGACCCATTTTTATACCCTGAGCCCATTAAAAATGGGCAAAAAAGGGTATAATGCATTTGGCAGAATGTATGTAACAGGCAGAAGGGGGCGTGGCAGACCCCCAAAAGTATATATATTCTTGATCAGGATCAACAGTCGAGTCGATTGAGCCATGTCCGTCTGTCTGTCCGTCTGTCCGTCTGTTTGAACTCGTCGATCTCAGAAACCATAAGAGCTAGAGACTTCAAACTTGGTATGTAGGTTCCTGGATACCGTACGCAGATCAAGTTTGTTTTTTTTTTTGGATCGGACAACTATATAATATAGCTGCCATAGGAACGATACATCGAAAATGAAGTTTTAGTATGAAAAGCATCTTCAAAGTTTTGAAATATCTCAACCAATCTCACACGATATACATTTGGGGTGGTATTATACATCCTGACCAAATTTGGTTAAAGTCGGCCCACTATATGATATAGCTGTCATAGAGACGCTCTGCCGCAAATCAAGCATATGTATGAAATAGTTTTTTGTTTTTTGAGATATCGTAACCAAACTCCTAGAATATGCATCTGGGCCGGTATTATACATCCTCACCGAATTTGGTCCAAATCGGACCACTATATCATATAGCTGCAATAGAGACGTTCAATCGAAAAGTAAGGGTTAGTATGAAAAATGTTTTGGTTTTTTGAGATATCTTAACCAAACTGATAGAATATGCATTTAGGTTGGTTTTGTACATTCTGACCAGATTTGGCTCAAGTCGGTTCCATATATCATATAGCTGCCACAGGAACAATTCGTCGAAAATCAACTTTTATAGATGAGTACCTGGGCTCAGGGTATTCTACTGTCGAGCGTGCTCGACTGTAGCCGCACCTCACCGCGAGCGAAGCCAGCCGGGGGTAAGCGAGCGAAGCGAGCAGGGACGGAGCCCCCTTGTTTATAATGTAACGACCGTTACCTATTAAAAACATTTTTTTTTTTTGGAACTAATTTTCTTTAGTTTGAAAATAAGCTCATTCATTTAACAAAACATTTCAAAGAATTTAATCAGATTTTTTTACCTATCACAACCTGTGCAGAATTGTACAAAAAATTATGTTTGTTCACGAAAATCAAAAAGAGCTCATTTATAAGGTAACGACCGTTACTTTTTTAATGGTCAAAAAAAGTATTGAAATTAGACTTTTTATGAATCCTTTCGGTTGCTACTGATGCTTGAACTTTCGTAGGTGTAAAATTAGGCAATCCTCGTGACCTATTTGCTTAGGTTGGAATTTTATTTAAAAAATCTCCAAAAATAGGTAACGGCCGTTACTTTGAAAACATACATGCATACAATTTTATGAACGTTGGAATAGGAACATTGCTATTCCTGCTTTAGTGAATGCATAAAAATTGGCATTCACTATGCAGTGTACCAAAAAACGTTCATGTAGTTTCAGCGTGAATGTTTCATTCGCCGTTTTGATTTCATTCATGCTGATTTCTAATTGATACGTATCGTCCCCTATCATAAAATAAGGAGTCGATACACCATTAATTAATTCGTTTACAAGATTCACTGCGGACGGCAGTCCGCCCTAGTGACGAAAGCAGCACGAAAAGTGCGAATGGCGACTAGCCCTTGGGGCCGCCCACTGCTCGCTTTGCTCGCCAACCCCTGCTCGCTACAGTCGACCATACTCGACTGTCGGAGACCCCTTACTTACTATAGAAATAGAAAAGACTACAATAATTAAAGAATATTTTCCTCCTTAGATGCTGTTGCAGAGCGTTGTAATACATTTCCGACTACTTTTTTTAATGACTGCTATATGATATATTAGACCGAATTGAACCAACTTCGGTCAGAATATATAAGACTAACTTAATAACATATTCCATAAGTTTTGTTGAGATATCTCACAAATCAAAAAAGTTTTTCATAATAAGACTTGATTTTCGCACGATCGGTCCTATGGCAGCTATATAAGGGCTTAACATTCGCCAACTACGATTATTTCGGTGTTGCTAAGGCCAACGCCATAAAGTATATCAATTATTGCATACCTTTAGGGTCCTGAATTGCTTATCATCATTTATCCTTATTTATAACCGCGATGTTTGTCTCATATTAATGAGAATAAGCAGAATAATAGCTAAAAATGGTACCGAATTTGGTTGCTCTAGCTCTCATATTCACACAAAAATTTCAGAATCTTAAATTTTGCGCCAAACCTTTCGACAAGTGTTGCTCATTTCTAAAAAGTGTGACTTTTTTTGTGGAACCGAGCTGCCAACTTAGTCACAATTCTTAATGTGACGTTAAAATCAAGATGACTGCTCCCAAATCGTCCCCCATGAAGCACTGTGGTTTCATGAAACCGGCAGCCGCTCCAGCTTATGGATAGGCCTCTTAAACTCTCCTCCATTGGACGTCCTAATGTCGACGACCCACACGACGCCGTCCTCTCCTCTGTGGACCGCCCTCACTCTGCCGACCAACCATTTTTGGGGCGGCAGATTGTCCTCGGCGACGACCACCAGCTCTCCAAGAACTACGTCTGGCAGGCGGTGATGTTCCGAGCTTGGACTCCCAGAACATACTACTTGGACCATCGCCGCCAGAGCTGTCGCTTGAGCGACGAGTCAGCTCGCCATCGATTTAAGCAAGTCAGGCAATGCTGGTAAGGGGCCCGCTCTGCTGGCATTGCTGCTAGTGGTAGTAGTGGACTTGTAAACTTCTTAAAATTTTAAGAAATATTCTCATTCATAGTCAAAAGAGTTTTGAATATTCATGACAATAATTCTTAATATAAGATTAAACTTAAAATTTTTAAACTGCTTTTCTCGAACATATGTTTTAGAATTGTTCAATCAATATAAATGTAAAGGTGGACTTGTAAAATCATTTATTGGTTTAAGGCATGTTTCCGTACATTTGGCGCCAACTTCATATGATTGAAAATGACGATCGAAGCCTTTTACATTAATTGGGTTGCAAACATGTATTGAAGGCATCTTATCCCGCATAGACGAGACGCACTACATCTCAAACGTCGATTTGAAGTTTGCTTTCTGGCAGATCGAGCTGGAGGAGAAGAGTCGATCGTATACGGCATTCACGGTACCCGGAAGACCACTGTACCAGTTCCGAAACATGCCATTCGGTCTCTGCAACGCAGCACAGCAGTTATGCAGACTCATGGACAAAGTGATTCCAGCGACATTAAGATCCAACGTCTTCGTCTATCTGGATGATCTCCTCATCATTTCAGCAGATTTCCCGACGCACATTAAATATCTCCGACTAGTCGCTGAGTGTTTGAAGAAGGCGAATCTTACGATCGGCATGGCGAAGTCCAAATTTTGTTTCCGCAGCATCAAGTATCTGGGTTACATCATAGGTGGCGGAACGTTGAGGATGGATCCAGGTAAAAACATTCCGGTTCCGAGGAACGTCAAGGAGCTCAGAAGTTTCCTAGGTACGGCGGGATGGTATCGCCGCTTCATTAAAAACTTTGCCGAAATCTCCGTCCCATTGACAGACGCCCTGAAAAAGAAAAATGTTAGGTTCCAGCTTAGCGATGAAGCCATAGAGGCAATGGAGAAACTCAAGGATGCACTCACCACAGCCCCAGTGTTAGTTCATGCTGACTTCCATCGGCCATTCTTCATCACACCTTGGCGTTGGAGCTGTGCTGTTCCAACTGGATGACAAGCAGCAGGAGAGGCCGATCGCGTTTTTCTCAGCAAAGTTGGACAAGCACCAAATAAACTATACGGTGACGGAGAAGGAGTGCCTAGCCGCGAAGCTTGCTATCCATCGATTCCGCCCGTATGTCGAAATGATGCCATTCACCGTCATCACTGACCACGCCAGTCTACAGTGGCTTTTAAGTTTCAAAGACTTGACCGGGAGATTAGCCAGATGGTCAGTGGAGCTGCAATCATTCCCGTTCACGATGCGGTACAAGAAAGGCGCCGATAACGTCGTTGCTGATACGTTGTCCAGAAGTGTGGAAGAGGTGGGGGTCCCACCAGAGGAGCTACTGGGTTTCGAAACCCTTGAGGTTGAGTCTGCCGAATACCAGGAGTTGGTAAACGAGGTGATAAGCAACCAAGACCGATTGCCCGATTTAAAGATCCAGGATGGATTCATCTTCAAGAGGACACGAGACGAGACACTGGATGATGAAGTGGAGGGCACGAGTTGCAAGTAGGTTTACTAGTGTTGTAATTACGCTCTTGGTTCTGTTTTATCTACACCAACCATTAAAAAATTATTTCCTAGCACATTGTAAAAATAAATACTAAAGTAGTTGGAAAAACAGAAAATATTGTTTTTACAATTAAGGCCTCTCTCCAGCAGGCCCGGAACTAAAAATTCCTGTCAAACTTCATATAAAAAAAACTTTGGCAGGAATTTTTAGTTTTCGTTTCGTGTGTATCCAGTAACTTGAACGAAATCCACAAATACATATCGATATATGCCATATCGATAGCATGTGTGGACTGAGAGAACAGCTGATGAGTCTATCAGGAAATTATATTTATCAATTTTTCCTGGTGTACTCATACAAATAGCAAACATGGAGACTCAATGTGCTGTGCGCAAAACAAATAAAGAGATTTGAATTTTCAATTGGATATCAGAAATTTTGGAGCTAAAAATTGCTTTCGTCACTAGACTTTTACCGCGTGTAGAGGTTTTTTTTGTGGGATTTTAATAACTTTCAAAGATTGAATTTATTCCAAAAAATCGGAAAATTTTTCCGATAGTGCAGCGTATATTACTGCCACTTTGTTAATAAAGCCAAGAATCACGGCAAGCTAAAGGATAATCTAGTTTAAGCACTTGAAACAATTTAAAGCATACGTCTATACAATCTAGCAAAGTGGGAAGTTTTATCAAGCTTTTATCAAAATATATATAAAAAGTTTTTAAATCCATATCAGTGTATCCTTCAACAATTATGAAGCTTTGCACGGTCATACCAGCGACATATGATTTGTTAATGACCATAGATAGGTAGGTTGGTATAATCATTAATATTTATTAATCGGAGAATAAAGCTTATTTGCGATTCGATTAATGCGGCCTTCATGCGTTTTTTTGGCTCCTGTGCTGTCCTTGAACCGAGCACTTGACGGTAGAATCCCATTCAACAAAATGGCGAACAAACCGTCTTCTGCATCTATTAGAGAATTTATAAAATCATAATATTTAATTGAAATGAAATATAAAAGTTCTTGAGCTGGGCAGATTCTTCAGAATAAATTAAAAGAGGTAGTAATTATTAAGTTACATATTTAAGCGATGATTATACAACATCTACAGTGTAGATATTGTACTTTTTGCATATACGTCTATATAAAAGCTCAAATACACTCACCTTTATTTTTTGTCTTCTTGGCATCGGCCAATTGTTCTTTGCAGCGCGCACTAGTAAGATTTTCTCCGTAATAGTTGGCAATATTTGTTTTAAACTCTTCCCATTTTATAAGCAGAAAATCTTGCTTTGCGGGGTACAATTGGTCGAAGTCAATATTTACCTGAAATTTTGTATTTACTTACCAGATCTGAAGCCCTTGAATCTTTAAGCTTTGGCCAGTTGTTAAGAAATTCAATGGAATCCATTGAGTCCAAATCACTTTGACGCATATGAAAAGTAGCGCCTCACTTCTGTTTTACTTCTTGCCTTTTTGATCCGCTGATTGCGATATCTGGCTATTAGTTTGCCTTCTGCATTGGCTCTTCTTTATCTAGGAACAAAATAATATTCCTGTGAATGATATAAAAATATGTTATAATAAATAATTATAATCGGTACTGAATTTGGAGATAGAATTTGGGTTATATAATTAAAAAATTAACTGTGCTAATGGGTTAATAAAATTCTGTGGTTGTCGGGTTTTATAATATTGCCAATGTTTAGTTTGGTAATGAAAAAAAAAAAAATTTTTATTAGACCAGGTACTTAAAAAAAGTACAGGGGTCTATTGGGTTTGTTTTAACGAAAATGTGCGTAACAGGCAGAAAGAGGCGTGGCAGACCCCATAAAGTATATATATTCTTGATCAGCATCAATAGCCAAGTCGATATAGCAATGTCCGTCTGTCCGTCTGTCCTGACGTCTGTATGAACACCTAGATCTCAGAGACTATAAGAGCTAGAGCCACCAAACTTGGTATGTAGGTTCGCCTATATTGCAAGCAGATCAAGTTTGTTTCAAAATTTGGCCACGCCCCCTTTATCGCCCACAAATCTAAAACAAAAATTTCATATCCAAATTATAAGAACAATTTAAAAGCTAGTGACACCAAACTTAGTATTTAGGTTCCTCTATATTGCAGGCATACTAAGTCCATTTCTTTTTTGGATCGGACCACTATATCATATAGCGTCCATAGGAACAATCGGTCGAAAATCAAGTCTTAGTATGAAAAACTTTTTTGTTTTGTGAGATATCTCAACCAAAGTAATATAATATGCATTTAAGTTAGTTTTCTATATCCTGTCTAAAGTTGGTTTAAATCGGACCACTATATCATATAGCTGCCATAGGACCGATCGGGCGAAAATCAAGGCTTAGAAGGAAAAACTTTTTCGTTTTATGAGATATCTCAACCAAACTGATACAATATGCATAATATTTAGTTTTATATATCCTGTCCAAAGTTGGTTCAAATCGGACCACTATATCATATAGCTGCCATAGGACCGATCGGGCGAAAATCAAGTCTTAGTACGAAAAACTTTTTTGTTTTATGAGATATCTCAACCAAACTGATACAATATGCATAATATTTAGTTTTATATATCCTGTCCAAAGTTGGTTTAAATCGGACCACCGGACCGGACCGGATTTTAAAACAAACCTTAGTAAATTAGTTAGCTAATTGCTTTGTGACTTATACGGTGCAGATAACTAACTTACGCCTCCTACCGCCAATATCCCACTTTGAAATTTTTTTTTTTGTAGATTATGATTCTTGCAACAACAAAAATAAGAATTGACCCCGCTGTGCGCCGAAAAAGAGCGTAGTTAGTTGGTAGAGGATAAATTGAATTAAAAGTCGTAGGTTTTACTGGTGTTGTAATTTTGAAATTTTTATCTTGAGTGTTAGCGGAGATATTGACAAAGACTTTTATTCAAAAGTTTTCAAATCGTAAATGTTTTAAAATTCTTTTATTTTATTTATCAAAATAAAATTCTTCAAAGTTTTTAAAGATTTTTTTTTTAAATAATTTCACAAACTCCTTTAAAAGATTTTTAAAATAAAAATCAACAAGTTATAATTATTTGAAACTTTTTTAATCACAAGTAATTATTAAATGTGATTTATAAAATCAAGTCTTTAAATAACCATTAATATTGATTTTATTCTTTTATAAATCAAATAAAAGTTTATTCGCTGTTTGCAGAGATATTGAAATAAAAACAATTTTGGTACATTCAAATTAAAAATTGAACTTCTCATTATGGTTGATTTTTTATGATGCTATTTTGAACAATAATCATTATTTTCAGTACTTGGATTTCTTTGAATAAGTTCTCCGTATTTTCTAAGGCATACTCTAAGAGTTAAGGCAACTGATTTAAAAGTAAATTCTAGTGGCATTATATAAATGCTGGCAGGACTAGGCCCCAATGAGGGTTTTCCGTTGCAGATAATTTCAGTTATATTATTGCTTATAATAAATTTTTTTGGATATTCGAACAAATGTAAACTATGCAAAATCTTTAACATTCTGTGCTCAGTATAATACTGTCAATGTCTTCTTTACTTTTTTGATCATTAATACAAGCTAAAAATGCCATTGAGACTGGCAAAAGCAAGGATTTTATCTTCTTTTGAATTTATATTACTTGTTTCCGCGGCATAAAATATTCATTATAAAGGGTGGTCCATCTAGTGTTTGGAATTTGAAATATTCATAATTTGACTTTAAAAACGTCAAATGTCATTAGGAAAGCGACTAATATTTAGTAAGAACTTTGACATTTACGAAATGGGTCGCTATTCGCTTGAAGAAAGTTAGGAAATATTAAAAACATATTTCCAAAGTGGTGAGTCCCCGACTCAAACTGTGCGAAATTTGAAAAAAAAAACATTTAACAAAAAAATTGTTCCGAAAACTCAATTTGTTATCGATCTAAACAATTGAATATTTCGCGAACTTCTTTGATTTGAATTTTGCATAAAGACCTTGCCAAGAAGCCATACAAAGTTCAATTGGTGCAGCATTATTGGTCCTTTTTAGCTCGGTACCCAAAAAAGGGTACTAGAGCCTATTAGATTCGTGTCAATTATGGTACAGAATTTTGAACACATATATCTCCGCGACTATAAAAGTAAGAGCAACCAAATTTGGTGACAATACTCCTATGATGTTGATCTATATCAAGTTTGTTTTCAAATTTGGCCCCGCCCACGTCCGCCCACGTAAATGATATAAAATCGTATAACAAGAGCACTTTTAAATCCACAGCCTTGAGACTTGGCACACAGGATAGGGGGTCCAGTCCTGAGGTGTGCTGAAATTTTCATCGAGATCGGTTAATAAACAAAGAATATATTTGAGGAAATATGATATATGGCGAAAATATAATCACCTGGATCTCAGAGACTATAAGAGATAGGAGTATTGTCACCAAATTTGGTATCTCTATGTTGGTCACGCAGATCAAGTTTGTTTTAGAATTTTGCCACGCCCCCCAATTATCCTGTAATCGACAAAAAAACTAAAATATCCAAATACTACCCAATTTAAAAGGTACAGATGTCAAAATCTGCACACACACTAAACACAATTTTAATATTGCACCCTGAAAACTGCATTGCAATCGGATAACAAATACAGAAGATATTAAATCAAAACTTCACATTTCTCATGCCTACGTGCAGTGGCCAGATTTTGGTACAAAACTTGCAGCAATGCATGCGATTTGTGGGTACATTGGACTCGGGATCAAAACAACTCTTTGTTTTGAACCAAATTATTTATTATTATTATT
The DNA here is from genome assembly GCA_951394115.2 of Drosophila phalerata. Taxonomy (NCBI): domain Eukaryota; kingdom Metazoa; phylum Arthropoda; class Insecta; order Diptera; family Drosophilidae; genus Drosophila; species Drosophila phalerata. The sequence goes on along the minus strand of CATOAP020000079.1, from coordinate 80,956 downwards.
ATTTTTATTTTTTTATTTTTTTTTTCATTGCATTAAATTAATTACATATTAATTAATAATTACATACTTTTTAAATGAATACTTTACATACTTAATCAATAATTTTATGTGATGCACATTTTGCAATCAGTACCATGAATTAGCAGCAAAACGAATTTAGTTCTATAAATAGCTTTATTTGCACATGTATGTATGTGTGTATATAGGGCTTCTCTTCTAACGAGCGAGACATAATTGAAACAAAAGAAACGTGCAAAACGTACAACGAAAAAAAATGATATACATTGATATTTCCACACGCAAATATAATGCTCCGATGGCTCTGATGTTAGAGCCGTGTATTTCGAAGCGATGAGTCGAGAGTTCGAATCCCGTTTCAATCTTGCCCATGTGCACCTTTTTTTTTTTTTTTTTTTGTCAACTATTTCCTTTTTTTTTGTCAACTATTTTCTTTATTACAATTTTTACTTTTTAACAACTTGTATTTTCTTTGATTTTGTGAAAAGAGTAACTAAATATATATATATAATATAATCTGTATTTTATTATTCACGTATTGTATTATAGTTAGTATTAATACCAGTTCTGTCACAGACTAGCACCCCTAACTGTAGGCTATAGGATAGCATATAGTCTGTAGCATTTTATGTTGACCATATTTTACTGAAATTGAATTAATCGGTTGTGAACGTTTGGGTATCGAGCAAGTTACTGTCGAGTGCGCTCGACTGTAGACATACCACACCTCATCGCGAGCGAAGCGAGCCGGGGGTAGGCGAGCAAAGCGAGCAGGGGGCGGAGCCCCCTTGTTTTTTTGAAAATGAAGTAGTCACAGTGATTTTGAATGGTGAGCGCAACCGCCAAATGTTAAGTGGTTTGTTCTTCGAGGAAATTAAAGCGGAAGACTTGGACGATATTTGGTTTCAACAAGACTGCGCTACGTGCCACACAGCGCACGCCACATTCGATCTTCTGCGCCCAATCTTCGAAAATCGAATAATCAGCAAATATGGAGATGTGAATTGGCCGCCAAGAAGCTGTGATCTGACACCGTTAGACTATTATCTTTTGGGAGCGGTCAAGGACAAATGTTATGCAAACAATCCTGAATCAATTGATGTGTTGAAGAACGAGATTCGTGTTGCTATTGCTGACATATGTGCCGAAACAATTGAAAATGTTCTCAAAAATTGGGTTGATCGAATGGGCTACTGCCAAATCAGCCGTGGTGGTCATTTGACGGACATTGTTTTTCATAAATAAATGATTTAAACCAACCTTTCAATAAATGTTCAACTTTTCAACTTCTTTCCATATTTTAATGCGAAACCTACCAGTTTTAAGAGTTTGTAAGTTTCTGGCATTTTAGTCAACCTAAGACTACCATATCATATAGAAAAATCGGCTGTAAAATGCCAATTTTCAGTGTAATGGACAATTATGATTATTTTCTATTTAACAGGTAAAGAAAACCTTCAACTTTTAGCTCATAAAATTCGTGTAAAATTCTTAAAATAAATGCTAACAATTATTGCGTTAAAGTAGCCAAAAAAGAAACCTCATTTGCTCTTTTTACCTTCTGAAAAATTAAATGCTTTTATTTAATTTATTTATTTTTCGAGAAACGAAAGTTTGGTGGCTTTAAAGCGATTGCGAAAAAGATCAAAAAGAGCAGCGATTCGTGTTCGTTCAATATAATTCGACAACTGACAACTTCAATGTTCTTAGGCCTAGCTCTAACATATGGTGGCGAAGCGAGGCGAATTCGCTCTCAAAGCGATCAACGAAAGCTTTATTATGCTCTCGCTTCGCCCTAAACCTAAATTACACTAGACTTCATGGTATTTATAATTCAATGCGCTGTTCTGCGCCAACACCGGCCCCCATGAAGCGCTGTGGGCTTCATCAAACAGGCAGCCGCGCCAGCTTGTGGATTGGCCTCTTAAACGTCCCTCCATTGGACGTCCTAATGTCGACGACCCGCACGATGCCGTCCCCTCCTCTGTGGACCGCCGTTATTCTGCCGACCAGCCAATTCTGGGGCGGCAGGTTGTCCTCGGCGACGACCACCAGCTCTCCAAGGGCGACGTCTGGCAGGCGGTGATGCCACTTGGTCCGTGCTTGCAGTCCCAGGACATACTCCTTGGACCATCGCCGCCAGAACTTTCGCTTGAGCGACGAGACAGCTCGCCATCGATTTAAGCAGGTCAGGCCCTGCTGGTCCGGGGCCCGCTCTGCTGGCATTGCTGCTAGTGGTCCTCCCACTAGCAAGTGGCCCGGAGTTAGTGCCTCGCCGTCGCTGGGGTCGTCGCTGAGTGCTCCTATTGGCCGTGAGTTTAGCACCGCTTCCACTGCCACCAGCGTTGTCTGCAACTCCTCTGCTGTCAGCAACAGGCTGCCTACCGTCCGTAGGAGTAGGTGCTTTGCAGACTTCACACCTGCCTCCCACAGACCCCCGAAGTGCGGAGCTCTTGGCGGTATGAACGCAAATTCGTATCCGCTTCTTGATGCGAATTCGCGAATTGCGTCCGCCTCCTCCTCGATTTGAGTCCGCAACTCCCGAAACTGGCGACTTGCTCCGACGAAGTTCGTCGCGTTGTCGCAATGGACGGTCTGCGGGACTCCTCGACGGCCGACGAGCCTTTGAAAAGCCATTAAAAACGTGTTAGTGGATAAGTCGGAAACTAGTTCTAAGTGCACCGCTTTGGAGGCGAAGCAAACAAAAAGTGCGATATACGACTTATACGTAGGCTTTCCACGCATTCGAAAGGTCGTGCTAATTGGGCCACAAAAATCAACACCACATATAGAAAATGGGCGGAGTGCTCGGAGTCGATCTGCTGGTAAATTACCCATTATTTGGGTTAGCAGACGAGGCTTGCATTTAAAGCAAGGGATACAAGATCTCACTGTATGGCGACAGACCTCTTGAGCATTAACGAGCCAAATTCGCTCACGAAGAATACTCACGAGCGCTCTCGGGCCAGCATGACAATTCGTTAAATGCAGGTATCTAATATAGCTTCTAGCAAATTGCGAGCTTTTAGGGAGTAGCATCGGAAACTTGGCATCATATGAAAGAGGAGCATTTGCAAGTCGTCCCCCCACTCGCATCAACGTAAAGGAGCACCAAGATCCATTATACTCATGTATATATAGATCCGGTCGGTCTACCATAGCTGTCAGTCCGACAGCTGTTTTACGTACTTCCAAAGTACGCATCTCGTCTGTAATCAGATGCTGGTTAACCGGCCAGGATTCTCTTGATTCCTTCAAAAATGTAGGCCCACCGAACCAAATAGACGATAGCAATTCGTCAACATCGCAGCCTCTCGAAACGATATCTGCTGGGTTCTGCTTTGTCGGTACATGGCGCCATTCAGCGTTTTCTGTCCACTCTTGGATTTCAGCCACACGATTCGACACAAATGTTGCCAAGGACGAAGGATGTGACTTGATCCAATGAAGTGTAACTTCAGAATCAGACCAAAGAACAGTCCGTTCAATTGGTAATCGGATAAGATTTCTGATTCGGTGACAGAGATCTGCGAGAAGGTGAGCCGCGCACAACTCAAGTCTAGGAAGAGTCTTAGTCAGAACTGCTAGCTAGGCAAACTATTGCAGACTTCTTGCACTCGCTGTTCTTCAATTCTGGTGGTAGCGAAAAGTGTTTATTTCGAGGCCAATGTTCAAATTCTTTGCAAAGAAAGGGTGGTCTTTCTAGCCAAATCGAAGGTACGATTTCATGAGTGTCGCAACCTCTAGATGCCAAATCGGCTGGGTTCAACAACGTCGGCACATGTCTCCAAGATACATCTTTAGACATCTCTTGGATGCCTGCAACTCGATTAGCCACGAATGTTGCCAACAATGAAGGGGAGGTATTTATCCAATGTAGTGTGATTTCTGAATCTGTCCAGAAATTCACTCTCTCGACTCTACAACGGTCCAACATGTGTTTGATAGTTGACCATAATTGAGCTAACAAATGCGCGGCGCACAGTTCGAGTCTGGGTATAGACTTCGTCTTGAGAGGCGCAACTTTCGCTTGGTCGAAATCGCCTCGAAATGGCTTCACAATTGCGAACAAAAACCGACTTGCTCGATGTGCTTGTCACAATTGGGATTGGGTTCATCTGAGCTAATTCAACTGAAACAGCTGTTCAAACAATGTTTATCAAAATTGCGAGAGCTTCGGTCACAAAAAGTTTGCGACGCCATGTGACACTGGTGTTCACATTGGAGGGTCACAATTTTGTGAGTCCAAATTGTTATCGCAAAGATTTTGACGTTCACATTGCTTTGTGACGTTGTGACACTGCTTTGCGAAGCTTTGTGAGCCAGTGAGAACGCACCATTATGAAGGAGAGTGTTGTGGGGACGAGAACAAACTCTACATTTCGATGAAGTGCAATTAGACACCCTGTGCCCAGAATGCAAACAGTTTATGCACAACTGGTTAGATTTCACAAAGTTGAAGCGATCTGACACAGGTATGGCCGAAAGCCCTTGACAATTTCCGATAGTGTGATTTGCACTGCAGAACTGGCACTTTGGCTCATTACGATTATCTGCATTGGTACATGCGAAAGACGATTTGGTGCTTTTTACCGGCTTCAAATCAGACCGAGCAATCCCTGCTGGCAAGGTTGCCAACTCATGCGAAATGAGTAATACTTTACTTGACAGGGTGCTAAAAGAGCTCAAAACAGCCTTACAATAGGAGTAAGTTACATTTTCTGAATTTGCAAGGCTAAATGCCAGGGCTTTTAAAACGTTCGCTGCTCTGCTATGTATTTTGGTTACGCCCTCTCCTTCTCAAAGAGAGACAATAACTTTGTTAACTACCACGAATGAGCGAGCAAAGCATAATTAGCGCGATTTTTACCGTTTTTTCTTCTTGTCTCTTGAAAGTGATTGTGAAATGTGAAAAAACTTGGAAAATAATTATTTGTACATCACGTAAGTATTAAAATATATTGTTTTTCTTTTGCATTTATACTTTGTATTAAATTAGTTATAAAATAAATTCTAAGAGTAAAAATTTGTATATTAATACGTAAAAATGCGTGGTTCGACTTTATATTAATATGTAAGTACGAGTCGACATTATTTTATACAATACAGTGTTTAATTCATAAAGTAATTAATTTCTTTTTCATTTCTTAAAGTGTGGATGTACACGCAAAAACATGCCGACGCCACTAGAATTGAGAAAACCGAACCAAGACAAGGCAATACACTGAGAATGACTAAAATACCAAAATCAGAATATTTACTAATCCTAGTTTTAAATATTTTTATTTCCAATATGTAATTATTAATATAGCACATTTGTTTAAATAAATATATGTATTATTAATATTTATTGTGTTTTTATGTACGCATGCATTTTTTCGTACGGAATGCCGAGGGCCTGCCTTTTTACTGCCTACTACCTTACATTGTAATGCATTCAAAATACCTTCCAGAGCAATGCCTTCTGGATGCATTATTTTCGAAGCGAACGCCACAGGCCTGCTTTACTGCCTTCCAAAAGAAGGCTTGCAGCAACCTTGTTTTTGGAAATGGGCGTTGGAAAGGGAAATGGGCATTAACAGAGCCATAACAGAAGCCCTGACAAACTACCTTGCAAAAACACCCTTCTTTCAGCGTTTCACCCCTGTATAAAAGCGAATGAAAGACTTCAGATTTATCAACTGCTGACAAATTACTTGCGGTGGTGTTTAAAGTAGCTTTTAGTAGGTGTAAAGTCTTACTGGGTGGTAAAACAACTGTAATTGCAATTGTTGGCAAGAGAGGGGGGAACAAACGACTGAGCAAAGAGAAATTGAAATAGCAATTAATTTATGCTTATCAATATATACAGCTAATTTGGAAAATTTGCTACGACTGTCCGATCAGATCGAGTTAATTTAAAAAAAAAAAACTAAAAATGTTTTACAAATTTTATTGTTAAATTTTAGTATATTAGATTTTTTATTGTTATTTATATTAGAAAAGAAAAGGATGAAAAAATAAGAAAAGATATAAAAATATTATTAATAATAATAATGATATTTCATTAAAATTTTTCTGGAAAATGCTTAAAAATTAAAAAAAAAAAAAAAAGCAAATATATTCAAGATAAACAAATTTTTAAAAAATTTGTAAAATTTTAGGAAAGCTAAAATTTATAAAAATTGAATAATATTTTTAAAATTTTGGAATAATGTAAAATAAATAAATTAAAAAATGTAAACAAAATAAATTTTTAAAATTTTATTAAATTTTTAAAAATTTTAACTTTCCTAAAATTTTAAAAATTTTTTTGTTTTTAAAATTTTACATTTTTTTAAATAAATTATTACATTAAATATTTATACACTTATGTTTATTAAGTTTTCTTTTTATATTATTAATTGCACTTAATAAAATCAAATTTTTTTGTACAGATTCTGTACATACGGTAAGTCAATTGTTATTGTTGCTGCCCGAATTATTTAGTGACCGGTATTAAATGACAAGGTAATATAGTAAACTTCTTTTGGCCACATTCAAATACATAATGCTTGCAGCAACTTGACAATAAAAACTACCCTTATGCATATATGTATAATCAATCGTAAAACGATTATTTTGTTTATCTTCACTTTACTTACCTTAACTTGTGTATTTTTAACAATAAATTAACACAGCACTTTGAATAAAAAAACACAACACATATCGTCACAGTGGGTGAATCGATTTCGTGTTCCAGGTCATCAAAAATATAATCGATGCAGGTGTCCATATTAAATCACTTTGTTAGAAATCACTTTTATTAAAGAATAGGGGGCTCCACCCCCTGCTCGCTTCGCTCGCGGTATTGATAAAATTTAACTATGTATTTAGAGTGTAGTCATAAAATTAGAAAAGTGTTCCTCATTTCCACACCACCACAGAGGTAGAGGACTTGGCGCATTTTTTTTATAACGTGGTGTCCCCAGTAGGTATAATCCACTGCCAACTATGCTCTGTTGTCCAATCTAATGATTTTTCACAAATAAATGAAATGTCACCAAAAAAAAAGCTCTTCGAGAAATATAGGAACTGATAGTGCTTCAGTTATTGTAAAACTTCCTTATAAACCACATTTTTTGTTTTGCTATTTTGAGCCAGAATAAATAAGTCTCTAGCTGAGCTAACTCTAGAGCAGGCGACATAAAATTGTCCATGGGAGAAACAATCATCTCTTAGGTCTAGCCCGGCCAACTGTGACTTATTTATTGTTATAGTGCATATCATCTTCTAGTAAGCCTAAGGCCTTACATGCTAATTGAAATGTATTATAGGTTACCCCATTTACTGTTTTTAAGTCTACGAATGAAGTTGGACCCCGTACCTCATGGAGTAAAAGTCTCAAGTAAAAGCATTCCCTATTGTTGGGATGTATAGTGTACACTCTACCCAAACACCTATCAATTTTAACTCCAGGAAAATTGGGGACATCTAACCCACGCTTTCTTCGCTGAAACTTATTGTTCGTCCATATGTAATATGACGGAACTTCAACATACAAAAGCGTTTTTGCAAAGGGGTCGTTTTTGCAAAGTTCAAAGAAGCCTGTTAAAGTCGTTTTAGACGGATTGCAAATATTTTCAGCAAATTCATTGCGCTTATTTGGATTAAATGTTACACGCTGTCCATTTTCCAAGTGCACACTTAATTGAAAGATAGCCGGAAATCTTTCATGTATGAGCATTATGGGATGTCGTTTGGCTTGGGATGAAAAAATTATTAAATACCATTCTTTTCTTTTCTTTTTGTTATATTCATTGATATATTTATTGGCTTTCCGAAAAAGTAAAGTAATGAGTATTGATGACAAAAGTGGGCGCACCTCTGAAAAAAAGTACAAAAAAAAAACCCAATTTTAAAAAATTCAAAAAAAAAAGTTTTTCGTAGTGTTTGGCCCCAAATCTATCCAAAAAAGTGGGTTTGGCCCACAAAAAGTTTAAATTTGTTGCCTAGTGTAATCAGTTGAAAAGAAAAAGACCAATAAAGAAAAAATTTATATATTTAAGAAGCTTGATATGTTTTATTTTATTTAACAGTAATTAGATACATTTTCATTCTAACTATAATGTGTTCAACATTATTACGCTTAACAGTGCTATAATGGCGCGCCTCATAAAAATATTGCGCAACATATGGTTTCCGAAAATCTTTTTTTGCTTTGCTAATTATAATTAGCAATAATTATTGACCGATTTAAGAAAATAAAAAAGCGTTTTACTCGTAAAAATGTGTTCTTTTCAAATAAAATATCAAAGTTAGAGAGTTTGTAGCAAAAAGTGATCAAAAACATCACTAAAGTCAAAAAGTTAAAAAGAAAACAAAAAAAAAATTTTTTACTTATCAAATACTCTAATAAGGGAATTAAAACATGTTAAGTCAAGTATGGACCATTTAAACAAAACAAGTAAAAAAAGTAAAATCGGTGAACATTTGACGAAGCTATGCCCGTATAAGTGAGCGCAAATACAGAAAAACGGTTTTTTTTTATTTTTCCATACCTACAACATACGCTATGTCCCATCCCAGAAGTTTTGCTTTGATTTTTTTTTGTAACACGGTGTTATTTGCGGTATCAAATAGCATTATCCTACTGAGGGCCGTTTTCTCATCATGCTTTTAACCTTACAGTGTAGACAAATTGGCCTTGAAGGGAACTTTGATTTTCTTGTCAAAAATTTAGTTGCAGGCAGGCTGTAAGTTACAGGGCGGATCATCCATACTATAAGGGCTTAACATTCGCCAACTACGATTATTTCGGTGTTGCTAAGGGCAACGCCATAAAGTATATCAATTATTGCATTCCTTTAGGGTCTTGAATTTCTTATCATCATTTATCCTAATTTATAACCGCGATTTTTATCTGATATTAATGAGAATAAGCAGAATAATAACTAAAAATAACACGAAACGTTATTTAAAAACAAAAGAGTTTTATACTCAAAAATGTGGGTGCAATATGTTGTTTTTGCGATTTGCATTGGACAACCGTGGCGTGGAATAAATTTGAAAGGCTATTGAATTACTCCATATTCATGGTAATCCGTCTACCAAATTTGGTTGTACTAGCTCTCAAAGCGGTTGAGATATAGGCACAATTCACACAAAAATTTCAGGATTTTAAATTTTGCGGCAAACCTTCTGACAAGTGTTGCTCATTTTTAAAAAGTGTGAATACTTGTCTCGCCTTCTATTGCTAAGTGAACATCCTTTTAATTTAAGTTTTCTACCTATTAACTCCATTTTCTCTTCTATTTCCTGTAATATTGCGGTAAAACATGTGCACCCTTACGGACAAATCGCTTAACAGTTTGCAAATAATTTTCAAATGAGTAAGACGAACCTGCAATCGGGTCTACGATTTGTTCAATAGTTTCTCATACATGAACATTGTAAGAAACATTTTTTTTCCCAAAAACACGAGGAAATTTCTCAACAAATAAATCTGTTGAGAAGTTTCAAGGTTAGACTCCCTTTGTTTTTGGGAGCAGAGCAGCCTGTAAGCACAGTGTAATTATAAAAACAAATAATACTGGTTATCAGACGTTGTCTCTTTATGAGCTACAATATCAGTGTATAATAAGAATTGCCTGAATTCAGTGGCTTTCCAGTTAGGAAGCTCTAGCAATGTTCTCGGCTGTCGAGCAAAGTCTTCTGGAACTGTCTTCTGCATTGATATTAATATATCCGAAATTTTTACATTATTGGCATCTGAAATTTTATCTAGTAATTTATTATTATAAAGTCCTCTCAAAAATCAATAAGATGCATGCAATCAAGTGGAACTTGAGTAACCATCAAAACTCCATTTTTTTAAAAAGCATGCAGTCAGGTCAAATACTCCTTCTTGTAATGAGAAGGGTATTTTCTAGAATTAAAAGCTTGAACTGTTATTAATTCTGCAGAGTTTGTGCTGAATGTCAAAACAGAATCTATTTTGCGTGCAACCTGAATGCACTTGCTACACCCGTGACTAGAGATATATCCAGGTGTACCAGTAACAAAAGCTCTGGCAGGAGCATCGCAGACAATTGCTCTAAGTTCTGTAAGTAAGTGAAATTGAGTCCTAACTTTAAAAATGGCATACTAAAACTTTTTCTAACTCACCTGGTTCATGAGATACGGGGGTGTAAGTGGGAGTGAAAAAATTTAAGCGATCGCAGCTAATGGGTCCGTTGGGGACTTTTTAAAAATTATTTTTTAAAAATTCTAATCAAAAAGACGCGTCGATTAATACCTCGATCAACCAAATCCAATAACTGGTTCAAAAGATAATAAAATTTGAAATTTTTAGTGGACTTTTCAAATTAAGATGAAAAGTCAGTTTGTTTGTCTGTTCGTTTGTCCGTATCAAAGCGCTAAAAAAGCTTAGATGTAATGATGAGGATTTGTTTCTTTTCAAAAATATAGAAATGTTTGTTCTACGACTTTTTGAATTTCCCGCTAGTTTAGCGGGAAAACGCTATTTCCCGCTGAAATTGAAACCCCAATAGTTTGCAAACCATAGAAGCTACAAGATATGTGCACAATGCCAATTTTCGTGTTTTTTTTTTTTTAAATTTTTATTTTTATTTAATAAATGGAATAAACTGAATTTGGGGCTAAAAATTGCTTTCGTCACTAGACTTTTACCTCGTGTATTTAAGTCATCACCAACTATTTCTTCTACCTCTATTCTGTCAACCGCATCCGGTAAATCAATCAAATCTATTTCTTCCTCCACAGGCAATAATTGTTCCAAATTGTTACTATCTCTAATTTCACCTACATAATCTCTCTCCTTTAAGCTTCTTTTAAAAGAATCTAACTCGGAACGTAAAGCGTCCCATTCCCTTTTAAATTTTAGTATATTAGATTTTTTATTGTTATTTATATTAGAAAAGAAAAGGATGAAAAAATAAGAAAAGATATAAAAATATTATTAATAATAATAATGATATTTCATTAAAATTTTTCTGGAAAATGCTTAAAAATTAAAAAAAAAAAAAAGCAAATATATTCAAGATAAACAAATTTTTAAAAAATTTGTAAAATTTTAGGAAAGCTAAAATTTATAAAAATTGAATAATATTTTTAAAATTTTGGAATAATGTAAAATAAATAAATTAAAAACTGTAAACAAAATAAATTTTTAAAATTTTATTAAATTTTTAAAAATTTTAACTTAACCAAAATTTTAAAAAATTTTTCAAAAATTTTTTTGTTTTTAAAATTTTACATTTTTTTTAAATATATTATTACATATTAAATATTTATACACTTATGTTTATTAAAAAATTATTAAAAAAAAAAAACACGAAATTTGGCATTGTGCACTGTGCTCAAAAAGGGCGAGCTTCTTTGTACATAAAAATTACTTTTTGCACAGTGCCGAATACCAATTTTCGTGTTTTTTTTTTTTTTTAAATAATTTTTATTTTTATTTAAAGTTTTTATAATAAACTGAATTTTGCTCGTCACACAATTGGATATCAGAAATTTTTGAGCTAAAAATTGCTTTCGTCACTAGACTTTTACCTCGTGTAGAGGTTTTTTTTGTGGGATATCAGAAATTTTTGCAATTGCTTTTGCTTTTGACATTTTAACTTTATCATAAATGCAGGGAGATAGTAAAAAATATAGCTAAGAGACTCCGCCCCTGTTTGCTTCGCTCGCGTTACTACTGTCTACTTTTCATACTAAGACTTTTCGCCCGATCGGTCCTATTTTAGCTATATGACATAGTGGTTTGATTACCGGTTACCAATTTCGGTCAGGATGTATAAAACTAACTTAATCATATAATGCATATTCTATCAATTTGGTTAACATATCTCATAAATCAAAAAAGTTTTTCATACTAAAACCTAATTTTGACCAGATCGGTCCTATGACAGCTATATGATATAGCGGTCCGATATGAACCAATTTCGGTCAGGATGTATAAAACTAACTTAAATGCATATTCTATCAATTTGGTTAAAATATCTCATAAATCAAAAAAGTTGTTCATACTAAAACCTTATTTTGACCAGATCGGTCCTATGACAGCTATATGATATAGCGGTCCGATATGAACCAATTTCGGTCAGAATGTATAAAACTAACTTAAATGCATATTCTATCAATTTGGTTAAAATATCTCATAAATCAAAAAAGTTTTTCATACTAAAACCTTATTTTGACCAGATCGGTCCTATGACAGCTATATGATATAGCGGTCCGATATGAACCAATTTCGGTCAGGATGTATAAAACTAACTAAAATGCATATTCTATCAAAAATATAGAAATGTTTCTTCTACGACTTTTTGAATTTCCCGCTAGTTTAGCGGGAAACCGCTATTTCCCAATAGTTTGCACACCATAGAAGCTACAGATATGTCCTATATATCATTGGAAAGGTGAGTTTAAGGGCTTTTAGACGTACCTTCAAACTTTTTTTCTAAAGTACTCAGGTAACATTTTACAGGTGAAATAAGGTTTTTTAGCTTATATTTTGGCGATTTCTGACAAAACGGCTCTAACGATTTTTAAAAAAACTTTAAATAAAAATAAAAATTATTAAAAAAAAAAAAAAAACACGAAAATTGGTATTCGGCACTGTGCAAAAAGTAATTTTTATGTACAAAGAAGCTCTCCCTTTTTAAGCACAGTGCACAATGCCAATTTTCGTGTTTTTTTTTTTTTTTTAATAATTTTTATTTTTATTTAAAGTTTTTATAATAAACTGAATTTAGCTCGTCACACAATTGGATATCAGAAATTTTGGATCTAAAAATTGCTTTCGTCACTAGACTTTTACCTCGTGTAGAGGTTTTTTTTGTGGGATATCAGAAATTTTTGCAAATGCTTTTGCTTTTGACATTTTAACTTTATCATAAATGCAGGGAGATAGTAAAAAATATAGCTAAGAGACTCCGCCCCTGTTTGCTCGCGTTACTACTGTCTACTTTTCATACTAAGACTTTTCGCCCGATCGGTCCTATGTTAGCTATATAATATAGTGGTTTGATTACCGGTTACCAATTTCGGTCAGGATGTATAAAACTAACTTAATCATATAATGCATATTCTATCAATTTGGTTAAAATATCTCATAAATCAAAAAAGTTTTTCATACTAAAACCTAATTTTGACCAGATCGGTCCTATGACAGCTATATGATATAGCGGTCCGATATGAACCAATTTCGGTCAGGATGTATAAAACTAACTTAACTGCATATTCTATCAATTTGGTTAAAATATCTCATAAATCAAAAAAGTTTTTCATACTAAAACCTAATTTTGACCAGATCGGTCCTATGACAGCTATATGATATAGCGGTCCAATATGAACCAATTTCGGTCAGGATGTATAAAACTAACTTAAATGCATATTCTATCAATTTGGTTAAAATATCTCATAAATCAAAAAAGTTGTTCATACTAAAACCTTATTTTGACCAGATCGGTCCTATGACAGCTATATGATATAGCGGTCCGATATGAACCAATTTCGGTCAGGATGTATAAAACTAACTTAAATGCATATTCTATCAATTTGGTTAAAATATCTCGTAAAACAAAAAAGTTTTTCATACTAAAACCTAATTTTGATCCGATCGGTCCTATGACAGCTATATGATATAGTGGTCCGATTTGAACCAACTTTGGTCAGGATATATAAAACAAAGTAAAATGCGTATTTTATCAGTTTGGTTGAGATATCTCATAAAACCAAAAAGTTTTTAGTACTAAAACGTGATTTTCGAACTAAAACGTGATTTTCGACCGATGGAAAAATATATATATTCAGTTAACAGGCAATATCTTCCAAACCCCTTAACCAAAATTTAGGTATTATATACCAAAAAACGCAGAATTTTACGTACTAAAACATACATAAATTTAATAAAAATCGTTAGAGCCGTTTTGTCAGAAATCGCCAAAATATAAGCTAAAAAACCTTATTTCACCTGTAAAATGTAAAATGTAAAAAAGCCCTTAAACTCACCTTTCCAATGATATATAGGACATATCTGTAGCTTCTATGCTCTGTTGTCCAATCTAATGATTTTTCACAAATAAATGAAATGTCACCAAAAAAAAAGCTCTTCGAGAAATATAGGAACTGATAGTGCTTCAGTTATTGTAAAACTTCCTTATAAACCACATTTTTTGTTTTGCTATTTTGAGCCAGAATAAATAAGTCTCTAGCTGAGCTAACTCTAGAGCAGGCGACATAAAATTGTCCATGGGAGAAACAATCATCTCTTAGGTCTAGCCCGGCCAACTGTGACTTATTTATTGTTATAGTGCATATCATCTTCTAGTAAGCCTAAGGCCTTACATGCTAATTGAAATGTATTATAGGTAACCCCATTTACTGTTTTTAAGTCTACGAATGAAGTTGGACCCCGTACCTCATGGAGTAAAAGTCTCAAGTAAAAGCATTCCCTATTGTTGGGATGTATAGTGTACACTCTACCCAAACACCTATCAATTTTAACTCCAGGAAAATTGGGGACATCTAACCCACGCTTTCTTCGCTGAAACTTATTGTTCGTCCATATGTAATATGACGGAACTTCAACATACAAAAGCGTTTTTGCAAAGGGGTCGTTTTTGCAAAGTTCAAAGAAGCCTGTTAAAGTCGTTTTAGACGGATTGCAAATCTTTTCAGCAAATTCATTGTGCTTATTTGGATTAAATTTTACACGCTGGCCATTTTCCAAGTGCACACTTAATTGAAAGATAGCCGGAAATCTTTCATGTATGGGAAATGCAAGAATTCTCCATACTGCTTCTGAACTGCTTATATATCGACCACATTCATACAATTTAACTTCATCGTTTTTATTTTCAAGTGTATATGACGCTTGATCACTGCCTTTATTTAAATATTTGCAAATATATTTAATGCACTTTACAGAACTGCAGTACTCTACATTTATATGTGCTTCAAATGTTCGTGATAGAACACTATTGTAGGGCACAACCCAGCGATTATCAAGAACTTTACCTCTAACATTAGCCGTAAAACCACTATCATTTGGAGCTCTCCGCCGATATTGAGGATAACCATCATATCCCGTAATAGTTTCTTTACTGCATTTTCCTTGATGCATACATGGCGAATTTGGGTTCAATGTACCGCAAGGTCCATGAATAATATTAGATTTTACTATATCATGGAGCAGAGGATCCCGGATTGGATCAGGAAGTTCTGTTGATATAATATTATCAATCTGATCAGGCATTATCTTATTTTCTAGCCATAACAGTAGATGAACATGGGGAAGACCACGTTTTTGCCACTCTATTGTATACATGAAGCATTTAACTTCACCAAACAATTCGCCTTTCGTTAATATCGACATTAATACTTTGACTTTCAAATGGAAGACTCGAGCTATAACAATAATTTCAATATTTTCATAACTTATTTCTCTGAGATATTCCATACTTATTAACGATTCATCACATCTGTTTGGCATTGGAAACCCATACTGTGTTAAGCAGTTACCTCCTATTGATGATACAATATCTTCAATTTGGATCTTCTTTTAATTGTATTTTGTGGAAAATATCTTCTGAGAGGCTTTTTTTGTACTTGTCCCACAGGCACACAGCGTCAGATATTTGACAAAATACTAAAATTACTGCAAAAATCTCTCGCATTTTATTTGGGCTATTACAGAGAGCAGCTTCTGCCATGGTAGAGTCCCAGTGCATATCATCTTCTAGTAAGCCTAAGGCCTTACATGCTAATTGAAATGTATTATAGGTAACCCCATTTACTGTTTTTAAGTCTACGAATGAAGTTGGACCCCGTACCTCATGGAGTAAAAGTCTCAGGTAAAAGCATTCACTATTGTTGGGATGTATAGTGTACACTCTACCCAAACACCTATCAATTTTAACTCCAGGAAAATTGGGGACATCTAACCCACGCTTTCTTCGCTGAAACTTATTGTTCGTCCATATGTAATATGACGGAACTTCAACATACAAAAGCGTTTTTGCAAAGGGGTCGTTTTTGCAAAGTTCAAAGAAGCCTGTTAAAGTCGTTTTAGACGGATTGCAAATCTTTTCAGCAAATTCATTGTGCTTATTTGGATTAAATTTTACACGCTGGCCATTTTCCAAGTGCACACTTAATTGAAAGATAGCCGGAAATCTTTCATGTATGGGAAATGCAAGAATTCTCCATACTGCTTCTGAACTGCTTATATATCGACCACATTCATACAATTTAACTTCATCGTTTTTATTTTCAAGTGATCACTGCCTTTATTTACATATTTGCAAATATATTTAATGCACTTTACAGAACTGCAGTACTCTACATTTATATGTGCTTCAAATGTTCGTGATAGAACACTATTGTAGGGCACAACCCAGCGATTATCAAGAACTTTACCTCTAACATTAGCCGTAAAACCATTATCATTTGGAGCTCTCCGCCGATATTGAGGATAACCAGCATATCCCGTAATAGTTTCTTTAAGGAACTGTCGGGGAAATTTTTTACTGCATTTTCCTTGATGCATACATGGCGAATTTGGGTTCAATGTACCGCAAGGTCCATGAATAATATTAGATTTTACTATATCATGGAGCAGAGGATCCCGGATTGGATCAGGAAGTTCTGTTGATATAATATTATCAATCTGATCAGGCATTATCTTATTTTTTAGCCATAACAGTAGATGAACATGGGGAAGACCACGGTTTTGCCACTCTATTGTATACATGAAGCATTTAACTTCACCAAACAATTCGCCTTTCGTTAATAACGACATTAATACTTTGACTTTCAAATGGAAGACTCGAGCTATAATATCATGACGATCATGAGATTTTTGTCCTGGCAATATTGCATTTGTTATATCTTCCCATTTTGGATTGCATGTGAATGTAATGAAAAGATCAGGACGACCGTAATTTCGAACATACGTCATATCATCCTGAGTCTTTTCATGCATATAGCGTGCTGATCCAGTGAAAATAGATGGTAAGATTACTATCTCACCAAGTTGATCAATATTTACATCTTCCTTTCTAATGGCATCTTTAAGATGTATATAACTGTCAGCTCTTAACTGAGCTTGATTGTGCCGAATGAAATTAAGCCTTTCGGTTTCAATTTTGGCGTACATATCAACCAAAAATTGACTGAACAAAGAGCGGCAATAAACCAAATGATTGACTTCACCTTGCCGAATCATTATTCTGTAACTGTAAAATCCAAGAGCCGATACAGTCTTTTTAACATATTTTTTTGTCAAAGGATTACATTGAGGAATGTCAATGGCGTAACCATCTTCGCCATGACAGAAAAGTAACGGATATTGCAAGGCGTCATAAGAACGGTGTAATTCACTGATATGTTTAAGTTTCTTATCATGACTCTCAATAACAATATCTCGTTTCTCAAACTGTTGACCGACTATGAACAGAGCCACTTCACTTACTTCTGGTGCATTAAAGCGCCCTTTGTGAGCACCGGTTGGTTTTTTATCAGCGTGAATGACCATTTTATAATCTGTACAATCTTTTGGCACTTTTTGAAGACCAGTTTTAAAATCCTTAATATAAGGATTACACTTGTTCAACATGGATTGCAGGGTCTTAACTAACTCTAGTTGAACATCAGAATTGTATTTACATCTTAAATTGGCTTCTTTGTCATCTTCATCAACGAAATATATTTGAAGAAATTTTTCTTCGCCTTCAGAATGTGGATAAAGGCTTCCAACTAAGTGATAAACTTGACCCTGAACTTTAAAAGTTGGCATATAATTACCTTCTCTAATAATTTTTGTTTTTCCAAATGAAGTCATTTGAAAGCAATTATTGTACTTTCCAATACAATCCATAAAGTGGATATGGTTGTGATGACCACCAATTAATAGGCTTTTAAGAGGCTCGGGTAAAGCTTTCAAAGGGGAAAGTTGAACTTTTTCTTCCTTACAGCATATACCTTTTGGTTCTCCTTTCCATTTAAAAGCTGAACAAAATTTACACTTTTGATCCATTTTACCCAATGCAATCGCTTTATCGGTATTATAGGCCGTTTCGAAATTATAGTTAAAAGCTGAATTTGCCTTCATGTTCCATGGATGCAATCGTCTTTGGCTTCGTGCCGTTGGATTTCTTGCATGAGCACTTCAGGATTGTCAGCTTGATATTTAGCGACTGTAGCTTTGTTTACTTCAGGATGGTTAGCCTGATATTTTGCGACTGCAGCTTTGTTT
Organism: Drosophila phalerata; assembly: GCA_951394115.2. Lineage (NCBI taxonomy): Eukaryota > Metazoa > Arthropoda > Insecta > Diptera > Drosophilidae > Drosophila > Drosophila phalerata. The sequence goes on along the minus strand of CATOAP020000079.1, from coordinate 62,697 downwards.
ACTTCAGGATTGTCAGCCTGATATTTAGCGACTGCAGCTTTGTTTACTTCAGGATGGTTAGCCTGATATTTATCGACTGCAGCTTTGTTTACTTCAGGATGGTTAGCCTCATATTTTCCGACTGCAGCTTTGTTCACCTCAAGATGGTTAGCCTGATATTTATCGACTGCAGCTTGGTGCACTTCAGGACGCTTATTCTGATATTTTTCAGATGAAGTCCTTAACTGCTTTTTTCTAACTATATCACATACTCGAAATTGCCTCTTCGTTGGCTTTTTTTGATTAGGAGCTGTACTATGAGAGGAAGAATTTTCAATTTGCAAAGTTTCTAATGGAATGAGAACATCGTAATGTCCATTAGAAGGATTACCTGTAAAACGTAGTCTTTTTAATGGATCTTCTAGTGTCCCACACTCTGCGCATTTTTTGCTTTTGTAAAATACTTCGATATAAATTCGATATATTTCCTCAGCGGCCATTACCTCAGATAATGCACCATATGTATGAGACTGCTTCATTTGTTTCTCATATTCAGCGGAGCTGTCAAATATGTTTCCCTCTGAGTTTGAGGTAAATAGATAAAATTGATCCCATCGATCAACCACATATCTTACAATTTCCTGGCGTATATTACTAAAACAATCTTGGGTGCCATTCAAAATAAAGGAAATTGACCTAAAAAGGCAAGCTCCGGCACCTATGATAGGAACTATTGAATGGGGCTTTATAGCACCATCTATATTTAGATTTTTAATATTCATGATGACTATCTCAATCTTAATAGAAATTTGGAAAATATCCAAATTGGATTGCTTATTTGATGAATATCAAAGTTGCAAATTGTCTGTAGAAAAACAAACTTGTAATATATGCACTAAATAATGTATTAAACAGTAACACCGAATATTTAAGGACGATTACAAAATGTTGCGAAATATTTATATCGTAAGAAAAAAACCACTTTAAAAATAGAGATTTGTAAGTTGTACGATATTTTACGGTACAATTCAAGTACCTTAAAACTATAATTATACGTAAAAAAAAAAAAAAAATAAAAATAATTATTGTACCAATTTCAAATATTTTATAATTTATTTAATATTAACTTAGAAAAGTTGATTAAAATTAAATAAAATTATGAAATATATCTTTTAAAAATAAAAATTTAAACATTACACTTATATCATATAAAAAAAATTTTAAATTTTAGAGCAGCGGTGGGCAAGCCACTGTGTGAAAAGTTTTGATGCGTTTTGATCTTTACCACATAATAAGCGTTCGACCTACAAAATAAAATTTATTAAAATTTTGACTCATCAACATTAACAACAACCACACAGATCTTTCGTCGCGGCGCACAGACTCATACATTTTTACACACATAAATACATATTATTGTAAGCGCAAAAGCCGCTGTGTGCGCGCTCTGCCTCGAACTTTTCTGAACAAGTCAACTCGAGAATGACTCGATGATCGATCCGACCGTTTGAAGAAAACGGGTATTGCATCGGTCATGACTCTTGACTCGATCGAAACGAACAAATCACAACGGGTACGAGTCAGCGTTCGAGCCTGATCGAACATCTCTTACCCGTTGCAGTTCTCTGTTCACGACCGATTTTTGTAATGTGAACAATATAATATTATAAATTATAGTGTATCTTGATATCTGTTATCCAGAATGTGAGGAGCATAATATCTCATATATACGTTCAGTTTGGTTACATATCTCAATCTCTAAACCTTTTAGTCCACCTTTATGTCAGCAATCACCTCGTCGTTGTTTTCGCAAGGGAAATTATTCATTATCCTTATCCTTGCTACCGACTAGTGCTTTTTAGAAAATGCGACTGACATCGATATTGCTCTTAGTTCGTTCTATGAGACCCTAAATGCACTCTTAGATGGGTATTCCAAATTATATTCCATCGTCTGGTTCTATAAAGCCTCTTTGGTTTACACATAGACTTTCTTATTTAAAGAATACTTAATCTTAATATTTAAAAAAATATAAGAAGTCAGGTTCAAGTCTCGACTGATCTAAGTATACAGTGACCAAGTCGAGCTGAACTATTTGCTAACTTTTTTCAATCCACCTTCTCTCCAATCTCCACTTCCAACTCATCTTATCCTTATTCTATTTTTCAATTTCAGGGTTTCCGCAGTCCTTGCAAAAAATGTTGGATCATTTTTAATTTTTGCTTACCCCAGATCTAATTCTTATGCTAGGAGGTAGCTTTAGGTTCCATTTATAAGAATAAACAAGTGGGAAAGGCTATAGTCGAGATCCCGACCATAGGATACCCGTTACTTATTTCAATACATTAGCGATTCAATCATAATGTCATATTTGCGTTGCCAGAATTACTTGAGAACTTGAAGCATTCTAATAAGGTTTAACAATACAAAAACTATTGCATACTCTAGGGGGAACCTGTTGATTCAACAACTTAGACACGCAATAACTGCTGTTCTACTTGTCCGATCTTGTTGCGATTCAGTGGGATAATAGATAATAATAACAGATATCGGTTATTACCAAAAAATACGTATTATATGAACAATTGTGGGTGAGGTGGTTTTTCGCGATTTGCGGGGGCGGAGGGAGGCGTGGCTTAAATTTGAAACAAACTTGATCTGCGTGAGGTATATGGAAATCAGTGTGACAAATTTGGTAATTCTATCTCTTATAGTCTCTGAGATCCTTGTGTTTATACAGACGGATGACCAGTTTTTCGCGAATTACGGGCGTGGAAGGAGGCGGGTCCAAAATTTAAAACAAACTTGACCTGCTCCAACGCATTTGTGATCTACGTGTGAAAGTTTGGTTACTCTATCTCTTATGGTCTCTGAGATCTAGGCGCTCACACAGACGGACAGACGGACAGACACACATGGCTATATCGACTCGGCTGTTGATGCTGATCAAGAATATATATACTTTATGTGGTCGGAGATGCCTCCTTCTGCCTGTTACATACATTCCAACGAACACAATATACCCTTATACTTATTTTTTATAAGTAACGGGTATAAAAATAATATTGGCAAAATATTTAACCCAAGTTTGTTTTAGAATTTTGCCACGCCCCCCAATTATCCTGTAATCGACAAAAAAACTAAAATATCCAAATACTACCCAATTTAAAAGGTACAGATGTCAAAATCTGCACACACACTAAACACAATTTTAATATTGCACCCTGAAAACTGCATTGCAATCGGATAACAAATACAGAAGATATTAATTAATATCTTTTCATTTCTCATGCGTACGTGCAGTGGCCAGATTTTGGTACAAAACTTGCAGCAATGCATGCGATTTGTGGGTACATTGGACTCGGGTTCAAAACGGCTCTTTGTTTTGAACAAAATTTGTATCATAATTTTTTTTGTTCATTACATTAAATTATTTACATACTTATTAATAATACTTACACATTAATAATACTAATACATACTTTTTAAATGAATACTTTACATACTTAATCAATAGTTTTATGTGATGCACATTTTGCAATCAGTACCATGAATTAGCAGCACAACGAATTTGGTTCTATAAATAGCTTTATTTGCACATGTATGTATGTGAGTATGTAGCGCTTCTCTTCTAACGAGCGAGACATAATTGAAACAAAAGAAACGTGCAAAACGGACAACAAAAAAAAATGATATACATTGATATTGCCACCCGAAAATATGAGGCTGCGATGGCTCTGAGGCGATGAGTCGAGAGTTCGAATCCCGTTTCAATCTTGCCCATGTGCAACTTTTTTTTTTTTTTTCTTGTCAACTATTTCCTTTTTTTTTGTCAACTATTTTCTTTTTAACAATTTGTACTATTTTAACAATTTGTACTTTTTTAACAACTTGAATTTTTCTTTAATTTTGTGAAAAGAGTAACTAAATGTATGGAAACAAAAAAAAAACGCCATAAGGCCAAATTTTATTTAAATGAACAAAAGGAATTGTGACCGCTACAATTTCGTCACAAGGCAAAGATCATCCACCTCATAAGACATATCTTAAACGACGCTCAAAGAATGTAGCTTTGCAAAAAAAAATATGAAATGCTTAAAAAAAACAACATTTTCTTAATTCAAAAATTAATAGCTCTTAAACTACTAACTTAAATCTTAGACTGTGTATAGATAAATTATAGGTATATTCATTAGCTTTCAGGAAAAGTAAAGCTTTTGAATATCGGTTATGGCATTCGGGTGTTATGATGACAAAAGTGGGCGTACCTCTAAAAAAAAGCATTAAAAAAACAGCCAGATTTAAAAAAATTCTAAAAAAAAAATTCTGCCATAGAAAAAAAAAATAAAAATGTTTTTCGGTGTTTGGGGCCCCAAATCTATCCAAAATTGTTTTTATCACTGCGAACGGCAGCTCACTAGAGCGAGTGACGAAAGCAGCACGAAGGGTGCGAAAGGCGACTAGCAATATATACAGCTAATTTGGAAAATTTGCTACGACTGTCCGATCAGATCGAGTTATATACCGATCGAAAGGTTGAGTCCTAACTTACAAAATGGCATACTAAAACTTTTTGTAACTCACCTGGTTCATGAGATACGGGGGTGTAAGTGGGAGGGGAAAAATTTAAACGATCGCAGCTAATGGGGCCGTTGGGGCCTTTTTGAAAAATTTTGGTAAAATTCTGTTTTACGCCGAAAGGTTCAAAAAAAAAAAAAAAAAAACTCCAAATAGCGGGTAATTTATCAAGAATTTAGCAAAAAAAAAAAGTTTGGGGACTCAAATAGTTTTTTTTTTTTAAATTTTTGAAAATTCGAATAAAAATGAACTTTTTTGATGTTGCTTTGTGGAACTTTTCACTCTTTTCAGACGTTTTCCAACACTTTTTATGTAATTTGATTCCGAATCGGAACTGTCCGATTAATATCATGTTTACCAACACTATTTATAACGGGAAACTTTCAAAAATTATTTGTCAGCAAAATGTCGTGCACTGGCTGCAATTTGTTTATGATAAAATTTCATAAATTCAGTGATGACCAATTGTTTGATTTCTTACGAAATCACAATGTCATTTTATCTGAACGGATTTGTCCGAGCAAAATCCATGAGATTTTCATGGCCATAGGAAAACTTTACAACCCATCAAATAGCGGGTAATTTATCAAGAATTTAGCAAAAAAAAAAGTTTGGGGACTCAAATAGTTTTTTTTTTTTTAAATCTTTAAAGTTTGCATAGAAAATTGCTAATTTTTGTTGTTGCTTTGTGCAACTTGTCACTATAACAGCTCGTTTACCAACACTGCTTTTGTGATATGATTCCGATTTGGAACCTATTGAGCTGTAAGATTTTTTGAATGTTTACCAGCACTGCTTTTAAACCTTAATATGAAAATAATTATCTCTTTTAAAAAATATTGGGGCCCTGAATTAGAGAGCCGTACGCAAATTAATTTTTTTTAAATGGCGTGTTTTAAAAATATTTTTTAAAAAATCGTAATTAGAGCGCAGCAGGCAAAAATTTTTTTTAAAAAAATCGCGCGGTAGAAATATCGTGACGGTGGCTGAGATGGATGATCTTTGCCTTGTGACGAAATTGTAGCGGTTCAAATCCCGGTGCGGTCACAATTCCTTTTGTTCATTTAAATAAAATTTGGCCTTATGGCGTTTATTTTGTGTTTCCATACATTTAGTTACTCTTAACACAAAATTAAAGAAAAATTCAAGTTGTTAAGAAAGTACAAATTGTTATAATAGTACAAATTGTAAAAAAGAAAATAGTTGCCAAAAAAAGAAAATAGTTGACAAAAAAAAAAAAAAAAATGTTGCGCACTGGCAAGATTTGAAACGGGAAACGAACCCGCGACTCATCGCCTCAAAATACACTGCTCTACCGTCAGAGCCATCGCAGCCTCATATTTTCGGGTGGCAATATCAATGTATATCATTTTTTTTCGTTGTACGTTTTGCACGTTTCTTTTGTTTCAATTATGTCTCGCTCGTTAGAAGAGAAGCCCTATATACACACATACATACATGTGCAAATAAAGCTATTTATAGAACTAAATTCGTTTTGCTGCTAATTCATGGTACTGATTGCAAAATGTGCATCACATAAAATTATTGATTAAGTATGTAAAGTATTCATTTAAAAAGTATGTAATTATTAATTAATATGTAATTAATTTAATGCAATGAAAAAAAAAATAAAAAAATAAAAATAATAATAATAATAAATAATTTGGTTCAAAACAAAGAGTTGTTTTGATCCCGAGTCCAATGTACCCACAAATCGCATGCATTGCTGCAAGTTTTGTACCAAAATCTGGCCACTGCACGTAGGCATGAGAAATGTGAAGTTTTGATTTAATATCTTCTGTATTTGTTATCCGATTGCAATGCAGTTTTCAGGATGCATTATCAAAATTGTGTTTAGTGTGTGTGCAGATTTTGACATCTGTACCTATTAAATTGGCCTTGTATTTGGATATTTTAGTTTTTTGTCGATTACAGGATAATTGAGGGGCGTGGCAAAATTCTAAAATAAACTTGATCTGCGTGCGCAACATAGCAGTATTGTCACCAAATTTGGAATCTCTATCTCTTATAGTCTCTGAGATCCAGGAGATTATATTTTCTCCATATATCATATTTTCTCAAACTACTTCCCTGTTTATAAACCGATCTCAATGAAATTTTCAGCACACCTCAGGACTCGTCCCCCCATCCTGTGTGCCAAGTCTCAATGCTGTAGCTTTAATAGTGCTCTTGTTATTAGATTTTATATCATTTACGTGGGCGGACGTGGGCGGGGTCCAATTTAAATACAAACTTAGTATAGATCAACATCCTAGGAGTACTGTCACCAAATTTGGTTGCTCTTACTTTTATAGTTGCGGAGATATATGTGTTCAAAATTCTGTACCATAATCGACACGAAACTAATAGGCTCTATACCCATTTTTTGGGTATCGAGCTAAAAACCTTATTTCACCTGTAAAATGTTACCTGAGTACTTTAGAAAAAAAGTTTGAAGGTACGTCAAAAAGCCCTTAAACTCACCTTTCCAATGATATATAGGACATATCTGATATTATTTGCAACGGAAAACCCTCATTGGGGCCTAGTCCTGCCAGCGTTTATATAATGCCACTAGAATTTACTTTTAAATCAGTTGCCTTAACTCTTAGAGTATGCCTTAGAAAATACGGAGAACTTATTCAAAAAAATCCAAGTACTGAAAATAATGATTATTGTTCAAAATAGCATCATAAAAAATCAACCATAAGGAGAAGTTCAATTTTTAATTTGAATGTACCAAAATTGTTATTATCACTGCGAACGGCAGCTCACTAGAGCGAGTGACGAAAGCAGCACGAAGGGTGCGAAAGGCGACTAGCAAGATATACAGCTAATTTGGAAAATTTGCTACGACTGTCCGATCAGATCGAGTTATATACCGATCGAAAGGTTGAGTCCTAACTTACAAAATGGCATACTAAAACTTTTTGTAACTCACCTGGTTCATGAGATACGGGGGTGTAAGTGGGAGGGGAAAAATTTAAACGATCGCAGCTAATGGGGCCGTTGGGGCCTTTTTGAAAAATTTTGGTAAAATTCTGTTTTACGCCGAAAGGTTCAAAAAAAAAAAAAAAAAAAACTCCAAATAGCGGGTAATTTATCAAGAATTTAGCAAAAAAAAAAAGTTTGGGGACTCAAATAGTTTTTTTTTTTTAAATTTTTGAAAATTCGAATAAAAATGAACTTTTTTGATGTTGCTTTGTGGAACTTTTCACTCTTTTCAGACGTTTTCCAACACTTTTTATGTAATTTGATTCCGAATCGGAACTGTCCGATTAATATCATGTTTACCAACACTATTTATAACGGGAAACTTTCAAAAATTATTTGTCAGCAAAATGTCGTGCACTGGCTGCAATTTGTTTATGATAAAATTTCATAAATTCAGTGATGACCAATTGTTTGATTTCTTACGAAATCACAATGTCATTTTATCTGAACGGATTTGTCCGAGCAAAATCCATGAGATTTTCATGGCCATAGGAAAACTTTACAACCCATCAAATAGCGGGTAATTTATCAAGAATTTAGCAAAAAAAAAAGTTTGGGGACTCAAATAGTTTTTTTTTTAAAAATCTTTAAAGTTTGCATAGAAAATTGCTAATTTTTGTTGTTGCTTTGTGCAACTTGTCACTATAACAGCTCGTTTACCAACACTGCTTTTGTGATATGATTCCGATTTGGAACCTATTGAGCTGTAAGATTTTTTGAATGTTTACCAACACTGCTTTTAAACCTTAATATGAAAATAATTATCTCTTTTAAAAAATATTGGGGCCCTGAATTAGAGAGCCGTACGCAAATTAATTTTTTTTAAATGGCGTGTTTTAAAAATATTTTTTAAAAAATCGTAGTTAGAGCGCAGCAGGCAAAAATTTTTTTTAAAAAAATCGCGCGGTAGAAATATCGTGACGGTGGCTGAGATGGATGATCTTTGCCTTGTGACGAAATTGTAGCGGTTCAAATCCCGGTGCGGTCACAATTCCTTTTGTTCATTTAAATAAAATTTGGCCTTATGGCGTTTATTTTGTGTTTCCATACATTTAGTTACTCTTTTCACAAAATTAAAGAAAAATTCAAGTTGTTAAAAAAGTACAAATTGTTAAAATAGTACAAATTGTAAAAAAGAAAATAGTTGCCAAAAAAAGAAAATAGTTGACAAAAAAAAAAAAAAAAATGTTGCGCACTGGCAAGATTTGAAACGGGAAACGAACCCGCGACTCATCGCCTCAAAATACACTGCTCTACCGTCAGAGCCATCGCAGCCTCATATTTTCGGGTGGCAATATCAATGTATATCATTTTTTTTCGTTGTACGTTTTGCACGTTTCTTTTGTTTCAATTATGTCTCGCTCGTTAGAAGAGAAGCCCTATATACACACATACATACATGTGCAAATAAAGCTATTTATAGAACTAAATTCGTTTTGCTGCTAATTCATGGTACTGATTGCAAAATGTGCATCACATAAAATTATTGATTAAGTATGTAAAGTATTCATTTAAAAAGTATGTAATTATTAATTAATATGTAATTAATTTAATGCAATGAAAAAAAAAATAAAAAAATAAAAATAATAATAATAATAAATAATTTGGTTCAAAACAAAGAGTTGTTTTGATCCCGAGTGCAATGTACCCACAAATCGCATGCATTGCTGCAAGTTTTGTACCAAAATCTGGCCACTGCACGTAGGCATGAGAAATGTGAAGTTTTGATTTAATATCTTCTGTATTTGTTATCCGATTGCAATGCAGTTTTCAGGATGCATTATCAAAATTGTGTTTAGTGCGTGTGCAGATTTTGACATCTGTACCTTTTAAATTGGGTAGTATTTGGATATTTTAGTTTTTTTGTCGATTACAGGATAATTGGGGGGCGTGGCAAAATTCTAAAACAAACTTGATCTGCGTGACCAACATAGGAGTATTGTCACCAAATTTGGTATCTCTATCTCTTATAGTCTCTGAGATCCAGGTGATTATATTTTCTCCATATATCATATTTTCTCAAACTACTTCCCTGTTTATAAACCGATCTCAATGAAATTTTCAGCACACCTCAGGACTCGTCCCCCCATCCTGTGTGCCAAGTCTCAATGCTGTAGCTTTAATAGTGCTCTTGTTATTAGATTTTATATCATTTACGTGGGCGGACGTGGGCGGGGTCAAATTTAAATACAAACTTAGTATAGATCAACATCCTAGGAGTACTGTCACCAAATTTGGTTGCTCTTACTTTTATAGTTGCGGAGATATATGTGTTCAAAATTCTGTACCATAATCGACACGAATCTAATAGGCTCTATACCCATTTTTTGGGTATCGAGCTAAAAACAAACTTGATCTGCGTACGGTATCCAGAAACATACATACCAAGTTTGAAGTCTCTAGCTCTTATGGTTTCTGAGATCGACGCGTTCAAACAGTCGGACAGACGGACAGACAGACGGACATGGCTCAATCGACTCGACTGTTGATCCTGATCAAGAATATATATACTTTTGGGGGTCTGCCACGCCCCTTCTGCCTGTTACATACATTCCAACAAATTTTGTTCAAAACAAAGAGTTGTTTTGATCCCGAGTCCAATGTACCCACAAATCGCATGCATTGCTGCAAGTTTTGTACCAAAATCTGGCCACTGCACGTAGGCATGAGAAATGTGAAGTTTTGATTTAATATCTTCTGTATTTGTTATCCGATTGCAATGCAGTTTTCAGGATGCATTATCAAAATTGTGTTTAGTGTGTGTGCAGATTTTGACATCTGTACCTTTTAAATTGGGTAGTATTTGGATATTTTAGTTTTTTTGTCGATTACAGGATAATTGGGGGGCGTGGCAAAATTCTAAAACAAACTTGATCTGCGTGACCAACATAGGAGTATTGTCACCAAATTTGGTATCTCTATCTCTTATAGTCTCTGAGATCCAGGTGATTATATTTTCGCCATATATCATATTTCCTCAAATATATTCTTTGTTTATTAACCGATCTCGATGAAAATTTCAGCACACCTCAGGACTGGACCCCCTATCCTGTGTGCCAAGTCTCAAGGCTGTGGCTTTAAAAGTGCTCTTGTTATACGATTTTATATCATTTACGTGGGCGGACGTGGGCGGGGCCAAATTTGAAAACAAACTTGATATAGATCAACATCATAGGAGTATTGTCACCAAATTTGGTTGCTCTTACTTTTATAGTCGCGGAGATATATGTGTTCAAAATTCTGTACCATAATTGACACGAATCTAATAGGCTCTAGTACCCTTTTTTGGGTACCGAGCTAAAAACGCAGAAATTTACGTACTAAAACATACATCAATTTAATAAAAATCGTTAGAGCCGTTTTGTCAGAAATCGCCAAAATATAAGCTAAAAAACCTTATTTCACCTGTAAAATGTTACCTGAGTAAGTTTGAAGGTACGTCAAAAAGCCCTTAAACTCACCTTTCCAATGATATATAGGACATATCTGTAGCTTTTATGGTTTGCAAACTATTGGGAAATAGCGGTTTCCCGCTAAACTAGCGGGAAATTCAAAAAGTCGTAGAAGAAACATTTCTATATTTTTGAAAAGAAACAAATCCTCATCATTACATCTCAGCTTTTTTAGCGCTTTGATACGCGCAAACGAGCCGACAAACAAACTGACTTTTCATCTCATTTTGAGAAGTCCACTAAAAATTTTAAATTTTATTATCTTTCGAACCAGTTATCGGATTTGGGTGATCGGGGTATCAATCGACGCGTATTTTTGATTAGAATTTTTTAAAAATAAAAAATTTTTCAAAAAGGCCCCAACGGCCCCATTAGCTGCGATCGTTTAAATTTTTCCCCTCCCACTTACACCCCCGTATCTCATGAACCAGGTGAGTTACAAAAAGTTTTAGTATGCCATTTTGTAAGTTAGGACTCAACCTTTCGATCGGTATATAACTCGATCTGATCGGACAGTCGTAGCAAATTTTCCAAATTAGCTGTATATATTGCTAGTCGCCTTTCGCACCCTTCGTGCTGCTTTCGTCACTAGAGCGAACTGCCGTTCGCAGTGATAGAATTTATTAAATATAGCATGAGAGATAACACCCAGTAGACTCTGTGATATATAGTTTGGAATGATTGGATGGGTTTATATATTGGTTTGTAGTGAAGCGACGGACTATTATAATGATATTAATTTCTTTAACGAGTACACAAACATATAAATATATTTAGACAAGGGGGCTCCGCCCCTGCTCGCTTTGCTCGCCTACCCCCGGCTCGCTTCGCTCGCGATGAGGTGTGGTATGTCTACAGTCGATCGCACTCGACAGTAACTTGCTCGATACCCAAACGTTCACAACCGATTAATTCAATTTCAGTAAAATATGGTCAACATAAAATGCTACAGACTATATGCTATCCTATAGCCTACAGTTAGGGGTGCTAGTCTGTGACAGAACTGGTATTAATACTAACTATAATACAATACGTGAATAATAAAATACAGATTATATTATATATATATATTTAGTTACTCTTTTCACAAAATCAAAGAAAATACAAGTTGTTAAAAAGTACAAATTGTAATAAAGAAAATAGTTGACAAAAAAAAAGGAAATAGTTGACGAAAAAAAAAAAAAAAAGGTGCACATGGGCAAGATTGAAACGGGATTCGAGCTCTCGACTCATCGCCTCGAAATACACGGCTCTATCATCAGAGCCATCGGAGCATTATATTTGCGTGTGGCAATATCAATGTATATCATTTTTTTTCGTTGTACGTTTTGCACGTTTCTTTTGTTTCAATTATGTCTCGCTCGTTAGAAGAGAAGCCCTATATACACACATACATACATGTGCAAATAAAGCTATTTATAGAACTAAATTCGTTTTGCTGCTAATTCATGGTACTGATTGCAAAATGTGCATCACATAAAATTATTGATTAAGTATGTAAAGTATTCATTTAAAAAGTATGTAATTATTAATTAATATGTAATTAATTTAATGCAATGAAAAAAAAAATAAAAAAATAAAAATAATAATAATAATAAATAATTTGGTTCAAAACAAAGAGTTGTTTTGATCCCGAGTGCAATGTACCCACAAATCGCATGCATTGCTGCAAGTTTTGTACCAAAATCTGGCCACTGCACGTAGGCATGAGAAATGTGAAGTTTTGATTTAATATCTTCTGTATTTGTTATCCGATTGCAATGCAGTTTTCAGGATGCATTATCAAAATTGTGTTTAGTGTGTGTGCAGATTTTAACATCTGTACCTATTAAATTGGCCTTGTATTTGGATATTTTAGTTTTTTGTCGATTACAGGATAATTGAGGGGCGTGGCAAAATTCTAAAATAAACTTGATCTGCGTGCGCAACATAGCAGTATTGTCACCAAATTTGGAATCTCTATCTCTTATAGTCTCTGAGATCCAGGTGATTATATTTTCTCCATATATCATATTTTCTCAAACTACTTCCCTGTTTATAAACCGATCTCAATGAAATTTTCAGCACACCTCAGGACTCGTCCCCCCATCCTGTGTGCCAGGTCTCAATGCTGTAGCTTTAATAGTGCTCTTGTTATTAGATTTTATATCATTTACGTGGGCGGACGTGGGCGGGGTCCAATTTAAATACAAACTTAGTATAGATCAACATCCTAGGAGTACTGTCACCAAATTTGGTTGCTCTTACTTTTATAGTTGCGGAGATATATGTGTTCAAAATTCTGTACCATAATCGACACGAAACTAATAGGCTCTATACCCATTTTTTGGGTATCGAGCTAAAAACCTTATTTCACCTGTAAAATGTTACCTGAGTACTTTAGAAAAAAAGTTTGAAGGTACGTCAAAAAGCCCTTAAACTCACCTTTCCAATGATATATAGGACATATCTGATATTATTTGCAACGGAAAACCCTCATTGGGGCCTAGTCCTGCCAGCGTTTATATAATGCCACTAGAATTTACTTTTAAATCAGTTGCCTTAACTCTTAGAGTATGCCTTAGAAAATACGGAGAACTTATTCAAAAAAATCCAAGTACTGAAAATAATGATTATTGTTCAAAATAGCATCATAAAAAATCAACCATAAGGAGAAGTTCAATTTTTAATTTGAATGTACCAAAATTGTTTTTATCACTGCGAACGGCAGCTCACTAGAGCGAGTGACGAAAGCAGCACGAAGGGTGCGAAAGGCGACTAGCAATATATACAGCTAATTTGGAAAATTTGCTACGACTGTCCGATCAGATCGAGTTATATACCGATCGAAAGGTTGAGTCCTAACTTACAAAATGGCATACTAAAACTTTTTGTAACTCACCTGGTTCATGAGATACGGGGGTGTAAGTGGGAGGGGAAAAATTTAAACGATCGCAGCTAATGGGGCCGTTGGGGCCTTTTTGAAAAATTTTGGTAAAATTCTGTTTTACGCCGAAAGGCTCAAAAAAAAAAAAAAAAAACTCCAAATAGCGGGTAATTTATCAAGAATTTAGCAAAAAAAAAAAGTTTGGGGACTCAAATAGTTTTTTTTTTTAAATTTTTGAAAATTCGAATAAAAATGAACTTTTTTGATGTTGCTTTGTGGAACTTTTCACTCTTTTCAGACGTTTTCCAACACTTTTTATGTAATTTGATTCCGAATCGGAACTGTCCGATTAATATCATGTTTACCAACACTATTTATAACGGGAAACTTTCAAAAATTATTTGTCAGCAAAATGTCGTGCACTGGCTGCAATTTGTTTATGATAAAATTTCATAAATTCAGTGATGACCAATTGTTTGATTTCTTACGAAATCACAATGTCATTTTATCTGAACGGATTTGTCCGAGCAAAATCCATGAGATTTTCATGGCCATAGGAAAACTTTACAACCCATCAAATAGCGGGTAATTTATCAAGAATTTAGCAAAAAAAAAAGTTTGGGGACTCAAATAGTTTTTTTTTTTAAAAATCTTTAAAGTTTGCATAGAAAATTGCTAATTTTTGTTGTTGCTTTGTGCAACTTGTCACTATAACAGCTCGTTTACCAACACTGCTTTTGTGATATGATTCCGATTTGGAACCTATTGAGCTGTAAGATTTTTTGAATGTTTACCAACACTGCTTTTAAACCTTAATATGAAAATAATTATCTCTTTTAAAAAATATTGGGGCCCTGAATTAGAGAGCCGTACGCAAATTAATTTTTTTTAAATGGCGTGTTTTAAAAATATTTTTTAAAAAATCGTAATTAGAGCGCAGCAGGCAAAAATTTTTTTTAAAAAAATCGCGCGGTAGAAATATCGTGACGGTGGCTGAGATGGATGATCTTTGCCTTGTGACGAAATTGTAGCGGTTCAAATCCCGGTGCGGTCACAATTCCTTTTGTTCATTTAAATAAAATTTGGCCTTATGGCGTTTATTTTGTGTTTCCATACATTTAGTTACTCTTTTCACAAAATTAATGAAAAATTCAAGTTGTTAAAAAAGTACAAATTGTTATAATAGTACAAATTGTAAAAAAGAAAATAGTTGCCAAAAAAAGAAAATAGTTGACAAAAAAAAAAAAAAAAATGTTGCGCACTGGCAAGATTTGAAACGGGAAACGAACCCGCGACTCATCGCCTCAAAATACACTGCTCTACCGTCAGAGCCATCGCAGCCTCATATTTTCGGGTGGCAATATCAATGTATATCATTTTTTTTCGTTGTACGTTTTGCACGTTTCTTTTGTTTCAATTATGTCTCGCTCGTTAGAAGAGAAGCCCTATATACACACATACATACATGTGCAAATAAAGCTATTTATAGAACTAAATTCGTTTTGCTGCTAATTCATGGTACTGATTGCAAAATGTGCATCACATAAAATTATTGATTAAGTATGTAAAGTATTCATTTAAAAAGTATGTAATTATTAATTAATATGTAATTAATTTAATGCAATGAAAAAAAAAATAAAAAAATAAAAATAATAATAATAATAAATAATTTGGTTCAAAACAAAGAGTTGTTTTGATCCCGAGTCCAATGTACCCACAAATCGCATGCATTGCTGCAAGTTTTGTACCAAAATCTGGCCACTGCACGTAGGCATGAGAAATGTGAAGTTTTGATTTAATATCTTCTGTATTTGTTATCCGATTGCAATGCAGTTTTCAGGATGCATTATCAAAATTGTGTTTAGTGTGTGTGCAGATTTTGACATCTGTACCTTTTAAATTGGGTAGTATTTGGATATTTTAGTTTTTTTGTCGATTACAGGATAATTGGGGGGCGTGGCAAAATTCTAAAACAAACTTGATCTGCGTGACCAACATAGGAGTATTGTCACCAAATTTGGTATCTCTATCTCTTATAGTCTCTGAGATCCAGGTGATTATATTTTCGCCATATATCATATTTCCTCAAATATATTCTTTGTTTATTAACCGATCTCGATGAAAATTTCAGCACACCTCAGGACTGGACCCCCTATCCTGTGTGCCAAGTCTCAAGGCTGTGGCTTTAAAAGTGCTCTTGTTATACGATTTTATATCATTTACGTGGGCGGACGTGGGCGGGGCCAAATTTGAAAACAAACTTGATATAGATCAACATCATAGGAGTATTGTCACCAAATTTGGTTGCTCTTACTTTTATAGTCTCGGAGATATATGTGTTCAAAATTCTGTACCATAATTGACACGAATCTAATAGGCTCTAGTACCCTTTTTTGGGTACCGAGCCGAGCCGAGCCGTTTTGTCAGAAATCGCCAAAATATAAGCTAAAAAACCTTATTTCACCTGTAAAATGTTACCTGAGTACTTTAGAAAAAAAGTTTGAAGGTACGTCAAAAAGCCCTTAAACTCACCTTTCCAATGATATATAGGACATATCTGTAGCTTTTATGGTTTGCAAACTATTGGGAAATAGCGGTTTCCCGCTAAACTAGCGGGAAATTCAAAAAGTCGTAGAAGAAACATTTCTATATTTTTGAAAAGAAACAAATCCTCATCATTACATCTAAGCTTTTTTAGCGCTTTGATACGCGCAAACGAGCCGACAAACAAACTGACTTTTCATCTCATTTTGAGAAGTCCACTAAAAATTTTAAATTTTATTATCTTTCGAACCAGTTATCGGATTTGGGTGATCGGGGTATCAATCGACGCGTATTTTTGATTAGAATTTTTTAAAAATAAAAAATTTTTCAAAAAGGCCCCAACGGCCCCATTAGCTGCGATCGTTTAAATTTTTCCCCTCCCACTTACACCCCCGTATCTCATGAACCAGGTGAGTTACAAAAAGTTTTAGTATGCCATTTTGTAAGTTAGGACTCAACCTTTCGATCGGTATATAACTCGATCTGATCGGACAGTCGTAGCAAATTTTCCAAATTAGCTGTATATATTGCTAGTCGCCTTTCGCACCCTTCGTGCTGCTTTCGTCACTAGAGCGAACTGCCGTTCGCAGTGATAGAATTTATTAAATATAGCATGAGAGATAACACCCAGTAGACTCTGTGATATATAGTTTGGAATGATTGGATGGGTTTATATATTGGTTTGTAGTGAAGCGACGGACTATTATAATGATATTAATTTCTTTAACGAGTACACAAACATATAAATATATTTAGACAAGGGGGCTCCGCCCCTGCTCGCTTTGCTCGCCTACCCCCGGCTCGCTTCGCTCGCGATGAGGTGTGGTATGTCTACAGTCGATCGCACTCGACAGTAACTTGCTCGATACCCAAACGTTCACAACCGATTAATTCAATTTCAGTAAAATATGGTCAACATAAAATGCTACAGACTATATGCTATCCTATAGCCTACAGTTAGGGGTGCTAGTCTGTGACAGAACTGGTATTAATACTAACTAAAATACAATACGTGAATAATAAAATACAGATTATATTATATATATATATTTAGTTACTCTTTTCACAAAATCAAAGAAAATACAAGTTGTTAAAAAGTACAAATTGTAATAAAGAAAATAGTTGACAAAAAAAAAGGAAATAGTTGACAAAAAAAAAAAAAAAAAAGGTGCACATGGGCAAGATTGAAACGGGATTCGAACTCTCGACTCATCGCCTCGAAATACACGGCTCTATCATCAGAGCCATCGGAGCATTATATTTGCGTGTGGCAATATCAATGTATATCATTTTTTTTCGTTGTACGTTTTGCACGTTTCTTTTGTTTCAATTATGTCTCGCTCGTTAGAAGAGAAGCCCTATATACACACATACATACATGTGCAAATAAAGCTATTTATAGAACTAAATTCGTTTTGCTGCTAATTCATGGTACTGATTGCAAAATGTGCATCACATAAAATTATTGATTAAGTATGTAAAGTATTCATTTAAAAAGTATGTATTAGTATTATTAATGTATATGTATTATTAATAAGTATGTAAATAATTTAATGTAATGAACAAAAACAAGGGGGCTATATGATATAGTCGACCGATTTGAACCAACTTTGGTCATTATGCGTAAAACCACATCAAATTGATTTCCTGTGAGTTTGGTTAGGATATCACTAAATACACAAAAAAATTTTCATACAAAAGGTTATGCCACTCTACAAGGAAGTCAAAAAAGTCGACAAAAACGTGCCTAGATACAAAAAAATATTATATCGCCGTCTCTCCACAGGTTTTCATAAGACATACCTTAAACGACGCTCAAAGAATGCAGCTTTGCAAAAAAAAAAAATGAATTCCCGTTCAGATTTTTTTTCGAGTTTTCCTTGAATTTAAGGACAAAAAAAAGCTAAAAAAATGCTTAAAAAAAACAACATTTTCTTAATTCAAAAATTAATAGCTCTTAAACTACTAACTTTAATCTTAGACTGTGTACAGATAAATTATAGGTATATTCATTAGCTTTCAGGAAAAGTAAAGCTTTTGAATATCGGTTATGGCATTCGGGTGTTATGATGACAAAAGTGGGCGTACCTCTAAAAAAAAGCATTAAAAAAAACAGCCAGATTTCAAAAAATTCTAAAAAAAAATTCTGCCATAGAAAAAAAAAAAATGTTTTTCGGTGTTTGGGGCCCCAAATCTATCCAAAAAAGTCGGTTTGGTCCAATTCAGAATTGGGCTGTTGCCTAGTGTAATCAGTTTATTGTTACTTGTATTTAGCGCGAATTCAATTAATTTAATCGGTAGCTAATTCGAGCGGTGACTTACTTTATTGGCTATTTTATTTATACTTCTAATTAATTATTTAATAAAAAAAATCTGTATTTTATTATTCACGTATTGTATTATAGTTAGTATTAATACCAGCTCTGCACAGACTAGCACCCCTAACTGTGGGCTATAGTCTGTAGAATTTTATGTTAAAGCAGATTTTTTATAAGCACAACCAAAATAGGAAAACAATCGATTGTTTAAACTTGTAAAAGTCGACTGTTTCAACTTATATAAGTCGACTGTTTCAACTTACAGCAGTCGACTGTTTGGTTTTTTGCTTCGACTTAGACTTCGACTTCGACTTGAGATATTTAAACAGTCGAAGCAAAAGCAAAATCAAAATTATTATAAGTCATAATAAGTTTTTCAAAAACTGTATAAACTGTTTTGGCTTTTGCTTCGACTTTGACTTCGACTTTAGAATTTTTTAAAAGTCGAAGCAAAAGCAACAGTTTATTTTAAACACTTAGAAACTGTCGAAGCAGAAGTCAGTCAAAATAAGTCGACTTGTACTGCTTCGACTGTAAGTTTTTAAACCCTGCTAGTGGCCTATTTGCTTAGGTTGGAATTTTATTTAAAAAATTTCCGAAAAAAGGTAACGACCGTTACTTTGGAAACACCCCTATCGAAAAAATTCAACAACTGCACTATTTTAAAAAATCCAACGTAAATTCCGTGCAATCGGGCTTAACAGGCGTATCAGCTTTAAAAAATTAACATCCTAAAACGTTTACACTATAATGAAGTTTATTCTTCATAAAACAGCAATAAACTTAACACACTAATTGTACGCAACAGAATATAGCCTTTCGTTTATATTTTTCTTTTTTTTTACTCATAATAAATGGATGCAAACACAAAAATCGTTTAATTTTTTATAATGTAACGACCGTTACTTTCACCTGTAACGACCGTGACCTTTTTAAAACTTTTTTTTTGTTTACTAGTTGCTTAGCCATTATTAATCGATTATAACTGTTTAAAATATGCTGAATGTTACCCACTGTAAACACTGAAAGAACTTGTATTTATACCCGTTACTTATAAAAAATAAGTATAAGGGTATATTGTGTTCGTTGGAATGTATGTAACAGGGAAAAGGAGGCATCTCCGACCCTATAAAGTATATATATTCTTGATCAGCATCAATAGCCGAGTCGATATAGCCATGTGTCTCTGTCCGTCTGTCCGTCCGTGTGAGCGCCTAGATCTCAGAGACCATAAGAGATAGAGATACCAAACTTTCACTAAAAGACTTCTATATACCCCACGCAGATCAAGTTTGTTTCAAATTTAAGCCACGCCCCCCGCCGCCCACGCAAATAGCGAAAAACCCTCTAAACAAAGAATCTCAGAGACTAAAAGAGATGAAGTAACCAAATTTGGCACACAGATTTCTATATACTTCACGCAGATCAAGTTTATTTCAAATTTAATCCACGCCCTCCTCCGCCCCCGCAAATCGCGAAAAACCATTACACCCACAGTTTTTGAGATAATACGTTTTTTGTGATTATTACCGTTATCTATTAGCATTATCTATTATCCCACTAAATCGCATCAACATCGGACATGTAGAACGACAGTTATGGCGAATTAAAGTTTTCAGAGCAAAACAAGTATTTTCTTTAAAGTACTTTTCAATATATTTAAGTAAGTAACGGGTATCATATAGTCGGGATCTCGACTATAGCCTTTCCCGCTTGTTATACCCATTACTTATAAAAAATAAGTATAAGGGTATATTGTGTTCGTTGGAATGTATGTAACAGGGAGAAGGAGGCATCTCCGACCCTATAAAGTATATATATTCTTGATCAGCATCAACAGCCGAGTCGATATAGCCATGTGTGTCTGTCCGTCTGTCCGTCCGTCCGTCTGTCCATATGAACAAAAGGATCTCAGAGACTATAAGAGATAGAGTAACCAAATTTGGCACACAGATTTCTATATACCCAGCGCAGATCAAGTTTGTTTCAAATTTTGGCCACGCCCCCCTCCGCCTGAATGAAGCTGATGGAAAAAATTTAAAATTAAATGCCGACAATTGCAAAAAAACTTTAGAAACGGTAGCAGATTCCATCAGAGCCGCTGATGTCGATAAAAATAGATAGCGCTACGCGCCTATGCAGGAATATATTTGGGATAAGTGTCCAATACATAATAAAAGCCCAGATACACTCCCGCATAATTGGAATGGTGCAGCTAAAAGGGGAAGGTTCAAGCACATCAAAAAATCTTGCGGTTGAAATTTTGAAAGTCCTAAAGAAATTTGAAATCAACTTGAGGCAAATTGTTTCTGTGACTTCAGACAACGGAGCAAATATGTTAAAAACGACAAGACTATTATCATTCGTTACCGAGGAACAGGCTGAAGAAGCAGAAGAATGCACCAACGACGAATATATTAAAAGAATGGAGGTTGTTGAAAAACCCCCAAATATTCTTTTGGGAAATATACAAGTTTGTCGTTGTGCTGCACACACTGCTCAGCTGTTTGCACTTGATGTCACAAAGTCATCGTCGAAACGGACGGAGCAGTTAAATGAATCTAGGACAGAGACCACTATCATACCAATAGGCAACTTGACTTAAGGCTCAGCAACTAAGTTTATGTTCAGTCGACTGTATTCAGCATTGCCTTCGGTTAACTTATTTGGTTTATATTTTCAAAAAATAAAAAACATGGTGCGGCAAAATAATCAAATTTGGAATTATTTCGAAAATAATGTGGATGATGGCATGGCTACGTGCAAATCGTGCAGAAGCAAACTTACAAACAATCGCGTGTCAAACTTAAAAACGCATATGAAAAAAGTGCACAAGATTGAAGTTGAGGCAAGTATCAAAAAGCCGGAATGCACAACACGGACTGATATAATTCGTAAAAAGAAAATTAAAATAGACGTGAATAAAAAAGTTCTTATACGCTCTTATGGTGCGTTCTCAATGGCTCACAAAGCTTCGCAAAGCAGTGTCACAACGTCACAAGGCAATGTGAACGTCAAAATCTTTGCGATAACAATTTGGACTCACAAAATTGTGACGCTCCAATGTGAACACCAGTGTCACATGGCGTCCCAAATTTTTTGTGACCGAAGCTCTCGCAATTTTGATAAACATTGTTTGAACAGCTGTTTCAGTTGAATTAGCTCAGATGAACCCAATCCAATTGTGACAAGCACATCGAGCAAGTCGGTGTTTGTTCGCAATTGTGAAGCCATTTCGAGGCGATTTCGACAAATATTATATAAATATGAATGATCACGAGAGGAAGCAGAACTTCTTGCATGTGCAGCTATAGGGCTGTGGCTGCTAGATGAGGAGGAGGATGAACCCAGGTCAAAGCGCAAATGCTGGTCAGACAAATTAAATTTGACTCGTGGGACCGAGGGAATGACGCCCAGCTGCTCAGAAATTTTGCCCCAGCCAGCCTCTTTAGAATTGCGGTTCTTATATTCCGCGCTGCACATATTCCAGAGGCATTCCGTCACCTTCACGGCTTCAATAAGCTTCACGATGGTTTCGGAATGCCACTGAATATTATAATTAAATGAAGTTGTTAATAATCAAAAGACATAGTGTTTTAGGTTTATTTGTGTATTTCGATGTTCAACGTCTGGTGACGTTGATTGGATTTATTCGACTATATTGTCGTTCAACTGTTTCATTATACTTAAGTCTAACATTGGAGTTTTACATATATGACTCTGTCGCTGAGTACAGCGGCAGAGCGGGAGCATGTAGTGATCGTATGATCGTATACATTGAGTATATGCATAACGCAAGACAAAGGAATGGTATGCGGCCGAATATGCAGACGTTGCATATTCTGTGCCGCGGTCAGGCCACTCATAAGTGGACGATCATATTTCAAATGTACTTTGGCTTGTGTTATGCTTAGCAACAAAGTGTCGCTAAATGGGTTTGTAGTATATTTGATTTGATATACCCTTACATTAGTTGGGTATGTTGAATATTAGTGTGATCACGCTACACCTCCCTTTTTAAAAGAATAACGTAATATTCTATATGTAGTTATTTAAAAATTATAAGTATATGTAAGATAAATTTGTAAGTTGGGATAAAAATTAGATTTTTTTTTTTTTTTTAAATTACAATTGAAAAGATTGTTGAATATTGTAATATATAATGAATATAAAATGTGAATAAGTGAATTTTAATGTGAATTTTAATGTGGAAACATTTTTTTTTTTTTGTATGTATATATATATGTCGGAGATGGCATAATTCATATTGCGCGGCCTACTTTGCTGGCGATAACTAGTATTGTGAGTCTTACTAGTGTTGGACAGAATTAACACTGCTAGAGTGGGATGACAGCAGAAGCTGTCATCGAGTGAGGCTCTGGTGTGAGTGTCAAAGGTGATGACTTGGCAATAAGGTGTCAAAGAGGATGACTTTACAATTGATCTTTCGGCACGACACACGCAGAGACTCGCTTCGCTCTATAATTTAAAACGAGACATCAGAAGTGGGATTGGACTCGCGTATGCTACCCGCGGACGAACAATTTCGTGTTTTGTTGGAGCAACAAAATAAAAATTTTTTGGAGCTAGCAAAATCGTTGCAGGCATCTGTACGCGAGCCGCAAAATAATGGTGTAGTTGTGTTGCCGAAATTCAACTCGGATGCTCCTGGTGCTGATGCTACCCAATGGTGCGCTACGGTCGACATCGTCCTCGACGAAAAACCTCTGCAAGGTAGCTCTCTTATCTTGGCATTAAGCGAAGCCTTGAGTGGTAGTGCGTGCCAATGGCTATCTCAAATATGCTATCCGGGAATAACATGGCAGGCGTTCAAGCAACTCTTCGTGCAGCGCTACGACAGTCCGGAGACTCCAGCCGCTACGTTCTTGAAATAAACAGTCGTCCAAAGGCTGATGAAGGTCTTGCTGTATATGCAAGCCGCTTAGTGACGTCACTAATTACAAAATGGCGTAACATGGATAAAGAAGAGATAGCTGTGTCCGTAGTTCTTGGACATTTGGCAAACTTTGATCGACGCTTGCAAAGAACAGTGTACACGTCAAATGTGCACAACAGACGAGAGATGCAATCCGAACTACAAGTTTTTACTTTGGATAAAAAGCGACACAATTCCCTGGACGATGAATCTGGTGTTAAACGCTTCAAGACGTCTCAGGTACGATGCTATTCTTGTGGTAAGCTTGGACACAAATCGAACGAGTGCAGAGCTAGCAAGGAGCAGGCTTGACCGATGGAGAAAAGAGAGAACCGCCCCGGCAAAGGACGAGATGAGAAGGACTACATAGTGTGTTATCGCTGTAAGGAGAAAGGACACATTGCCACTAAGTGCCCTAAGAATACCTAGAAGGAAGACCCGAATCGCGCCCGAGTAAGCGAGTTGACTTATGCATCGTAGACGAGCCGAAAACAAGTATGCAGCAACGAGGTGAGAGGTTCCAAGTTACATTTGATTCTGGCGCAGAGTGCTCCTTAATCAAGGAGGGGATAGCCAATAAGCTGATGGGCAAAAGAGCTAATCACGTCATCGCCCTAAGAGGCATTGGCAACGCCAGTACTATACAGATTGAAAGCGATGTTATTATTAATGAAAATAGCTTAAAAATTTTGTTTCATGTCGTACCAGATAACTGTTTAAAAAGCAATATTGTAATCGGCCGTGAAATATTGGCCCAGGGCTTTTCTGCATTAGTATCTTGTAGCGGCGTAGAGTTCATAAGAGATACAACGATTAACACGTGTTTGGTGACTGAAAATGATGTGAATTTTGATAAAATAGAAACGGAAATGAATGGACAATATAGAAATAAATTAGTACTGCTATTGAAAAAGTATTCAAAATGGTTTATAAATGGAACTCCACTAACCCGTATAAGCACAGGCGAAATGTCAATAAGACTAGTTGAGCCAACTAAGACCGTACAGAGACGGCCATACAGATTTAGTCCGAGTGAAAGGGAACTAGTTCGATCAAAAGTTCAGGAGTTAATACAGACGAAAGTTATTAGGCCCAGTAGCTCACCATACGCTAGTCCAGCATTGTTAGTAAAGAAGAAGAACGGTTCTGCAAGACTTTGTGTTGACTATAGAGAACTAAATACGAACACTGTTGCTGACAAGTTTCCGCTTCCTCTTATTATGGATCAGATAGCAAGACTTCGTGGTGCCAAGTATTTTACCTGCTTGGATATGGCGAGCGGATATTACCAGGTCCCTATGCATCCTGACTCTATCGAGTACACTGCTTTTGTGACCCCAGACGGGCAATATGAGTTTTTGGTCATGCCATTCGGGTTGAAGAATGCCCCGTCAGTTTTTCAGAGGGCAGTAATGAAGGCTTTAGGTGAACTAGCATTTGAATACGTCATCGTTTATATGGACGACATTTTAATAGTGTCCCCTACTGAAGAACTTGCGTTTGAAAGATTAAAAATTGTACTTGACGTACTCACAAAGGCCGGATTTTCTTTCAACATCACAAAATGTTTTTTTATGAGGACCTCTGTACAATATCTAGGCTTCGAGGTATAAGCGGGAGAGTTGCGACCAAATCCAAGTAAAATAGAAGCACTGTGCGGATTACCGCCGCCAAAGTCGGTTACTACACTGCGACAATTTATCGGATTAGCTTCATATTTCCGACAATTTGTTCCTGGATTTTCACAGTTAATGAAACCACTATATTTTCTAACTTCGGACAATGCTAAATTTGAGTGGAAAACAGGAGCTATACTTTTGCATAGGATTGAAAACAAGCCATACGTAGTAGAGTATTTTAGTAAAACCACTACTTTATGTGAGTCAAAATACACCTCTTACGAGCTGGAAACACTCGCCGTTGTCAATGCTGTTAAGCATTTTCGCCATTACTTGCTTGGCAGGAAGTTTGTAATATTCACAGATTGTAATTCCCTAAAATCATCAAGACAAAAAATCGAGTTGTTACCAAGAGTATATCGCTGGTGGGCGTTTCTACAATCATTTGATTTCGATATAGAATATAGAGAAGGAAAACGTATGGCGCATGTAGATTTTCTTTCTAGAAATCCACTCCCAACTAAAACAATCTTGATGCATAATAGAGTAGTCGAAAAGCGAATTCAATTGACAGAAATCTCTGAAAACTGGATTCTAGCAGAGCAGCGCCGAGACTCGGATATCGTAGATATTGTCACTAAGTTGGAAAATTATGACCTTCCTGAGGATTTAGCAAAGACATATGAATTGAGAGCAGGCGTGTTATACCGGAAAATTCAAAGAAATGCTAGAACTAGGTGCCTGCCGGTTATTCCACGAGCGTTTAGATGGTCTGTCATCAATCAGGTGCATGAATCAATTATGCACTTAGGTTGGGAGAAGACGCTTCACAAGGTGTATGATCACTATTGGTTTGACTGTATGTCAAAATATGTTCGAAAATTTGTGGACAATTGTATCACTTGCAGAGTAGCAAAATCGTCGTCAGGGAAAACTCAGGTCGAGCTTCATCCCATTTTAAAAGTCAATATTCCTTGGCACACTGTCCACGTAGACATATCCGGAAAGTTGAGTGGAAAATGTGATCGGAAAGAATATATAATTGTTCAGATTGACGCCTTTACAAAGTATGTTTACTTATATCATACGTTCAAGCTAGATGCGGATACATGCGTTAGTGCTTTAAAATCATCGATCTCTTTATTTGGGGTGCCAACTCGCCTTGTGGCCGATCAAGGTAGAAGCTTCACTGGTATTAAGTTTTCTGAGTTTTGTTCAACACAGAAAATAAAACTCCATCTAATCGCTACTGGTGCTAGTCGAGCCAACGGTCAGGTCGAACGAGTCATGAGCACTTTAAAAATTTGTTGACCGCAGTTGAGACTAGTCATCGAACGTGGCAGGATGCATTGGGTGAGGTACAATTGGCTCTAAATTGTACAGTAAATCGAATAACAAAGTCGAGTCCTTTAGAACTCCTAATTGGCAAGATTGCTCGACCACTTGGTTTAACCCCGATAAATGAGAGTGAAGACGAAGTTGAGCTATCCAAAATAAGAAGGCAAGCTGAAAAGAACATGCAAAGTGCAGCAGTGTACGAGAAATTGCGATTCGACAAGGGCAAAGCTAAAGTTCTTAAGCTCAGAGTTGGGGACTATGTTCTCCTTAAGAATAGTGAAAGAAACCAGACTAAATTGGACCCTAAGTTCAGAGGACCTTTTTTAGTGACAGAAGTTTTGGACGGAGATAGGTACACATTAAAATCTTTAAGCAATAACAGACTTTACAAATATCCACACGAAAGCCTTAGAAAACTCCCAGATGGACAGGTACCCGAGCTGGATAGCGATACTGAAGCTGTTGAAAGAGACAGTAGAAGCTGTTGAAAGAGACAGTATAGAAGCTGTTGAAAAAGACAGTATAGAAGCTGTTGAAAGAGACAGTATAGAAGCTGTTGAAAAAGACAGTATAGAAGCTGTTGAAAGAGACAGTATAGAAGCTGTTGAAAGAGACAGTATAGAAGCTGTTGAAAGAGACAGTACGAAAGCTGTTGAAAGAGACAGTATGGAAGCTATTGAAAAAGACAGTACCCAAGCTGTTGAAAGAGACAGTATGGAAGCTGTTGAAATAGACAGTATGAAGATCGAAACTGTTGTGCACGGAAAAGGAATTTTTTTTAATGACCGATTTTTTTTTATAACGAGTAGGCTACTACAAATAGAAAAACAAACACTATCAATTACAATAGAAATTGTTAAAAATGAAGAAATTGTTATTTTTAAGAAAGAACGTGGTTGTAATCAAAATAAAAAGAAAAAAAAAAAAAAAAACATGAAATATGCTCAATTAATTGCGTAATGCAGTTACTAGATTGATATTAATTATTTTGCTTACACGAGGACGTGTAATTTGTCAGAATGGCCGTGTCGGAGATGGCATAATTCATATTGCGCGGCCTACTTTGCTGGCGATAACTAGTATTGTGAGTCTTACTAGTGTTGGACAGAATTAACACTGCTAGAGTGGGATGACAGCAGAAGCTGTCATCGAGTGAGGCTCTGGTGTGAGTGTCAAAGGTGATGACTTGGCAATAAGGTGTCAAAGAGGATGACTTTACAATTGGTCTTTCGACACGACACACGCAGAGACTCGCTTCGCTCTATAATTTAAAACGAGACATTAATCCTTCAATCTTAATAATGGGTTCAAATCCAATAACTCCGACAAATTATAGGTATATTCATTAGCTTTCAGGAAAAGTAAAGCTTTTGAATATCGGTTATGGCATTCGGGTGTTATGATGACAAAAGTGGGCGTACCTCTAAAAAAAAGCATTAAAAAAACAGCCAGATTTCAAAAAATTCTAAAAAAAAAATTCTGCCATATAAAAAAAAAAAAATGTTTTTCGGTGTTTGGGGCCCCAAATCTATCCAAAAAAGTCGGTTTGGTCCAATTCAGAATTGGGCTGTTGCCTAGTGTAATCAGTTTATTGTTACTTGTATTTAGCGCGAATTCAATTAATTTAATCGGTAGCTAATTCGAGCGGTGACTTACTTTATTGGCTATTTTATTTATACTTCTAATTAATTATTTAATAAAAAAAATCTGTATTTTATTATTCACGTATTGTATTATAGTTAGTATTTATACCAGTTCTGCACAGACTAGCACCCCTAACTGTGGGCTATAGTCTGTAGAATTTTATGTCGACAATATTTCATTGAAATTTAATTAGTCGGTTGCGAACGTTTGGGTGCCGAGCAAGTTACTGTCGAGTGCGCTCGACTGTAGACATACCAGACCTCATCGCGAGCGAAGCGAGCCGGGGGTAGGCGAGCGAAGCGAGCAGGGGGCGGAGCCCCCTTGTTAGTTATGCTGCGAAGCAGTATAAAACTTGTATACAAAAAAAATAATAATTAAGTATACGAAACTGGTTACTACACCCACAGTTACTGCTACGAGAGTCTCACTCGAGAAGTCAGTAACAGAAAATTAGAACAGTTTAAAAAAACTTATTTGCTTTGCATGTCCTTAAGATGATAGATACCTAGAATTTTTCCTGTCTCGTCCATGAGTTCATAGTATGCTGGGCTTACTTTGCGTTTTACTTTTGCCGTTAAGAAGACTGATGCGAGTTTTGCGCTAAGTTTCTTAGCGGCATTACTTTGAGAAAAATTGCGAGCATAGACAATATCTCCAACTTTAAATTGAATAGTTCTACTACGCAAGTTGTATCTACGCGTGTTTTCATCATGTGCTGCAGATACGTTTTCCTTGGCCTTGGTTCTAGCAATCTATAACGCATCTTGTTGTTCTAACAAGGTATCATCAGACAAAAGATTGAGCTTACGTAAAAGTTCATAATCTTTTCCATGCAAAACCATGTTCTACCCGAAGGTCAGAAAATAGGGTGAGAATCCGGTGCTACGATGTACACAAGCTCGTAAAGCTCCACTAATTACATTTAAATTCAAGTCCCAATTGCTATGGTCCGATCCAATGTAGGCACGAATAACAGCTAAAACAGATCTATTTAGTCTCTCACTTGCATTTGCCTGTGGAGAGTAGATTGCAGTACAAATGTGAGATACTCCAAAACGAGTAAGAAATGCCTCGAAACTTGCAGAGCGAAACTGCGAACTCGGATACCATGGGTTTACCCATAGGCGGTCGCAAAACAGCATTTGGGCTTTTTGTAGACTTGCACACGGAACATTCAGAAAGATACTTTCTGATCTGTGCTACCATTTTGGTTCAAAATAAATATCTTTTCAACTTCTCTATCAATTTTGCAGTTCCGCAGTGAGCTGCATTTGGAGCATCATGGGCTTGAAATAAAACCTCTTTGACAATTCCTGATGAAATCCAAAGATTCCACGAATAAGATTCTTGAACAGAATCACCAGTTGCATGTTCGTTTCGCTTATAAACGAATCCATCAATCCATTCTGCTCTATTTGCTGGATTAAATCTAGATAATATGCCGAGCTGAACTCTTTCGACTTGAGATCTATCACTGGACCTAAGATATCGAACTCTTCAATGGCTATTTCATCACGTCGAGGAAGAGCATCTGCTACTATATTTTGTGAACCTCTGCGATGAAGAATTGTAAATAAAAAGCCCTGGAGTTTGATAGCCCAACGAGCTAATCGTCCAGACAGGTCTTTTTGATTCATAAGCCATTTGAGAGAGGCATGGTCTGTGACCACGGTAAACTCTTGGCCTTCAATATAAGCTCGGAATTTGGCTATGCCTTTTATCACTGCTAAACATTCGAGCTCTGTCACCGTATAATTTCGTTGAGCTTTTGATAGCTTAACAGACATGTAGGCAATTGGTAGCTCTTCTTCTTCTTCATTTGTTTGTGCTAAAACACAACCAAGGCCATGTAAGCTAGCATCGCATAATAAAATGAAGGGTTTCGAAAAATCTGGGGAATTCAAAATAGAAGCTGTTGTTAACTTAGTTTTTAGCTCTTTGAAAGCATTGTCTGCAGCTTCATTCCATATAAGCTTTTGGTTCTTTTTCTTGAGTAGTTCTGTAAGCGGAATGCTGAGTAATGCATAATTTTCAACAAATCTACGATACCAACCAGCCATACCTAAAAATCTTCTCAATTTCTTTACAGTAGTAGAGACTGGGAATTTATTAATTGCCTCTATTTTCCCTGGATCTGTTTTTAGTTGACCATCGCCTATGATAAATCCTAAGTACTTTATTTCCCGCATGCAAAATTTAGATTTGGCTATGTTGATAGTCAAGTTCGCTTTGCGGAAGTACAGAGCGATTTCTTGCAAAAGCATCATATGCGATTCAAAATCGTCTGACAAAACAAGAAGGTCATCTAAATAAACAAAAACTCTAGTGCGCAGATGAACGGGTATCACATTATCCATAAGTCGACATAACGTTTGAGGCGCATTGCAAAGGCCGAAAGGCATTACCTTATATTGGTACAACGGTCTGTTAGGGATAGTGAACGCCGTATACTGCTTCGAATTTTCAGCGAGCGGAATCTGCCAAAAAGCATGTTTCATGTCAAGGCCGGTTATATATCGAGCTGGAGTCAATCGGCTTAGTATACCATCGATAATAGGAATGGGATATGCGTCCTTGCGAGTGTGTTTGTTGACCACTCGCGAATCGAGACACAAACGCAGTTTCTCACCTTTTCGAACGAGCACGCAATTGCTGCTCCACGGACTATTGGACTCTTCAATAATGTCCATAGCTAACATTCTGTCCACCTCTTCGAAGATTTGCGTTTCTATTGCAGTTGATACAGGCCAATGTCGTTGCTTTACAGGAGTAACATTACCAACGTCTATGCTATGTGTAGATAAATGGGTTCGCCCTAATCCTTCCTTTTCATAAGATGGAAATTAAGCAATAACTGCATTCAAACTTTGAGTCTCTGCAGCACTCAAAATATGCATATTGGGATTGTCTTCTCTATTTTCAAAACCAGTATCTAATTCAGAGACGGACGGATTCATAATTTGATTCAGTAGGCCAAATGCCTTCCAGAAATCAATACCTAAGTATACATCTTGCTTCAGATCTGGAATTATGAAAAACTCTACAAGTTTTGTCATATTACGATAGGTGACTTCAGTTGACACTTTCCCTACTACAGAACATACTGAATTATTGGCTGTTTTAATGTTACCGGAACATTTTTGAAATTTTTGACTTTTTCGGAGATCAATTGCTGCTTGATGGCCCACACAACTGATTGTAGCTCCAGAGTCTAAGAGAGCCATATATTTATTATTTTCTAGAGTGAGTTCTGTATAGAGTCTGTAGTCGGAATTACAAAATATTGCAGAAACAAGTTTCTTCCGAATAGATTTAATATTCTTCCAAAAACTTCTAAGTCTTGAGGTTGAACGTCTAGGCTTTATCTTGAAATGGATACTGTTTACGTCCGCGAAAATCCGCTCTCTAGCCTCTGTGTAATTTGCAAGTCGAACGTGAAAGGGTAGTAATGGGTTTTTTGATGTGTCTTTACCGGGAAAATTGGGATCATTGCAGGGTATTCGACTCAGATCGTCAGGCTTGTCTGTATCGGTCTGAGAATCTCTATCAACGGTTACTGTTTTGGATGCGACAGGATACTTTTGGCCTGCGCATCCCGTATTCGGTTTTCCGAGGGGTTGCAAGAGGCACATTTTGGCTTAAAAGTATTTTTCGCACCACAGCCGTAACAAAAGATGGTGCGAATTTCCAAGCAGTCATCAAACCGATGTCCTGGCTTGTCACAATTCCAACAGATCAGCTGTTTGCGCTGAATTGCCGAAACTTCTTCAGAAATCTGTTGATCTGTCTCACGCTCCAATTCAGCAATACGAGAACGAGGATCAAACTTCGATTTAGTTGTTTTTACCAACTTACAAAATTGCTCATGAGTACGAATCTCTTCGCGAAGCTTGGCCAAGGTATTGATACCTAAATGCATCAACTCATACCGCAAGGATGACTTTGCATTGTGAATTAAAATTCTCACAAGCGAACCTTCAGAGACGTCCTTTTGCAATCGACAAATTAGCTTCTCAATCGCAAATTGAAAATCTTCCTACAAAAAGTAAATGCAAATGATCGCACAACAATCGATAATCGCCGTGTGTGTTCTGTTCTGTTAAAGAACGAACTCGATAAGGAAAATCTTGGGCTTGCATGCCTTCTCTACCGCCATCGAATTTAATATGCCAGCTTTGAATAATACTGGACACTTTCTCTGTTCGGACAGAAGAAGAGGGTCTTGAAGTAATTAACCTATCTTCTGCAACGACATTTTGATTTGCAGCAGTCCTTTCAGGTATCATATCATATCTGGGACTCGTTCTTGAACTAGGATGTTGTGAGCCCTGTTCGCTTCGTCCCACTTGTAAATTTGCCAACTGAGCACTGATAGATTTCTCTATGGTGTCAGACAGAATGGAACTCAAATTTTGAAGAATTTGATTTTGACTCGATTGCATCACAGTCTCAACCAAGTTAAGAATTTCAAGGCGGTTCATGTTCCCTTGATTTGGACGTGCTGAATTGTCTATGGGGGGACTTTGGGGTTTCGATTCATTGATCGAGTCTGCATCCCTCGACGCGGAGTTGCACCTCGACCTCGACTAAATTTAGGAATGGTCTTTTGGGTATTAGAAACTGTAGCATGCTCTACTGTTTCCGAAGGATTTTCAGTATTCGCCGTAGCGTCATGCATTTCTGCTGCCAAAGAATTGTTAGAATAATTTAACTGATTGGCAGAACAATCAAGTTTACAAACTGGACAAATCCGAGAGGATTGTAAATGTCCTACGATGCACCTATGGTGGAATATGTGCTTACAGGGTGTCTCGGCTGCGAGGTCGTTTCTGCTGAGAACCTCGTTACAAACTCCACAGAATTGATCACTGTCCTGAATAGCCGCTACAAAATCTTCTGTGCTATGGTGCACAGCCCCTTTTCTAAATACATTTACATGTTTGTGTACTCGTTAAAGAAATTAATATCATTATAATAGTCCGTCGCTTCACTACAAACCAATATATAAACCCATCCAATCATTCCAAACTATATATCACAGAGTCTACTGGGTGTTATCTCTCATGCTATATTTAATAAATTCTATTGTTAATTTACACATAACTGAAGTTTTCCCTTGGTCAGGTTGCCAAAGATACTCCAGCAATCTGCTATTCCAAAAGGAAATTTCTAGTCGATTGCAAAGTTAGAATAGACTTTCTAAAACATTAGCGCAATTATATCATTAGGCAAAATTATGAAGCTAACCATAATACTTGCAACTTTGCAAAGCATTCAATATACAGATGTTTCGTATGAATATCTAGTCATAGGATTTAGGTCGGCTCCACCGTTTGGGCGCCATTGTGTAGCGTGCCATGTGGTGGGACGTATTTGGTGATTTGTATACCCTGCAGATTCAAATAAAATCTGACTAACATCGGGTATGATCAGCCATAGCCACATAGGATTCGGGTGCGTGCACTTCTTGCTTAGCCTAGACTCAGCTCGACGGATGGGGCGGGGTTCTTCCTCCTCCTATGGTGGCGTACACACACTACAACAAATTGTAAGTGCACTGTGCAAACAAAAGCAGCAAAAACAGAAAGGGAATGGAAATTTGAATCGGACTAGAGATAAACAGACAGACATTTGTGACTTATAGCTCGATTGTAGGGTATTCAGATGTCGAGCATACCCTATTCTGTACCCTCCCTACCATGGCAATATCTAGATGTCATTTCTTTTTGGAATTGCCCCTATAGTAACCCTAGTTACTCTTTTAATATGGAATGGTTATTGGCATGTTGATCGGCGACAGACTTCAAAAGAAAATTTAAACTCTCATATTTTCAGAACAAAGCATTTTTTTAACAATTGTTTATTAAAATATAATTAAGGTTAAACATTTTCATCTTCTTAAACGAACTTGTATCTATGTTTAATGCATGTTTCTTTAATTTTAATGTGAAGATAGAAAATTTGTATTTTTATAAAAAAATATAATTCTTAAAAAAATATATATTCTTTAATATTTAAAGAATATTGTAAAGAAATATATATTCAATTTCAAAAAAATGGGGAAAATTTGCATATAGTGAATATATATATATATGCATATGTATAAGTAGTTTCTTTTTTTTTGGTTCGAATTCAATTCAAGTTTTGTTTAGTAATCAGAGAAAAGAAATATATATATATAATAAGTATGTATGAATGTTTAATGTTCATAAAAAAAAAACTGAGAAAAATAATTTACCAATACGTAGGACTCACCAAGCACTGCCGTCGTTGAGCTCAAAATGACGATGTGGCTAACCTTGATACGCTTAATAGAAAAACAAGGGGGCTCCGCCCCCTGCTCGCTTCGCTCGCCTACCCCCGGCTCGCTTCGCTCGCGCTGAGGTCTGGTATGTCTACAGTCGAGCGCACTCGACAGTAACTTGATCGGCACCCAAACGTTCGCAACCGACTAATTCAATTTCAATGAAATATTGTCGACATAAAATTCTACAGACTATAGCCCACAGTTAGGGGTGCTAGTCTGTGCAGAACTGGTATTAATACTAACTATAATACAATACGTGAATAATAAAATACAGATTTTTTTTATTAAATAATTAATTAGAAGTATAAATAAAATAGCCAATAAAGTAAGTCACCGCTCGAATTAGCTACCGATTAAATTAATTGAATTCGCGCTAAATACAAGTAACAATAAACTGATTACACAAGGCAACAGCCCAATTCTGAATTGGACCAAACCGAAAAACATTTTTTTTTATTTTTTTCTATTGCAGAATTTTTTTTTTTGAATTTTTTGAAATCTGGATGTTTTTTTAATGCTTTTTTTAGAGGTACGCCCACTTTTGTCATCATAACACCCGAATGCCATAACCGATATTCAAAAGCTTTACTTTTCCTGAAAGCTAATGAATATACCTATAATTTATCTATACACAGTCTAAGATTTAAGTTAGTAAGTTTAAGAGCTATTAATTTTTGAATTAAGAAAATGTTGTTTTTTTTAAACATTTTTTTAGCTTTTTTTTGTCCTTAAGTTCAAGGAAAACTCGAAAAAAAATCTGAACGGGAATTCATATTTTTTTTTTGCAAAGCTGCATTCTTTGAGCGTCGTTTAAGATATGTCTTATGAAAACCTGTGGAGAGACGGCGATATAATATTTTTTTGTGTCTAGGCACGTTTTTGTCGACTTTTTTGACTTCCTTGTAGAGTGGCATAACCTTTTGTATGAAAATTTTTTGTGTATTTAGAGATATCCTAACCAAACTCACAGGAAATCAATTTGATGTGGTTTTACGCATAATGACCAAAGTTGGTTCAAATCGGTCGACTATATCATATAGCTCCGCCTCCCACAAATTCGTGGAAAACAATATTTTGGTGGGCATTATGAAGAGCATGAGTAAAATAAGTTTTTAGCTCGGTACCCAAAAAAGGGTACTAGAGCCTATTAGATTCGTGTCAATTATGGTACAGAATTTTGAACACATATATCTCCGCGACTATAAAAGTAAGAGCAACCAAATTTGGTGACAATACTCCTATGATGTTGATCTATATCAAGTTTGTATTTAAATTTGACCCCGCCCACGTAAATGATATAAAATCTAATAACAAGAGCACTTGGCACACAGGATAGGAGGTTCAGTCTTGAGGTGTGCTGAAATTTTCATCGAGATCGGTTAATAAACAAAGAATATATTTGAGAAAATATGATATATGGAGAAAATATAATCACCTGGATCTCAGAGACTATAAGAGATAGAGATTCCAAATTTGGTGACAATACTGCTATGTTGCGCACGCAGATCAAGTTTATTTTAGAATTTTGCCACGCCCCTCAATTATCCTGTAATCGACAAAAAACTAAAATATCCAAATACAAGGCCAATTTAATAGGTACAGATGTCAAAATCTGCACACACACTAAACACAATTTTGATAATGCATCCTGAAAACTGCATTGCAATCGGATAACAAATACAGAAGATATTAAATCAAAACTTCACATTTCTCATGCCTACGTGCAGTGGCCAGATTTTGGTACAAAACTTGCAGCAATGCATGCGATTTGTGGGTACATTGGACTCGGGATCAAAACAACTCTTTGTTTTGAACCAAATTATTTATTATTATTATTATTTTTATTTTTTTATTTTTTTTTTCATTGCATTAAATTAATTACATATTAATTAATAATTACATACTTTTTAAATGAATACTTTACATACTTAATCAATAATTTTATGTGATGCACATTTTGCAATCAGTACCATGAATTAGCAGCAAAACGAATTTAGTTCTATAAATAGCTTTATTTGCACATGTATGTATGTGTGTATATAGGGCTTCTCTTCTAACGAGCGAGACATAATTGAAACAAAAGAAACGTGCAAAACGTACAACGAAAAAAAATGATATACATTGATATTGCCACACGCAAATATAATGCTCCGATGGCTCTGATGATAGAGCCGTGTATTTCGAGGCGATGAGTCGAGAGTTCGAATCCCGTTTCAATCTTGCCCATGTGCACCTTTTTTTTTTTTTTTTGTCAACTATTTCCTTTTTTTTTGTCAACTATTTTCTTTATTACAATTTGTACTTTTTAACAACTTGTATTTTCTTTGATTTTGTGAAAAGAGTAACTAAATATATATATATAATATAATCTGTATTTTATTATTCACGTATTGTATTATAGTTAGTATTAATACCAGTTCTGTCACAGACTAGCACCCCTAACTGTAGGCTATAGGATAGCATATAGTCTGTAGCATTTTATGTTGACCATATTTTATTGAAATTGAATTAATCGGTTGTGAACGTTTGGGTATCGAGCAAGTTACTGTCGAGTGCACTCGACTGTAGACATACCACACCTCATCGCGAGCGAAGCGAGCCGGGGGTAGGCGAGCAAAGCGAGCAGGGGCGGAGCCTTTCATTACATTAAATTATTTACATACTTATTAATAATACATATACATTAATAATACTAA
This sequence comes from Drosophila phalerata, assembly GCA_951394115.2. Taxonomy (NCBI): domain Eukaryota; kingdom Metazoa; phylum Arthropoda; class Insecta; order Diptera; family Drosophilidae; genus Drosophila; species Drosophila phalerata. The sequence goes on along the minus strand of CATOAP020000079.1, from coordinate 25,426 downwards.
TACATACTTTTTAAATGAATACTTTACATACTTAATCAATTGTTTTATGTGATGCACATTTTGCAATCAGTACCATGAATTAGCAGCACAACGAATTTGGTTCTATAAATAGCTTTATTTGCACATGTATGTATGTGTGTATGTAGCGCTTCTCTTCTAACGAGCGAGACATAATTGAAACAAAAGAAACGTGCAAAACGGACAACGAAAAAAAATGATATACATTGATATTGCCACCCGAAAATATGAGGCCGCGATGGCTCTGACGGTAGAGCAGTGTATTTTGAGGCGATGAGTCGCGGGTTCGATTCCCGTTTCAAATCTTGCCAGTGCGCAACATTTTTTTTTTTTTTTTGTCAACTATTTTCTTTTTTTGGCAACTATTTTTATACCCGTTACTTATAAAAAATAAGTATAAGGGTATATTGTGTTCGTTGGAATGTATGTAACAGGCAGAAGGAGGCATCTCCGACCACATAAAGTATATATATTCTTGATCAGCATCAACAGCCGAGTCGATATAGCCATGTGTGTCTGTCCGTCTGTCCGTCTGTCCGTCTGTGTGAGCGCCTAGATCTCAGAGACCATAAGAGATAGAGTAACCAAACTATCACACGTAGATCAGAAATGCGTTGGAGCAGGTCAAGTTTGTTTTAAATTTTGGACCCGCCTCCTTCCACGCCCGTAATTCGCGAAAAACTGGTCATCCGTCTGTATAAACACAAGGATCTCAGACACTATAAGAGATAGAATAACCAAATTTGTCACACAGATTTCCATATACCTCACGCAGATCAAGTTTGTTTCAAATTTAAGCCGCGCCCCCCTCCGCCCCCGCAAATCGCGAAAAACCACCTCACCCACAATTGTTCATATAATACGTATTTTTTGGTAATAACCGATATCTGTTATTATTATCTATTATCCCACTGAATCGCAACAAGATCGGACAAGTAGAACAGCAGTTATTGCGTGTCTAAGTTGTTAAATCAACAGGTTCCCCCTAGAGTATGCAATAGTTTTTGTATTGTTAAACCTTATTAGAATGCTTCAAATTCTCAAGTAATTCTGGCAACGCAAATATGACATTATGATTGAATCGCTAATGTATTGAAATAAGTAACGGGTATCCTATGGTCGGGATCTCGACTATAGCCTTTCCCACTTGTTTTTTTTACAATTTGTACTATTTTAACAATTTGTACTTTTTTAACAACTTGAAATTTTTTTTTAATTTTGTGAAAAGAGTAACTAAATGTATGGAAACACAAAATAAACGCCATAAGGCCAAATTTTATTTAAATGAACAAAAGGAATTGTGACCGCACCGGGATTTGAAGCGGGTGATATTGTGGCGGGGGTCGGAGGTTAGAAGAGACCTAGATGGATACGCTCCATGTTATCGCTGCTGGGCAGCAAGAGCCTATAGACGTGTGTTGACAAATAAACATAGAAAAAGTACTTTGACCGATGATACTCTTACATGATTCTCTTTGATGATACACTTTTGTGAAACTCATATATTGCACTCTTGCTTGAATGAGCAACAGCTTTTTGCAAAGAAAGGAATTGACGAGCTTCTTATGCAAGGCTGTTTGAATCTGCTGACATATTCAGCTGTAGCAAGCATTGCAAATTTGCCTAGCAAGAACGTAAATTCTGCTCCTGTTTATCAGATGCCAGTGCAAGTTTATCCGCGTCAACTGATTTTTCGTGCGAGCACTCCGCATCTTCATTTTTGTCGCAGCACTCTGAAGATGGGAATGCACCAGTTCCAATATTGATCACTGAAAATAGGAACGTGCCAGCTTCCTCGTTTGCTGATTTTTTCAACAGCAATGAATACGAATAAGAAGTGTGCGGTATAAAATTAATATTTAAATAAAACATTTTGTACCCACCTGAATATACGGCTTTAGCATTTTAATTATGGCTTGACATGTTTCGGGCACTATGCGCCCAAGACTCTGGGGAGAAATGCCAGTTAAAATTTTCAGATCCTCGTAGCTTTGGCCACTGGCCAAAAAGCGCAAAGTAGCTGAAAGTCTTTCATGTGCGCTTATTGCTGCTCTCATTACAGTTTCCTGATGATGAATTTCTGGAGCTACCAAATTTAGAAGTTCTTCATAAGTTTCAGTATCCATTCTAAGAAAGTTCTTAAAATGCACACGGAAAGTTTCTTTAAGCTCCTTTAAAAGATTGGTATGGGTGAATTTTTGGCGCTTTGCGTACCACTCTTTCATTCTGTGCATCCTTTTTTGCGCTTGCTCCTTTTTCTTTTTTTTCTTTAAATAAACATGTATTGCCATCAATGCAATTATTTTATCGTTATCCGATGACATGTTTACTCTCTGAAAATTTTCAACAAATGACGTTTGCAAGCAATGTTTGAAATAGTTAGTGGACAAATGTAATTCTTGTTCGACGAACTGTTCGACTGTGGATGGCCTGCTTAAAGCGAAAATCACAGAGCGACTCACTAAGGATACAGACTGAGATTCCGTTTGCGGAGGAGCAGGAGGTGCAAGTATGGTGAAGACTCTGACATACTCTGCATCGAGATTTAGTCATGCAGTAGCACTAGATTTACTGAATACTTATGCATGCAAGTATGGAGAAGACCCTGACATACTCTGCATCGAGATTTAGTCATGCACTTGCTTGCAATGTGACCCTTGCGCAAGCAGTTGAGGCAAAGTGATGATTGCTTGACAAATTTAAAGCGTTCGTCAAAGGAGTTCGATAACAACGTTGGACAATTTCCAAGATTGTGGTCCATGTCCTTGCAACTTGGACAACCTGATGTAGCCAGAACCTGAACGAACCTGATGATTTTCGTGAGGTAGACGGTTTAACATCCTTCGGCATGTCTGGTTTGGGCTTAGAGTTGCATCCCAATAATTGGCAGTGTCGGCTTAGCGTTTTGCAGCAAACCTCCCACGACGGAAACTTCTCAAAATCTTGCGTAGAATGATATGGCAGCTTAGTATCTGCATCGACATTAGTGAGTACATAATGAATCAAGAAGCCATCCAGTATTTCCTTTCCTTACCAAGAGTATAAAGGGACTCCCGAAGAGATGTTGCATCTGAACTATTCATCGGCTGTACATTAAATATGTTCTCAATATGCTCGAAAAAAATCAAAACCTTTTTATCGTACCGATCTCGAAGTTGTTTCAATGCCGTAGGATTAATTTGTTTCGGTGACTGGAAATGATTCTATCACCTTTAGAGCACTACCAGATAAGCAAGTTAACAAATAGTTAAACTTGTCGATCACTGATAACGATGATCGTCGTGCACAAGGTTGTTGAAACTAGTTATAAATCGTTTGCATTCTCCATATTTCCCGTCAAACTTGGGAAGTTTTAGTGCTGGAAGTCGATTATGGTTGGCCAGACCAGTTACGGTTGCATTCAATGTCGACTCTGCTGTCGGTTGGGTTTTACCAGAAGTTATGATGTGCACTAGTTTCGACTTAGTCATTATAAATAATTCCTCTAGTTCGATACGAGGAGAATCATTTACATCAAGCCGTTCTATTTGACATTGAAACGTAAGCGCCTTGTTAAAATAAGATTCCAAAATTTGCAAACGACATTTGGTTTCAATTGGGTCATTTGACGAAGCCTGTTCAAAAGCTGATCTAATGTTCCTCATATGTTTTTCACTGTTGCCGAAGCGAAACTAATTGCTCCTCAATTTATGGTGGACTCATAATGTTATCGAAGTTAGAACAATTCACGACGAATGACCAAATTCTAATTGTATGTATAAAAGTGTGGCCAGATTCCTCCATTCCAAAAATACTTCAAAGTTACATATGATAAAAATACTAACAAGTTCATAAATACAGATCAGCATTGTTACTATCGATAAATGACAATATTCGATTACATGATATTAATTTTTGAAATTAATTTGAAACCAAACAATGCTCATGGTGTCAAATATTTGAGAGTGATTGCACCTGTCATGTGCACCAACATTTATGTATTGATATCTATATCTGCAAAGACAAGAATTTTAAGTTGTAATTATACAAAGTAATTGATTAATACATACTTGTGGTCTACAAAGGCTAAAAGAATAATTGAATGCCAGCCTTTATAATTATAAAACTAGACAGCACCTTTTTTTGGTTCCAAATTTCAAAAGTGAATAATAATATTATTATTATTTTGAAAATATGCAATTTTTGTACAAACCTATTGCACCAAAACATTGAGGAAATCCGAGACTCTCAAAGCCGTGCACACACTCCTCCACTTTTTCTTGTGTTAGGAAATTTGATGGCAGAAATTCTGGTGCAAGAGCTTTCCACACTTCAATGAAAAAGTCGTTCAAAATATTGCACATCGAGCTGCCAACTTAGTCACATTTCTAAATGTGACGTTAAAATTAAGATGAGAGAACGAAAAAAGTTAATGCCTACATTTAGAGTAAAGTTCCCTATGAGTAAAGTAGGCTTTAAAATTAAGATTAGAAAACGGGTAAAATTCTGTTTTACGCCGAGAGGTTCAAAAAAAAAAAAAAAACTTCAAATAGCGGGTAATTTATCAAGAATTTAGCAAAAAAAAAAAAGTTTGTGGAATCAAATAGTATTTTTTTTTTAAATCTTTGAAAATTGCAATTTTTTTTAACTTTTCACTCTTTTCAGCCGTTTTCCAACACTTTTTATGTAATTTGATTCTGAATCGGAACTGTCCGATTAATTGCATGCTTACCAACACTATTTATAACGGGAAACTGTCAAAAATTATTTGTCAGCAAAATGTCGTGCACTGGCTGCAATTTGTCTATGATAAAATTTCATAAATTCAGTGATGACCAATTGTTTGATTTCTTACGAAATCACAATGTCATTTTACCTGAACGGATTTGTCCAAAATGTGGTGCAGTGTGCAAGATTTCGTCGCGTAACGGGACAGCTTTTTTTTTTAGTTGCCGAGCGTCGATTTCGCAGCAGATTGGGAAGAAGAGAGTACGAACTCAGTGCAGCTTTCAAGAAAGTGTGCGGGTAAATACCTTCTTCGCAGGATCGAAGCTGCAGATAGCAGATATATGCAACTTTGTTGTGTATGATGCTGTCGGGCTGAAATCCGAAACCGAAGCTCTTGTTTCGAACCTGAACTGGAGTCGTCAATCCGTGACTGACTGGAGAAGCTTTCTCCGTGAAGTATTTATAGACTGGAGCATAACAAATAGTCGTCCTACTATCGGAGGCCCATGAAAAATAGTAGAGATAGACGAAGCAAAAGTGGGCAAAAGAAAATATATCTGTGGACGAGTGGTTGAAGGCCAGTGGGTGTTCGGAGGAAAAGAAAGGGATAGAGGCGCCTTTTTTATTCAGCCAGTGGAAGGCCGGGACTCAGCAACATTGCTAAGCATAATCAAGGATAGCTGATGGAACCATCATCATGTCCGATTGCTGGAAGGCATATAATTGTTTGGAGGAAGAAGGATTCAACCACCAAACAGTTAACCACTCGAAAAACTTTGTCGATCCGGACAGTGGGGCACACACGCAGAATATTGAAAGACTGTGGCGGGACATGCGCGGCGAAATACCACGCTTTGGACGCAGAAAGGAGCACTTTATTGGCGACATGGCGAAGTTCCATTTTAAAAAGACATATTCTGACATCCCGAGCAAAATCCATGAGATTTTCATGGCCATAGGGAAACTTTACAACCCATCAAATGTGTCTATAATTAATGAAGAGGTTGAGTTCTCGGAGGTATGTTGAAGAAATTAGGAAAATGCGACGGAGGCAAAATTTTTTTTTAAAAAAATCGCGCGAAACCTGCTGCGCTCTAATTACGATTTTTGTAAAAATATTTTTGCTTTCGGCTCTTTAATGTTGTATCAACGTTTCGTCGATATTATTGAGACTCTCGACGACGCACGCTTATTTCCCTCAGAATGTGTTCGACTGACGAATTCAGCAAGGCGATGTCCGCTCAATACGATAGATCGCCGCAATGCCATGCAGGGAAGGGACATAAACGATGCTCGTTTGACACAATGCCGTGCATGGAGCGACATAAACGACTCTCGTTCGACCCAATGCCATGCAGGGAAGGAACATAAGCGACGCTCGTTCGCCCCCATTGCCATGCAGAGAGCGACATTATCGACACTGGTTCGACCTAATGCAGTGCAGGAGGCAATATTGTCGACGCAACCTCGACCCATGGATAGACATTATTGACTCTCGTTAGACCCATTGCCGTCCAGTAAGCGATATTATTGACGCTAGTTCCACCCAATGTCATGCAGAGAGCGACATAATCGACACTGGTTCGACCCGTTGCCGTGCATAGAGCGACATTATCACCGCTCGTTCGACCCATTGCCGTGCCTGGAGAGATGCTTCTCTCATTTTATAAATATTTCAAATTATATACGTTTCTTTATATAAAATTATTGAATTTATTTCTTTTAAATCAAAAAAATAAAATTATTATTAAACTATTTTATAAACTAAGGTTAGGTTAGGTTAGGGCGGCTGTCGATTCAACGACTCACTTAGGCCACAGTTGGGCCCATTGTGGTACCGCGGATCTAGATATCCTTTCTACCTTTGTGGTGACATGTCAATCAGTATGGCGTCCAGTTTGATAGCTGAATAAATTTAGCGATTTTGCGCGGTGTAACTGAGGCAAGTTCACCTAAAGTGGAGAGAAAAGGTTTTCCCAGGGTGTGGAGTCTTCTATTACTCAATGCGGGACAGGAGCAGAAGAAATGTTCAGGTGATTCAATTTCTTCTTCGTCTCTACAGCTCCTGCAGAAGTCATTGTATGGGGCATTCAGCCTTGTGGCGTGGATACCTACCAGCCAATGTCCTGTCAGTGCTCTTACTACTGCAGAACAATCTGTTCTGCTTAGTTTACATAGAATACTAGAGCGAGCCTTATTCAGGTGAGGCCAGGTCTGCCTCGCGACACGACAATGGTGCGTGTTTCGCCATCGGTTTTCACTAACTGTTATGGATTGAGCTAGAAGTAGTAGCTTACAGGTCGCCAGTGGCATACGCGTATCCTCCTTGTCAGGAAGGAGGTGTACTGTTGTACCATTCCTGGCTAGTTCATCAGCTTTACAGTTTCCTGTAATGTCCTGATGCCCTGGTACCCATATTAGGGAAATGTCGAAATGCTCAGCCATCTCATGTAGAGATTTGCGGCAGTTCGAAACTGAGGTGGAATTAGTTGTGGTCGATTCTATGGACTTGATAGCTGCTTGGCTGTCACTGTATATGTTAATACGGCCCGAATTGACTTGGGATTCCCTTAGGAGTTTTAAGGCTTCATTTATAGCCAGGATTTCGGCTTGAAAGACGCTGCAATGGTCAGGTAGCCTAAAAGAGACCTGTATATTTAGATCCTGAGAGTATACCCCTCCACCCACTTGATTGTTCAACTTTGAACCATCTGTGTAGAAGGATATGGCCCCATTTTGTCCTGGGGTATTTGATGACCATTCCTCCCTGTGCGGAATGGTTGTTTGAAAGGGAGTTTCAATATGCTCAATTGGCATACAGTAGTCCGTTCTAGAAGGAACTATTTGGTTATCCTTAAGGATAGAGGAGTGCCCTGTTGAGCATTCTGTCCAAGAGTTAGAGTCTCTCAGTCGAATTGCTGTCATGGTGGCAATATTTTTGCTAACTTGCCTGATTGGTTGTATGTAAAGAATGGCGTCTAGAGCTTCGCCAGGTGTTGTGTTGAGAGCACCTGTGATGCAGATTTCGGCCATCCTTTGAATTTTGTTGAGCTGTTTGTTTATGGACTGCTTTGTTAAGGCAGGCCACCATATTGCTATACCATATAGTAGTATCGGTCTGACTATAGCTATGTATAGCCAGTGGACGATATATGGCGACATGCCCCATTTTAGGCCGATCGCTTTCCTGCAAGTGTAGAGTGCAACTGTTGCCTTTCTACATCTATCTTGCGTATTAATTTTCCAGTCCAACTTCCTGTCCAGAATTAAACCCAAGTATCTGGCGCTTTCGCTGTAGGAGAGGACGGAGTCTTTTATTTTTGGGGGTATTAGAGTTGGGATTTTGTATTTTCTAGAGAAAAGTACAAGTTCCGTTTATAAACTAAACTATTGTATTTTCTTTCTCCGCCTTCCGCTTCATTGAATTTTTTTTTTAAAGTTTTTTTTTTGAGCAACGAGGGCAAGACGTAGTTCCTCCTCCACATCGCCACTAGCTGAGTCCGGAATGGAGTCTAGAATAATATAGATAAGACTAATATTAAGAAATTTGTCAAACATTTTTTCTTCAATCCATTACCAAGAAGCGCACGGTAAAATTTGAACAAAGACAAAAATCCCTTTTTTTGCTTTACGCCATGAATGTTGTACTGCTCCACAATGCAGTCGGACAAAATTCGTGGTAGTCCCTTCTATATTCCGACCGTGGCCAGTATTGTCTTTATTGCTGTAACCTGTAAAAAAAAATACAAAGCATTTATGAATATATGTATATAAATTGCATTTCATCTGCCTAACTTACATATTTTTGGCGTGTTTCTGGGTTAATGGCTAAAAGTAAAATCACACCAAAAAAAAAACAAGGGGGCTCCGCCCCCTGCTCGCTTTGCTCGCCTACCCCCGGCTCGCTTCGCTCGCGATGAGGTGTGAGGTATGTCTACAGTCGAGCGCACTCGACAGTAACTTGCTCGATACCCAAACGTTCACAACCGATTAATTCAATTTCAGTAAAATATGGTCAACATAAAATGCTACAGACTATATGCTATCCTATAGCCTACAGTTAGGGGTGCTAGTCTGTGACAGAACTGGTATTAATACTAACTATAATACAATACGTGAATAATAAAATACAGATTATATTATATATATATATTTAGTTACTCTTTTCACAAAATCAAAGAAAATACAAGTTGTTAAAAAAGTACAAATTGTAATATAGAAAATAGTTGACAAAAAAAAAGAAATAGTTGACAAAAAAAAAAAAAAAAAAGTTGCACATGGGCAAGATTGAAACGGGATTCGAACTCTCGACTCATCGCCTCGAAATACACGGCTCTATCATCAGAGCCATCGGAGCATTATATTTGCGTGTGGCAATATCAATGTATATCATTTTTTTTCGTTGTACGTTTTGCACGTTTCTTTTGTTTCAATTATGTCTCGCTCGTTAGAAGAGAAGCCCTACATACACACATACATACATGTGCAAATAAAGCTATTTATAGAACTAAATTCGTTTTGCTGCTAATTCATGGTACTGATTGCAAAATGTGCATCACATAAAATTATTGATTAAGTATGTAAAGTATTCATTTAAAAAGTATGTAATTTTTAATTAATATGTAATTAATTTAATGCAATGAAAAAAAAAATAAAAAAATAAAAATAATAATAATAATAAATAATTTGGTTCAAAACAAAGAGTTGTTTTGATCCCGAGTCCAATGTACCCACAAATCGCATGCATTGCTGCAAGTTTAGTACCAAAATCTGGCCACTGCACGTAGGCATGAGAAATGTAAAGTTTTGATTTAATATCTTCTGTATTTGTTATCCGATTGCAATGCAGTTTTCAGGATGCATTATCAAAATTGTGTTTAGTGTGTGTGCAGATTTTGACATCTGTACCTATTAAATTGGCCTTGTATTTGGATATTTTAGTTTTTTGTCGATTACAGGATAATTGAGGGGCGTGGCAAAATTCTAAAATAAACTTGATCTGCGTGCGCAACATAGCAGTATTGTCACAAAATTTGGAATCTCTATCTCTTATAGTCTCTGAGATCCAGGTGATTATATTTTCTCCATATATCATATTTTCTCAAACTACTTTCCTGTTTATAAACCGATCTCAATGAAATTTTCAGCACACCTCAGGACTCGTCCCCCCATCCTGTGTGCCAAGTCTCAATGCTGTAGCTTTAATAGTGCTCTTGTTATTAGATTTTATATCATTTACGTGGGCGGACGTGGGCGGGGTCAAATTTAAATACAAACTTAGTATAGATCAACATCCTAGGAGTACTGTCACCAAATTTGGTTGCTCTTACTTTTATAGTTGCGGAGATATATGTGTTCAAAATTCTGTACTATAATCGACACGAATCTAATAGGCTCTATACCCATTTTTTGGGTATCGAGCTAAAAACGACCCAGCTATTTAAATTGCAAACACTGCTTTGCACAAAGATCAATAGCCCTATCTCTAGCATTAACTTTATCTACCTCCATCTCTGTATCATACGGTGGAATCAAACCCAAAGGACGAGCCTCTTTGCCGACAAGTAACTCTAGGGGACTTGCTTTGGTTGTACTACTAACTGTGCAATTCAAGGCAAGTTGTACCTCACCTAAAGCATCTTGCCAAGATCGATGACTTGATTCAACCGCTGACAGTAGATTCTTAAGGGTACTCATCACACGTTCGACTTGACTGTTTGCACGGCTTCCTCCTGTAGCTATAAGATGAAGCTTAATCTTCTGTGATGTACAAAATTCTGAAAATTTCCCACTTGTAAAACATCTACCCTGATCAGCTATTATACGCTGCGGTATTCCGAACAAAGAAATAGATGATTTCATTGCCTGGATACAACTGTCAGAATCTAATCTTAAAGTATGAAACAAATAAACAAATTTTGTCAAAGCATCAATTTGTACAATCACGTATTCCTTAAGATCATTTTTCCCACTTAATTTCCCAGTAATGTCGATATGCACCGTGTGCCATGGCACATTCACTTTTGGAATTGGATGTAACTCGGCTTGTATCTTCCCAGATGAACCCTTAACAGTTTTACATGTAATGCAGCTATCGACAAACTTCCTAACATATTTATTCATCTTAGCAAACCAATAATATTGGTAAGTTTTGTCAAGAGTCTTTTTCCATCCCAAATGCATGATGGACTCGTGCACTTGATTTATTACTGACCATCGAAATGCATGGGGCATTACTGGCAAACAACTGGTTCTTCCATTTCTCTGAATTTTACGAAACAAGACACCTTTTCTCAACTCATAAGTCTGTGCAACATCATCTGTCAACTCTTCAGAGTTAAGTTTGTTAATAATTTCAACAATTTCAGAATCCTGGCGCTGTTCAGCAGCAAGCCAGTCACTTGAGATTTCTGCCAAGTTTACACGCTTTTCAGGGACTAAAGTCTTTTCAACTTTTGTGGCTTCCTGAATGTGATTTCTCGATAAAAAATCCACATGCGCCATGCGCTTTCCTTCTCTATATTCAATAGTGAAATCAAACGACTGCAAATACGCCCACAAACGATGCACTCTTGGTGACAGATCAATCTTTGTCCGCGATAATTTAAGAGAATTACAATCAGTATACACTACAAACGTACGACCAACTAAATAATGACGAAACCGTTTAACGGATTCTACCACGGCCAAGGTTTCTAATTCGTATGAATGGTATTTAGACTCTGTAAGGGAAGTAGTTTTACTAAAATACTCTATTACATGAGGACTACCATTGATTCGATGCATTAACATTGCACCATAACCGTAAGAGCTTGCATCTGTGTGTAACTCTATTGGATGTTGTGGATCAAAAATAACAAGTACAGGCTCATTTATAAGGATAGCAATAATTTTTTTTCTAATATCTTCCAACTCGTTATTCCAATGAAACACACTATTACTCGAAGTTAAGGAATATATCGGTTTCATAATCTGTGAGAACCGAGGCACGAATTTTCGAAAATAAGACGCCAATCCTATAAACTGTCTTACGCTACGAACTGTTTGCGGTGGTGGCAAGGAATTTAACGCAAGAATTTTTCGCGGATTAGGCCTTAACTCTCCAGCTCGTACCTCATACCCCAAGTATTGTACAGTAGTTTTTAAGAATCCACATTTTGGTATGTTAAAAGAGAATCCCGCTGCAGTCAATACATCCAACACAATCCTCAATCTTTCCATACCTAATTCTATGGTAGGTGACACCACCATTATATCGTCCATATAGACTATTACATAAGAATATGCAAGATTTCCCAATGCGTTAATAATGGCTCGCTGGAAAACAGACGGGGCGTTCTTGAGGCCAAATGGCATTGTCAGATACTCATAGTGCCCGTCAGGTGTAACAAACGCGGTGTATTCAACAGAATCGGGATGAATGGGTATCTGATGGTATCCACTAGCCATATCCAGACAAGTAAAATATTTTGCACCAGCAAGTCTAGCAATCTGGTCGTTGATAAGTGGTAAGGGATATCTGTCAGAAACAGTATTGCTGTTCAGTTCACGATAGTCAACGCAAAGTCGATCGGATCCGTTCTTCTTTTTAACCAAGAGTATAGGGCTAGCATAGGGAGAACAACTAGGTCGAATAATGTTACAGTTTAACAATTCTGTTATCCTTTCACGTACAATTTCTTTTTCATTTGGACTTAAACGATATGGACGCCGCTGCACAGTTTTGTTTGGATTAATTAATCTAATAGTCATTTCACCCGTATTAACCCTTGTGCAAGGAATTCCATCGATAAATGCAGCTGAATAGTCTTTAAGTAATTTAATTAAGTTTTCCTTGTCATTACCAATCATTTCAGTATCAACATTAAGTAACAAGGCAGATTGCTCAGATACTTTACAGACGTTTACAGATTTAGACTTATCAAATTCAAATTTATCAGGTGTCAAGATGATTTCGTATCCTTGACTAAGGATTTCCCTACCAATTACAATATCATTTGTGAGATGCTTATCTGCTATGACGTGAAACAGTATTTCTACGATATTTCCATTAATAATGCATTTAGATAATTTTTGTAGCTTACTGGAAATGCCAGCGTCGCCAATACCTCGTATTATGACAATATTATTAATAAGTTTGCCGTCAAATTTATCGGCAACACTACTTCGAATAAGCGAGCATTCTGCTCCGGAGTCAAAGCAAATAGGAAAGATCTCACCCTGGTGTGTCAAAACTCCTTTTGGCTCAGCCACAAAACATTGATTACATTTCTTCTCAGTAACTGCTCCAGATTTAGCTGCATTGTTCGTGCACCGATTCGCAAGATGCCCAAGTTGTCCGCACCGGTAACAGGTCACATTCTGCAAATCGCGATGCTGTTTATTCTCCGATCCAGACCGCTTTAATTTACACTCCGCCATTTTATGTCCTGGTTTCTTGCATAAGTGGCACACGATTTTGGCTCGCTTGTAGTCGCCGCTATTACCATCAGTACTTCCAGCACTCCGCTTTTTGTCAAATGTAAATGCTTTCAGTTCCATCTGGAGTTGACTTCTAGTTTGTACATTTGACGAAAACACCATACGCTGCAAACGGTTGTCAAAATTGGCCATATGCGCAAGTACCGTGGATACAGCTATTTCCTCAATGTTCATATTGCGCCATTTTGTGGTCAATGACGTCACCAAACGGCTTGCGTACACTGCAGGGCACTCGTTTTGGGCTGGACGGTTGTTCAGCAGATTCAGGAACATAGCTGCCGGCGTTTCCTTAATCTCGAAACGCTGTATAAATAGTTCTTTAAACTGCTCCCAATTAATGCCGGGATAGCAGATCTGTGCAAGCCACGCTGAAGCACTGCCCTGCATGCAACTACTCAACATCATGATAAGTGCGCTGCCATCAATCTGCTGTTCGTCCATAATAATGCTTGCCGTTGCACACCATTGAGTCGCATCAGTTTCAGTTACATCTGGGTTAAATTTTGGCAAAACCACTTGATTTTGTGGACGCACAGACGCTTGCATAGCTTTACACATTTCGACGAAGTTGCGATTCTGCAGTTCCATAATAGTACGCCACTGATCTTCAGAAAATGCAGGAGTTGGCACTGATCCCACTTCTGATGTCGGGTTATCATTAGGATTTTCCATATTTGCGCAGATTGTATACGGCGAATAAGCTTGATCAAGACCACTGCCAACTAGAGACTGCCTGCCAGCCTTCTAGCATATCGAAAATGCCCTTCAGGAAATGCTGCAATGAACATACTTGTATCTCTGTCTCTCGCAGTGGCTCAAGCATACACGCACAACAATCGTAGTGCACATCTCTCTCTCAAACCTCTAACCTCACGCAACATCTATTTCTCATGTTCGCATCGAACTAGCCTGACCATCTGGCGAATTGACGGAACAAAGCGTACTAACAAACAACCGTTAGAGTGCAGAGACGAGAATTGTCACTTGGTACACGCATTTGCTTTAATTCTTTTACACTGACTACCATAATTTAAGATCCGACACGGCCATTCTGACAATAACACGTCCTCGTGTACTGTAGTCTTAATATTTCAAATATGACTTATAAATCCGTAATTATAGCTTGTGTTTTCTTTTACTCATCAATTTCAAATACCATTTATTTATTCGATATATTATCTTACACTTAACATTTTTCTCTTATTTCATAATCTTTCATTATTTTACATTCTACACAACATTAAAACAAATTTAAATTCTTATTATCATTGCATAATCAAATTCATTTTAACATTTAATTCATTCCATTTGCTTCTCAGCAATTCAAAATTCGACTCTAGTTATCCTCACTATGATGTCCTTTTGATTAAGAGCATAGTCCCGTCAAGAGCGCCACACGCCATGTTCCAACTTTCGTCTTTCACTTGTGCTTGCCCAATGACGCAGATAGCTTAAATCTTAAAACCATATCTTTAATTCATACATTTCAATCAAATATTGTCATATATCGGCCATGTATAACTTTGCATCCGCCAGGTTATTTCCATTCGAATTCTCAAACACATCCGCCATTCACAAACATTTTCTTATCATTTCATTTCATTTTGATTTCACATAACATATCCTCTCACACGGATATATTATAACCATTTCAACAAGTCTCAGGCGGGCACTCCAATTCACTCGGAACATAACCATCTGGCATCTTTCTCAAATCTTCATGACAATATTTATAAGTTCTCTTATTATGCAATGACTTCAAGATATATCTATCTCCTTCTAGAACTTCACTAACCAAAAATGGTCCTTTAAACTTTGCATCCAATTTAGTTTGATGCCGTTCTTCATTTTTCAGTAAAACAAAATCTCCAATTTTATGACGTTCAACTGCTGCTTTATTTTTATCGAATCTTATTTTGTCGTAACTAGCTTGATTGTTCATATTTTCAATTGCCCTATCTCTAGCATTAACTTTATCTACCTCCATCTCTGTATCATACGGTGGAATCAAACCCAAAGGACGAGCCTCTTTGCCGACAAGTAACTCTAGGGGACTTGCTTTGGTTGTACTACTAACTGTGCAATTCAAGGCAAGTTGTACCTCACCTAAAGCATCTTGCCAAGATCGATGACTTGATTCAACCGCTGACAGTAGATTCTTAAGGGTACTCATCACACGTTCGACTTGACCGTTTGCACGGCTTCCTCCTGTAGCTATAAGATGAAGCTAAATCTTCTGTGATGTACACAATTCTGAAAATTTCCCACTTGTAAAACATCTACCCTGATCAGCTATTATACGCTGCGGTATTCCGAACAAAGAAATAGATGATTTCATTGCCTGGATACAACTGTCAGCACCGTGTGCCATGGCACATTCACTTTTGGAATTGGATGTAACTCGGCTTGTATCTTCCCAGATGAACCCTTAACAGTTTTACATGTAATGCAGCTATCGACAAACTTCCTAACATATTTATTCATCTTAGCAAACCAATAATATTGGTAAGTTTTGTCAAGAGTCTTTTTCCATCCCAAATGCATGATGGACTCGTGCACTTGATTTATTACTGACCATCGAAATGCATGGGGCACTACTGGCAAACAACTGGTTCTTCCATTTCTCTGAATTTTACGAAACAAGACACCTTTTCTCAACTCATAAGTCTGTGCAACATCATCTGTCAACTCTTCAGAGTTAAGTTTGTTAATAATTTCAACAATTTCAGAATCCTGGCGCTGTTCAGCAGCAAGCCAGTCACTTGAGATTTCTGCCAAGTTTACACGCTTTTCAGGGACTAAAGTCTTTTCAACTTTTGTGGCTTCCTGAATGTGATTTCTCGATAAAAAATCCACATGCGCCATGCGCTTTCCTTCTCTATATTCAATAGTGAAATCAAACGACTGCAAATACGCCCACAAACGATGCACTCTTGGTGACAGATCAATCTTTGTCCGCGATAATTTAAGAGAATTACAATCAGTATACACTACAAACGTACGACCAACTAAATAATGACGAAACCGTTTAACGGATTCTACCACGGCCAAGGTTTCTAATTCGTATGAATGGTATTTAGACTCTGTAAGGGAAGTAGTTTTACTAAAATACTCTATTACATGAGGACTACCATTGATTCGATGCATTAACATTGCACCATAACCGTAAGAGCTTGCATCTGTGTGTAACTCTATTGGATGTTGTGGATCAAAAATAACAAGTACAGGCTCATTTATAAGGATAGCAATAATTTTTTTTCTAATATCTTCCAACTCGTTATTCCAATGAAACACACTATTACTCGAAGTTAAGGAATATATCGGTTTCATAATCTGTGAGAACCGAGGCACGAATTTTCGAAAATAAGACGCCAATCCTATAAACTGTCTTACGCTACGAACTGTTTGCGGTGGTGGCAAGGAATTTAACGCAAGAATTTTTCGCGGATTAGGCCTTAACTCTCCAGCTCGTACCTCATACCCCAAGTATTGTACAGTAGTTTTTAAGAATCCACATTTTGGTATGTTAAAAGAGAATCCCGCTGCAGTCAATACATCCAACACAATCCTCAATCTTTCCATACCTAATTCTATGGTAGGTGACACCACCATTATATCGTCCATATAGACTATTACATAAGAATATGCAAGATTTCCCAATGCGTTAATAATGGCTCGCTGGAAAACAGACGGGGCGTTCTTGAGGCCAAATGGCATTGTCAGATACTCATAGTGCCCGTCAGGTGTAACAAACGCGGTGTATTCAACAGAATCGGGATGAATGGGTATCTGATGGTATCCACTAGCCATATCCAGACAAGTAAAATATTTTGCACCAGCAAGTCTAGCAATCTGGTCGTTGATAAGTGGTAAGGGATATCTGTCAGAAACAGTATTGCTGTTCAGTTCACGATAGTCAACGCAAAGTCGATCGGATCCGTTCTTCTTTTTAACCAAGAGTATAGGGCTAGCATAGGGAGAACAACTAGGTCGAATAATAATACAGTTTAACAATTCTGTTATCCTTTCACGTACAATTTCTTTTTCATTTGGACTTAAACGATATGGACGCCGCTGCACAGTTTTGTTTGGATTAACCGTATTAACCCTTGTGCAAGGAATTCCATCGATAAATGCAGCTGAATAGTCTTTAAGTAATTTAATTAAGTTTTCCTTGTCATTACCAATCATTTCAGTATCAACATTAAGTAACAAGGCAGATTGCTCAGATACTTTACAGACGTTTACAGATTTAGACTTAACAAATTCAAATTTATCAGGTGTCAAGATGATTTCGTATCCTTGACTAAGGATTTCCCTACCAATTACAATATCATTTGTGAGATGCTTATCTGCTATGACGTGAAACAGTATTTCGACGATATTTCCATTAATAATGCATTTAGATAATTTTTGTAGCTTACTGGAAATGCCAGCGTCGCCAATACCTCGTATTATGACAATATTATTAATAAGTTTGCCATCAAATTTATCGGCAACACTACTTCGAATAAGCGAGCATTCTGCTCCGGAGTCAAAGCAAATAGGAAAGATCTCACCCTGGTGTGTCAAAACTCCTTTTGGCTCAGCCACAAAACATTGATTACATTTCTTCTCAGTAACTGCTCCAGATTTAGCTGCATTGTTCGTGCACCGATTCGCAAGATGCCCAAGTTGTCCGCACCGGTAACAGGTCACATTCTGCAAATCGCGATGCTGTTTATTCTCCGATCCAGACCGCTTTAATTTACACTCCGCCATTTTATGTCCTGGTTTCTTGCATAAGTGGCACACGATTTTGGCTCGCTTGTAGTCGCCGCTATTACCATCAGTACTTCCAGCACTCCGCTTTTTGTCAAATGTAAATGCTTTCAGTTCCATCTGGAGTTGACTTCTAGTTTGTACATTTGACGAAAACACCATACGCTGCAAACGGTTGTCAAAATTGGCCATATGCGCAAGTACCGTGGATACAGCTATTTCCTCAATGTTCATATTGCGCCATTTTGTGGTCAATGACGTCACCAAACGGCTTGCGTACACTGCAGGGCACTCGTTTTGGGCTGGACGGTTGTTCAGCAGATTCAGGAACATAGCTGCCGGCGTTTCCTTAATCTCGAAACGCTGTATAAATAGTTCTTTAAACTGCTCCCAATTAATTCCGGGATAGCAGATCTGTGCAAGCCACGCTGAAGCACTGCCCTGCATGCAACTACTCAACATCATGATAAGTGCGCTGCCATCAATCTGCTGTTCGTCCATAATAATGCTTGCCGTTGCACACCATTGAGTCGCATCAGTTTCAGTTACATCTGGGTTAAATTTTGGCAAAACCACTTGATTTTGTGGACGCACAGACGCTTGCATAGCTTTACACATTTCGACGAAGTTGCGATTCTGCAGTTCCATAATAGTACGCCACTGATCTTCAGAAAATGCAGGAGTTGGCACTGATCCCACTTCTGATGTCGGGTTATCATTAGGATTTTCCATATTTGCGCAGATTGTATACGGCGAATAAGCTTGATCAAGACCACTGCCAACTAGAGACTGCCTGCCAGCCTTCTAGCATATCGAAAATGCCCTTCAGGAAATGCTGCAATGAACATACTTGTATCTCTGTCTCTCGCAGTGGCTCAAGCATACACGCACAACAATCGTAGTGCACATCTCTCTCTCAAACCTCTAACCTCACGCAACATCTATCTCTCATGTTCGCATCGAACTATCCGGACCATCTGGCGAATTGACGGAACAAAGCGTACTAACAAACAACCGTTAGAGTGCAGAGACGAGAATTGTCACTTGGTACACGCATTTGCTTTAATTCTTTTACACTGACTACCATAATTTAAGATCCGACATATATATATAATATAATCTGTATTTTATTATTCATTGTATTATAGTTAGTTAGTTAGTTATTTATTGTATTATAGTTAGTATTAATACCAGTTCTGTCACAGACTAGCACCCCTAACTGTAGGCTATAGGATAGCATATAGTCTGTAGCATTTTATGTTGACCATATTTTACTGAAATTGAATTAATCGGTTGTGAACGTTTGGGTATCGAGCAAGTTACTGTCGAGTGCGCTCGACTGTAGACATACCACACCTCAGCGCGAGCGAAGCGAGCCGGGGGTAGGCGAGCGAAGCGAGCAGGGGGCGGAGCCCCCTTGTTTCATTTGATTTTATCCTTTTATTGTAAAAAAAATTGCATATAAAGGCGTAACAGTGGAGAAGCGGCATTAGTAACAATCAGCAATCGGATCACCGACTAGCTGAATTGTTCCGCCAACATGCAAAAGACTATGTACGTTATATGATACACTGTATTCGCCAAAAATTTTTGGACAATTTTCAACAAATAAATTCAACATTTGTTGTGATGTTCTCAAATTAGAAACGCGCTGCTGTGGATTACAAAGTAATCTGTAAGCACAGTGTATCAATAAAAATACATAGTACTGGTCATCATCAACCTCGTCTTGCAAAGTGACAATTCCAGTACACAGCAAAAATTTACGGAACTCAGTCGCTTTCCAATGCGGCAGTTCGATTAATGATCGCGGTTTGCGTGCAAACTCATTCGGAACATGACTGTTCATAGACATTAAATTATCAGAAACATTTTTTTTTTTGAGCACCGGACATTTTTTTTTAACTAAATTATTTTGAAGTCTAAATTATTTGCAAAAAATTTCTCATGACACCTAGTTCAATTAGGTGCATGCAATCTAAGGGTATCTAAGTAACCATACCAACATTAATTTTTTCGAAGGCGCACTTTTGCACTAAACACTACTTATTGTGATGTCCAGGAAAAGTTCTGTTTGCGAAATCTGCGTCCGTTAATAACACCCCCGACTCTGTGCTGTACGTTAAGGTCGAATTGATTTTTTTTTTGGCTACCTGTGTACATTTTGCACAACCATGGAGAGACGTATGCACAGGTATACCTTTTATAAAGGCTCTAGGAGGCGCATCACACACGATTGCTCGAGGCTGTACAGAAACATTTCTTTCGTCCAATATAACACGGCCTTTAACATCTTCTTCCAACTCTGAACAAAAGTCACCGAGAAACTCATTACAATTTCTTCCTAAAAAAAACACCGACCGGAAAAATTGGGACATTTTAAACGTTATTCGAACGGATTAAAATCGGCCACAATTGAGTCCTTGAGCTTTTTAACAAAGGTATTCCATCAATATTGATATGTAAGCTCAAGCTGGTTGGCAATTTTATTCCTGCGTCTATTTTGATTTATTGATTTTTTTAACCCCACATTTAAATGAGCCTCCATTAATGTTGGATATTGCAATTGCAATGGTGCAATCGCGTCTAATACCCATTTTACACAGCAGCCACTAACAGGTCACTAACGAGAAAATCTAGTGGCAGTCACAAATTCAGTCGCTGCTCATACAAAAACATGACAGTTCATGACAGTTGAGTTTAAAATAGTGACTGCCGCTGTTGTTAGCGACTGTCGTAGCGACTTTCGGAACCAGTGTTGGTAATTAAAATGTTATTAACATTGTTAATTTTATAATTTGCAACACTGGAAGTTCGAAGCGCCAATTTTGAAAAGCTCTTTTTCGACAAGTGAAAAATATAAAGTTACCATTTGTTGACAAGCGACAAGAGCAAGTGCAATTTATTTTGAGGGAAAAGAAAAGTTTCATAATTTCCTTAATTTTATTAGTAAACAATGGTAAGAAGCGCAAAAAGTGGACGGAGGATCTGGAACATATACTTATACAGGGGTGCCACAGAAATCACTAGTGAAATTGAATTTCTCTGAAAGCAATTCCGCGCGTAAATTTTTGGGGTGCCCATTACATCCTTACGAAATTTGGTAGAAATCGGACCACTATATCATATAGCTGCCATAGGAACAATCGATACGAACGGTCGATAAGCAACCTTTGGTATGAAAAACTTTTTTGTTTTTTAAGTTATCTGCACCAAAGTTACAAGTTATAAGCCTTCTATTGCCTTATACAACCTGTCCAAATTTGGTTGGAATCGGATCACTATAACATATAGCTTCCATGGGACCGATCAGTCCAAAATCTACCTTTGCGTAAAAATTATTTCATTGTTAATATGCTAATAACTTAGCCGTCCTTCCATAGAATTTAACAGTAAACATACGAAACGATTGGTAATTAATATAGCTATATATATATAAACAAATTTAACAGTTCAGATGACCATCTTAAATGCAATTCTGTCAGATTGGTTAAAATATCTCAAAAAAAAAAAAAATTTCATACTGAACCTTGATTTTCAAACGATCGTTCCTATGGCAGCTATATGATATAGTCGACCGATTTGAACCAACTTTGGTCATTATGCGTAAAACCACATCAAATTGATTTCCTGTGAGTTTGGTTAGGATATCTCTAAATACACAAAAAATTTTCATACAAAAGGTTATGCCACTCTACAAGGAAGTCAAAAAAGTCGACAAAAACGTGCCTAGACACAAAAAAATATTATATCGCCGTCTCTCCACAGGTTTTCATAAGACATATCTTAAACGACGCTCAAAGAATGCAGCTTTGCAAAAAAAAAATATGAATTCCCGTTCAAATTTTTTTTCGAGTTTTCCTTGAATTTAAGGACAAAAAAAAGCTAAAAAAATGCTTAAAAAAAACAACATTTTCTTAATTCAAAAATTAATAGCTCTTAAAATACTAACTTTAATCTTAGACTGTGTATAGATAAATTATAGGTATATTCATTAGCTTTCAGGAAAAGTAAAGTTTTTGAATATCGGTTATGGCATTCGGGTGTTATGATGACAAAAATGGGCGTACCTCTAAAAAAAAAGCATTAAAAAAACAGCCAGATTTCAAAAAATTCTAAAAAAAAAATTCTGCCATAGAAAAAAAAAATAAAAATGTTTTTCGGTGTTTGGGGCCCCAAATCTATCCAAAAAAGTCGGTTTGGTCCAATTCAGAATTGGGCTGTTGCCTAGTGTAATCAGTTTATTGTTACTTGTATTTAGCGCGACTTCAATTAATTTAGTCGGTAGCTAATTCGAGCGGTGACTTACTTTATTGGCTATTTTATTTATACTTCTAATTAATTATTTAATAAAAAAAATCTGTATTTTATTATTCACGTATTGTATTATAGTTAGTATTAATACCAGCTCTGCACAGACTAGCACCCCTAACTGTGGGCTATAGTCTGTAGAATTTTATGTCGACAATATTTCATTGAAATTTAATTAGTCGGTTGCGAACGTTTGGGTGCCGAGCAAGTTACTGTCGAGTGCGCTCGACTGTAGACATACCAGACCTCATCGCGAGCGAAGCGAGCCGGGGGTAGGCGAGCGAAGCGAGCAGGGGGCGGAGCCTCCTTGTTAGCTCGGTACCCAAAAAAGGGTACTAGAGCCTATTAGATTCGTGTCAATTATGGTACAGAATTTTGAACACATATATCTCCGCGACTATAAAAGTAAGAGCAACCAAATTTGGTGACAATACTCCTATGATGTTGATCTATATCAAGTTTGTTTTCAAATTTGGCCCCGCCCACGTCCGCCCACGTAAATGATATAAAATCGTATAACAAGAGCACTTTTAAAGCCACAGCCTTGAGACTTGGCACACAGGATAGGGGGTCCAGTCCTGAGGTGTGCTGAAATTTTCATAGAGATCGGTTAATAAACAAAGAATATATTTGAGGAAATATGATATATGGCGAAAATATAATCACCTGGATCTCAGAGACTATAAGAGATAGAGATACCAAATTTGGTGACAATACTCCTATGTTGGTCACGCAGATCAAGTTTGTTTTAGAATTTTGCCACGCCCCCCAATTATCCTGTAATCGACAAAAAAACTAAAATATCCAAATACTACCCAATTTAAAAGGTACAGATGTCAAAATCTGCACACACACTAAACACAATTTTAATATTGCACCCTGAAAACTGCATTGCAATCGGATAACAAATACAGAAGATATTAATTAATATCTTTTCATTTCTCATGCGTTCGTGCAGTGGCCAGATTTTGGTACAAAACTTGCAGCAATGCATGCGATTTGTGGGTACATTGGACTCGGGTTCAAAACGGCTCTTTGTTTTGAACAAAATTTGTATCATAATTTTTTTTGTTCATTACATTAAATTATTTACATACTTATTAATAATACATATACATTAATAATACTAATACATACTTTTTAAATGAATACTTTACATACTTAATCAATAGTTTTATGTGATGCACATTTTGCAATCAGTACCATGAATTAGCAGCACAACGAATTTGGTTCTATAAATAGCTTTATTTGCACATGTATGTATGTGTGTATGTAGCGCTTCTCTTCTAACTAGCGAGACATAATTGAAACAAAAGAAACGTGCAAAACGGACAACGAAAAAAAATGATATACATTGATATTGCCACCCGAAAATATGAGGCTGCGATGGCTCTGACGGTAGAGCAGTGTATTTTGAGGCGATGAGTCGCGGGTTCGTTTCCCGTTTTTTTTTTTGTCAACTATTTTCTTTTTTTGGCAACTATTTTCTTTTTTACAATTTGTACTATTATAACAATTTGTACTTTTTTAACAACTTGAATTTTTCTTTAATTTTGTGAAAAGAGTAACTAAATGTATGGAAACACAAAATAAACGCCATAAGGTCAAATTTTATTTAAATGAACAAAAGGAATTGTGACCGCACCGGGATTTGAACCGCTACAATTTCGTCACAAGGCAAAGATCATCCATCTCAGCCACCGTCACGATATTTCTACCGCCAAAACAAACCAAACCATGCTATTTTTATTGTGTCTGTTTTGCATTTTTCTTTTGTTTCATTTATGTTCCCTTATTATCGTGTGTTCTAAGAAAAGAGGGAAATAGTGCAAAGCATGCAAAGCTCACTCACACTAGCACTCTACATTAATTCGATCGATTGCTTTGAGTGCGTACTTTATCTTTCTGTGATTTGTGATAAAAAGTGTTTCGAAAAGCAATTTTCATTGCTCATATCTGTCAATAAGGACCCTAATTTCCTGTAGGCGTGTTAGTACTGTGTTATTTTACAAGTGCATTGAATAATAACACTAGGCAACAAATTGAACTTTTTTTTTCTGAATTGAACCAAACCGACTTTTTTGGATAGATTTGGGGCCCCAAACACCGAAAAACATTTTTTTTTAGCTCGATACCCAAAAAATGGGTATAGAGCCTATTAGATTCGTGTCGATTATGGTACAGAATTTTGAACACATATATCTCCGGAACTATAAAAGTAAGAGCAACCAAATTTGGTGACAGTACTCCTAGGATGTTGATCTATACTAAGTTTGTACTTAAATTTGACCCCGCCCACGTCCGCCCACGTAAATGATATAAAATCTAATAACAAAAGCACTATTAAAGCTACAGCATTGAGACTTGGCACACAGGATGGGGGGACGAGTCCTGAGGTGTGCTGAAAATTTCAATGAGATCGGTTTATAAACAGGGAAGTAGTTTGAGAAAATATGATATATGGAGAAAATATAATCACCTGGATCTCAGAGACTATAAGAGATAGAGATACCAAATTTGGTGACAATACTCCTATGTTGGTCACGCAGATCAAGTTTGTTTTAGAATTTTGCCACGCCCCCCAATTATCCTGTAATCGACAAAAAAACTAAAATATCCAAATACTACCCAATTTAAAATGTACAGATGTCAAAATCTGCACACACACTAAACACAATTTTAATATTGCACCCTGAAAACTGCATTGCAATCGGATAACAAATACAGAAGATATTAATTAATATCTTTTCATTTCTCATGCGTTCGTGCAGTGGCCAGATTTTGGTACAAAACTTGCAGCAATGCATGCGATTTGTGGGTACATTGGACTCGGGTTCAAAACGGCTCTTTGTTTTGAACAAAATTTGTATCATAATTTTTTTGTTCATTACATTAAATTACACTAGGCAACAAATTGCAACTTTTTTTTCTGAATTGGACCAAACCGACTTTTTTGGATAGATTTGGGGCCCCAAACACCGAAAAACATTTTATTTTTTTTTCTATGGCAGAATTTTTTTTTTAGAATTTTTTGAATTCTGGCTGTTTTTTTAATGCTTTTTTTTAGAGTTACGCCCACTTTTGTCATCATAACACCCGAATTCCATAACCGATATTCAAAAGCTTTACTTTTCCTGAAAGCTAATGA